>JASPKZ010008859.1:1577500-2037500 GCA_030220185.1 Diploptera punctata
TAAATAGAATACCCAATAAACAAATCAGAAAAACAAACGTCTCAGAAGTCAAATGGCTAATAAATCACCTTCCCGATAGAAAAGCACCTGGCCCTGATGGCATACAAAACATAGTGCTGAAACAATTACCCAACATCGGATATGCATTTTTAGCAAAACTAATAAATGCTATGTTCGAAATGAAGTATTTCCCAAAAACATGGAAAACTGGGCGTATAATATTATTCCCCAAACCTGGAAAAATCCTAGAGAACCAGGAAATTATCGCCGATAACATTATTAAACACAATGAGTAAGGTATCTGAAAAAATTATATGTAAGCGCCTTAATCACAATCTAAAACAATTAAATGTAATTCGGGATGAAACAGAACGGATTCCGTCCAAAACATAGCACAGTAACCCAGCTAATGAGACTTGTTGAACATATCACTAGAGGGTTCAACGAAAATCGTGTCACGATTGGATTATACTTAGATATAAAACAAGCATTCGACAGAGTGTGGCATCACGGCCTACTACGGAAAATGGTCGAAACAGGATTAGATGACGGAATAATTCATTTAATAGCTAAATATAGATTTAGAATAGAATAGAATAGAATAGATTTTAGAATAGAATAGATTTATTTAGCCTGGTGGAGTTAAGGCCATGTGGCCTTCTCTTCCACTCACCAGAACAAGCATATGTTACATATGAATACAAAAAAAAATACAATAATAGTCATATAAAACAGGACAAACATATGTTACACATGAATACAAAAAAAAATTACAATAGTAGTCATATTAGACAGGACAAACATGTTACATATGAATACAAAAAAAAGTTACAATAATAGTCATTGAACAATTAATTATCTGTCATATTGAATAATAATGAAATTAATGTCTAATAATAGAATGAAACTAAATACAATTAAAATTAAATTAATGATACAATGAATAAAAAAAGGAATAACAGCTCGAATCTACTATGCATAAAAAGAAGAGAAAAAAAATACACTACAATGAATTAATCTACGCTTTTTATACAAGGCATTAGGTAAATATATTAACAAATCCTAAGTCTATTTTTATTAAATAATGCAAAAACGCATTATTAATTCTTAAAAAGTAGTATTAGTGAGTTGTTTCTGTTAGTGATTTTATTTTCAATTTATTTCTGAAAGATGGTAAAGTTTGGCAGTCTCTGACATAGGGTGGAAGTGAATTCCATGTTCTAGCAAGAGAAACTGTAAAAGATTTCGAATAATAGGTAGTATGATGAGGAGGGATATAAAGGACACTGTGCTCAAGGGATCGGGTATCTAAGTTATGTGTATCAGAGAGTTTAGTGAAGCGGTGTGATAAATAATAAGGTAAAGATGTGTGTAATATGTTATAGAGTAGGCATAGGGAATGGATGGTTCTACGATCTTGAAGACGAAGCCATGACAATTGTTCCAGGGATGGTGTAACGTGATCAAATCTACGTATACCACAAATAAAACGTATGCAAGAATTGTGAACACGTTGAAGTCTTTGGGTAAGAACAGTATTTAGGTCAGTAAAAAGAGTATCACAATAATCAAAATGGGGCATTGCGAGTGTTTCTACTAGCATTTTTCTTAGAGAAAACGGTAAACAATTTCTTATACGATTTAATGAGTGTATTATTGAGAAGATAGTTTTGCAAATGTTATTTATTTGTTTATTCCAAATTAAATGTTTATCCATAAACACTCCTAGATTTTTTACTGTCTCACTATAAGGGATCTGAACCCCATTAAGTGACACATGTAATACTGCATTTGTGTTAATTGAGGATAATAGTCTCTGATGGCCCATAATGATTGCTTGTGTCTTTCTAGGATTTAATTCAAGTCCATATTTCTCTGTCCACGCCGTTAGCGAGTCAAGGTCCTCATTAATTTTGGTTACCGCATCATTTAAAGAATATTTGTCTGAGTGAAGGTAGATCTGCATGTCGTCCGCAAATAAATGATGTTTGCAATGTTTTAGGGAGTCAGATATGTCGTTTATATAGATTGTAAAAAGCAATGGGCCGAGCACCGAGCCCTGTGGAACTCCAGCTTTACGGTAGGTCCAAGAAGAGCGTAATGTAGAATTTCCTACAACATATTGCTGGCGCTCACGAAGGTAGGAGTTGAACCATTGCGTGACACTGTCAGAAAGTGAGAGGTTTTTTAGTTTAAGCAACAATAAGTCCAAGTCTACCGTGTCAAATGCTTTACTAAAGTCAAGTAGTGTAAGAATAGTAAGTTTTCGATTATCAGATGCTTCGCGTATGTCTTCACATATATTTAGTAGAGCAGTATTTGTATTGTGTCCTGTCCTAAAGCCTGATTGGTATTGATCTAAAAGGTCGTGTTCAGTTAGGTAGTCAGTCAGTTGTTTGTGGACTAATCGTTCCAAAGCTTTTGAAAGGGTAGGTAAAATACTAATGGGTCGAAAATCGTTAGGAGTTAAGGGAGTTTTTACTTTCGGGAGTGGGCGTACAATTGCTTGCTTCCATAATGTGGGATATATAGAGGTTTGTAGTGAGGAGTTGAAAACATGAGTTATGGTAGGTAGTATAACGTCGATTATTTTGTTAAGTAGAGTGATATTTATACGGTCAGTACCTTCTGCTTTTGTTTTTATTCGTTTGAGAGCTTTCTTTATGTCATTTTCTGTAAGATATGAAAAATGGAAATGTTCTCTGTCTGGTGGATTTGTCAATAGTAGTTCACTTATTGTATGTGTTTTGTCTTTAGGAGTAAAGAATGTGCTTGTAAAATGGTTATTAAGTGTGTTCAGAGAAACAGGTAGTTTTTCTACCTGTGTGTGTTTCCTACCTACACCCATTTTATTCAGATTTTTCCAAATATCTGGGTTATTGTTATTAGGTTCAGTAAGGCTGTATAGATGTCTAAGTTTGGCGTTTCTGATAGTTTGTGTAGTCTTGTTTCGTAACCGTTTATAGTGATTAAGATTTATATCAGTTTTGTCAACTCTATATTTCCGATATGCTGCGTCTCTTTCAGTCATCAAGTCACGAATGTTAGCAGACATCCAGGGAGCAGGGTGTCGTTTCACTAGTTTAGTTTTCAGTGGAGCGTGTCTGTCATATAGTTGTAATATAAGGTTATTTAATGCCTCAACTTTTTCGTCAACAGAATGCAACGTCCATATAGTATGCCAGGGTAATTTTATAGCGTCTTCAAGTAGAGCTGCATTGTTTATATGTTTTAGGTCTCTATATGTGATAGTCTTACGAGCTAGTTTAGGGCACTGCAGTGAATATGCTAAGAATATAATATCATGTGCTGATATTCCGGGAGCTGACAGTTGCCCGTGGGTTAGTACTCTGTCTGGATTATTAGTAGCAATTAAGTCAAGTAAAGTCTCAGAATGATTGGTGTGATGTGTAGGCTGTAAGGGAAGGATAGTCATATCACAAACTTGGAACGCGGACATAAGCTGTTGTGTATGTCTGTTGTCAGTGTCTAGTATATTTATATTAAAGTCACCCATGACGATAACGTGTTCATATTGTATACGTGCGTTTTGTAGAGCGGATTCTATTTCTGCTATTTTTTTCATTTTAGGGGGTTGGTACACTACACAAAGAAGGCATTTTTTGAAGCTTGCGTATATTTCTATAAACATAATTTCAGGAGATGTCTCGTTATTAGAAAAGTATACAGACTTAGGGCAAAGGTCTGTCCTAACGAAGACACCAACACCGCCCCCTCGACTATGTACACGATCATGTCTAAGAAAAGTATAACCATCCATGTCAATTAAACTAGAATTAATGGAGGGAGTGAGCCATGTTTCTGATACGAGAATAGCATGAATATTGGAAGAAGAAAAAATCATTCTAATATCGTCTGTATGTGCAGTTAAGCTTTGTGCGTTCAAGTGAACCACATGTAGGGAAGACGGGAAGGGGGAGAATGCTGTTTCTAGAACCTGTCTTGCATTATGTTGTTTGGAAGGGGTTTGAGAAGGGTAGTGTCCTCTAACCTGTCAGAGACCGCCAAATGAATAGCATTATTTGGATGGAAAATTTTAAAAATATTTTAACTAGAATTATAAGAAAAGAACAAGTCACTAATATCTTATTCAAATATTAAATTAATAAATAAAGTAAAATTTCTAAATATAATACTAATAATTAATGTGAAATTTCTAAATATAATTTTAATAATTTATATAAAAGTGCTAAATTGGGGATATGGTATCACTGGGCGTGTTTGCACTAGGTAGATTTACATATCAGAGGCCCGGGTGATGATGCGTTTGGTATCTCCATTTTTCACATGTATTGCGCCATCAATTGTCCACACATTTGTGACGCCAAATTTTGTGATGCAGTCCTTTAACAATTTATATCTAATTTGGGTGAGATCTTCTCTTACTGTGATCCCACTGCCTTTCAATTGTTTTTTATTTTGGAAGACCTCCCTTCTCTTTCTATAACTGATAAACTTAACAATAACAGGCCGTGGTCGATCCGATTTTTTCCCAACCCTGTGACTCCTGTCGATATCACAGGTTTCTAATTTAACTCCAATTTTGGAGGCCACGTCGATTGCTATATTGTCCGTATCTTCACCATCCTGTTCAGGTATACCGAAAATACGTAGACACTGTCGACGTTGGTATTGCTCTAGCGAGTCGGTTTTCTCACTTAACTGTTGTTCCAGTTTTAATATTTTGTTGTCCCCTCTCCTGAAGCGAGAGTTCCAACTGCCTAATAACTTCCGTATTACGGTCTATAGTTACCTTTAGCTCCGATACAATAGCCTCACGCACGGAGTCCTTCAACAGCTGCAACATGGCTGGATCCCGCAAACATTCTCGGACCACACGCTTAGTTATTTCTTCTTTGCTTTCTTCACAATTTCTTGCTTTACGTGGAGCCATTATGCGTAAAATTAAGCAAAAAACAAACTAAATTCACAATATCGATATTACGTTTATAAAAACAAACTAACACCTGCTGAAAATTGTGCAAAAACACGAGCAACCAGTTTCACTCTTATTCACAATCCGCCATGACACTATATATAAACAATAGGCAATTCGAAGTTGCTTTCCTTAACTCAAAATCCGCCCTGCGGCCCGTCTATAGTGGAGTGCCACAAGGCAGTATTCTAGGACCTACACTTTTCAATATATACATAAATGATATTCCACATGACAATAGACATAACAACACTCATCTATATATATGTATGCAGATGACACTCTAATCACTAGTCAATCCTCCCGAACAATACACGCGTCTAGACAGATTCAAAATAATCTTAATATTCTCGAACCATGGTTGGAAAAATGGAGAATAAAAATAAACGTAGATAAATGCCAAGCAGTTCTTTATACAAAAAGGTATTCTCAATATCGATACATGCCCCCACAATTAAGTCTTTATGGACACCAATATCGAGTGGAAAAACGAAGCCATTTATTTAGGTGTAACACTCGACAAAAAACTACTGTTTAAACAACATATCCAAAAATCCTTAGGCAAAGCGTATGGGACATTGAAGCTGCTATACCCTATTTTAAATAACCATAACAAAATTCGAATAAACACAGGGCTAACAATCTACAAGGCACTATTAAGGCCAGTACTCACGTACGCAAGCCCCATATGGGGACACGCCGCTAGAACTCACATAAAGAAACTGCAAGTTTTTCAAAACAAATTATTATATATGATTACAAAACTACCGCGTGTAACACCGGTTGACATATTATACGATCAAACGGTTGTAGAAACAATCGAGGAGTATATTAAACGCATGGCTCTTAAATTTTATAATACATGTGAAGGCCATGATAATCCACTCGTGGCATCGCTGGGAACCTATGAAACAGCCAACAACAAACACAAGCGTCCAAAATGGATCCTGGACAACACTTGACCAGTGAAAGCTGATAGGGCACACACACACACACACACAACACACACACACACACACACACACACACACACACACAGAAACACAATTATTCAATTACAATTACAACATTAGCATATAATGTACATTAATAAATATATATTAACACAAACAAATTAAAAACTAATAACTAATCTTACTGCTACAGGTTCATCCCACCAGTTCCAGAGAAACTGACATCACCTGACAACTACAGATAGAACAGCAACAACTGAAGAATACAAAAAAAAAATTAAAAAAATGCACGTTACCATAATTGTATGATTAATTGTAATAATCTGAAATGTACGCACATTATATTTAAATAAAGAGAAGCCTGGATGCCCTCCCAATATAGAGTCATCCGAAAGCCAAACTTGGCAAGATCCCGCGTGATCGACTATTCCGATTGAGGTTTTAAGCGGTTTCCCTCAATCCAAAGAGCAAATGCTGGAATAGAACCCCAAAAGGTCCGCTTCCGACTTCACTCTCTAATTAACATCAAAATTAAATTCAAAATTTAAACCGGGGCTAATGTATTTTACAGGAACCCGGGGGTTCTACCTATTAAGGAGGACCAAAATGGATCGCTCACCGCCAACACTTAAGTGATGGCCGCAGAGCTTTCCATCTATCTATCTATCTATCTAAGTCTTTCATACTACTATTATTATTATTACTACTATTATTATTTATTATTATTATTATTATTATTATTATTATTATTATTATTACTATTATTATTATTATTGATTGCCTCAATGGAATATTGTGGGATAAAAATATAAATAATAAAAATAAAATTAATATATATCATACAATTGTTAAAAGTATCATTACTTATGGAGCAGAACTTTGGCCATTAAACAACAAAAATAAATAAGTATATTTTGGCAATGAAAATTGATTTTATTCGAAGGGAACCAGAATTTCAAGAAGAGAAAAAATTAGGAACTCAGTTATAAGGGAGAAAAAGACGATTGAAGGCACTGTTTTAGATTATATTGAAACTCTGCAATTAAGATGATACGGACATGTCCAGCGAATTGAAGAGGATCGGCTACCAAAATGTGCTTTGGAATGGAAACCTGAGGAAAGATGAGGCAGAGGAAGACCTAAAACCTCCTGGAGTCAGGGAATATATTTATACATGAAGGAGAAACATCTACAACCAGGAGATTGGATGGACCGACAAAATTGGCCATTAGGGATCGGACGATGTCAAAGACATTAATGAACCGATGATCTATCAATAATAATAATAATAATTATTATTATTATTATTATTATTATATCAGATAAAAAGAGAACTAATGGTAGCAGAAATTATCTATCAATTATTATTGTTATTATTATTATTATTATTATTATTATTATTATTATTATATATTATTATTATTATTATTATTATTATTATTATTATTATTATTATTATTATTATATATACAGATAAAAAGAAAACTAATGGTAGCAGAAATGGACTATTGGAGAAGATCTGCTAGGATATCAAGGAGAGAGAAAATTAGAAATGGTGTTATAAAAGAGAACATGAATGTGCAAAACTCGATTTTATAATTTACCCAAGAAAATCAACTAAAATGGTACGGGCATATTTAGCGAATGGAGGATGAAAGATTAAAAAAAAATAAATAATGGAATGGACACCACCAGAAAAGAAATGAAAAGGACGACCAAATCTCACGTGGATCCAGGGGATTAGAGAAACTTTGAAGTATTGGGAAATCGAGGAAGAACTGTGTTATAATAGAGACGAATGGAGGAAAATTATAAAACGAATTTGAAGACAAATCACTGGTGCCGGAAAAATGTGTCAACATTGTTAAAACCGGATGTATTATTATTATTATTATTATTATTATTATTATTATTATTATTATTATTATTATTATTATTACAATTCATATACCACCATAGAGTAAACTTCATTCCATCCATCCATACAATACTGGGATAGCGCAATAGAACTTTCAGGTCGCGGTGATGAGGGAGTCTGCCTGCCCATTCCAAACAAAGAACTAAATAAACTGAAATGATATATGCTATTTGAGTTAAGTTAATGATATAAACTTGATAAAACTATCCTAATAATAACAAAGTGTTTGAGGATACAGTAGTAATGAAATTAGCAGAACCAGCATATAGAGTTGTGGAACAGCCCGGCTTACAGAGTAAATTGTGTTTACGTACGCATCTATGTGACGTAACAGCCAGTACTTGCGTTAATTAACTAGTTAATTAATAATCCGTCGCTGCTCAACGTTGGGTTCACATTTAACATACAGAATTATACAATTATCACTTAATGTTAAAAAACACTAATTCTAGAAGTACTTCGGATAATTTGGACCCCTGTTTTGAATTTGTTGTTTTTCTTCTTTTGATTAAGGGATTTGAATTTTGTTTTAATTACAGTGATTATCATTAGTATTGTAACTATGAAATAAAATTGTTATTTTATTCAAATATGGAAACATATTCATAATTTATAAACTGTTTTACATTACAAGAAAGGTCCACTTTAACCTCCATATTTAGATAAAGTGGAACACCGAGTCCACCTTAGCTTTTAGTATATTTTTAAGTTTATTTACTGTATTAATTTATACAGACAGGCACAGATTAATCTGAAAATATTTATGACTGATCATAATTAAAAAGCTTTGATATTTATTTGTTTTGAAAAAGTATTGTTGATTATAACATTCACACGTCATTCAACTGCAGAAAGCGACGGTCTTTAGTTTTAGTAAAATTATAAGGATATTAAATAAAATTAATTAAGTGAATGTTTTTTACAGATAGCATCCTCATTGATAAAATATACGTATTCGTGTAAAGTGGACCCAGGTCCTCGTGGAGAGTTCATATTAACCGACTTCCTTTGTTATGTTTAATTATTTTATACAGCCAAAAGTCACATAATATCAAACCAAACCCGTTAGTATATTAAAACAGCATCTACATAATATAATATATTTAGGAGTGATTTCAACATTTGTAATATTCAATAGCAGAAATTAAGAATTGATTCTTAGCTTGAAAACTTTTAAAGTGGTCATTTTCATAAGTATCACAAATAAACCCTTCTTCGTACAAAAAGTAAAAGAAACTGGCCTTGAATCCGTCAAAGTTGATGAGGGGAAGAAATTAAAATATTTTCTGTTCGCGGGCAGCACCAATTACAGAATATATTAACAGGGTCCATACAAACAGAAGAGTCCACATTACCCGAAATTCCCTATACATCCCCCTTGATGACATACCTTCTATTGAGGTGTCCCGCGTTCGATTTCTAGCGGGATAGGATATTTTACATATCCACCTTTAGTTGGGGTCAAGGGGAAGATAGAAGTAGCACCTTTGTTAGGGGTAGACCCTACACTGGTCCTTTCTGAGACAAAAAAAAAAGTTTCTTTTTTGTTGCTCAGTGTAATGGCGAGAATAGAGATAAGGTATATATTTTCTTGAACAGGAATTTAGGATAATTTTATGAGAGATAAAATACAAACTGAGTGTTTTGGTCAATTTTCAGTCAAAATTCACTCATGGCTACCGTTAAGCCTGAAAACAAGGGCCTCTAAGGAAAATTTAGCGATCTTATCATAAGTAATGCCACGAGTGATTTCCAAATTATCGATAAATTCACTCCTCACTTCGTGAGTCGTGAATTTATCGATAATTTGGAAATCAAGAGTGGCATTTGTTAGGACTATTTAACGAATAAAATTAAGCTGTTTACTCACAAATCATTATTTAACTGTAGTTATTTTAAAATATTTATATATCTAATGTAAACGGCGATGTTTGAAAACAAATGAGAAACGATAGGTACGCTTCATCTGCTTCTTTTGTTTATCACTGCAACTAGATCATACTATTTCAGAATATTAAAAAGGAGGAGCTTTCTTTAATATGGTAATTATAACACTGATAAATATTTCGTGAAACACGACTCTGATTGGTTGTAAAACAGAAATCACTGAAACGTGATTGGTCATTTACTCCCATTTGGGGCATGAGTTAAATAGTCATCCTAATACAGTAATATCTTAATTGCATGTTAGAAGTCTCATTGTTATGTCGACCGCACAAGTTATGTGGGCACAAATAACCGTAACTAAAATAACTTGGTCTAGTAAATTCCAACAAAGTAGAGTCTAAACCTCAATCTTGGGCTTTCGCCATTGTAGAGTAGAGTAGTTGTAGACTACTGATATTGTAGTTCATAAAACATAAAAAGTCAAATTGAAATGTCATGTGATAATTTCAGATCCCTGCAGTTTTGTTTATTACTGTGGTAATACAAATTATTACAAGGTAAAACTACCCAACGTCAACATTACAACATTAAGGTAAGCGCCCCGCTGTTTGAAGAGTCATCAAGGATATTTAGTGGGCATTATGACAATTAAGCATTCCCTGTTGACCAAAATCATAAGAACTAATTACTTTACTAGAAATATAAGTTTTACTTCAGTTACTCCCAGTAAAACGAAAATACAGGATTAAAGTATGGCAAACAATAAATTTGATAATGATATTAAATTAATACCCGTTACAGGAATGCATGGAGAGCTTACGTCTGCACGTCCAACAACCTCCAAGTTCGACTTACGGCATAGCTATATATCACTAGACCCAGTGCTGCGAAATAGGATATTACCATCTCTTATATCTAACAATGGAAGTTTCACCACTACATGCAGAAACATACCTTGAAATTTCTCCCAGTGAAGCATTGTTTTGTAGCAAGCATGTCATCATCATCATCACTCCAGGGATTAGGCAATTGCCCGTTCCGACTTCATAATGCATCAGCCCAACGTCTTCTAGGTCTTCCAACAACACGTCTTCCTGTTGCTTGATAATTTCTTGCTAACAATGGATATATCTCCTTACTCATTCCATCCATATGATCAATCCATTTCTGTCTGTAATTCGTGACCTTATCCAATAAAGGCTGAATTTTCAATTCTTCCCTTATATCCTCATTTCTTATTCTATCAAGTCTTGTACATCCTTTATTTCTTTTTTCTTTAATTATCTTTCTAATTCTTCTTCTTTTGTATTTATTCCCCTTACGTTCCAATTTCCTAATTTCAAAAAGCAAGGCATGTCCAAAAATAAATATGCCACTATTAGCTGCAAGCCAATAATATCCAGTGCGAAACGTCTCATTTAAACTATAGGGACACTCATAACCTGTCATCTGCTCTACCTCAGTCTACTCTGCTCTATTCAAGCAGGGATGTCCATCTGATTTGCACAGTTGGTTGTTATTGCTGGTTTTTGGCTTCGATTTCTGCTTTGCAGGTAAAAGTGGCACATAATTTGAACAAGGTGTTGGTACAATACAACGTGTCGCTGGAAGAAATTTCAAGGTAGGTTTCGGCATACAATTATTGACATTTCCATTGTAAGTTCAGGTATTTCATACTACTGTTAGGGCCATATGTATATTGTAACAACAAAAATATAGCTTAATATAAATGTGATATAAAATTGTATTTCGCTAAAAATAAATACAATTAAAAAAATATAGAATATTAATTACAAATAAAAATGAATAAATGTTATAAGTAATGTGACGACTGATTTTCAATTCATTGATATATTCATGAAGTCACGAAGTGACGAGTGAATTTATCTATAGTCTGTCCGTAGAATATGCAGAGAAGCTGTTCGAAATAAGCCATCTACGCAGGAGGCGGGAAAAATTGCACGACCAAAGATTCCGCGGAAGGAAGTGCAGGAGGAAGAACAGATCACGTAATATTACTCATTTCCCTCTTGAGCTTCAAGCGAGAAAGATATCTAATCGCAAATCTGGCGAATTTCTCCACACATTCCACGGACAAACTATAGAGGTTTTGGAAATCACGAGTGGCAATTGTTAGGACTACTTAACGAATGAAATTAAGTTGATTACAAAATATAATTATTTAAGTATACTTATTTTAAAATGTTTATATATTTATTGTAAACGGCGATGTTTGAAAACAAATCAGAATTGCCTGGTTACGTTTCATTTGTTTATCCAGTGCAACTTGATCATATAATATTATTTATTGTCATCTGGCGTGGGAAACTTCAAATAGGATCGCAATATTGTAAGAATGCGCCTTAGTCGAGAAAAAAATATTATAGTCAACATTAAAGACATTAATTTTTTAGTAAACAACTCAATAAACAAAGATTTGGCTGCGCTTCAAATGAAGATATAGATGAAATAATCCAGCAATATAAGCCTCAAAACACTAAATAGGACACATATTTAGAGCCGCTCGAAAGATTTTGTCAAATAAGAAATTACGTATTAACATCAGAAACTCCAATAAAAAGGCGGCTTTGTTGGAGAATCGGTCACTCCAAAATAATGCTCTGACCTGTTCAGAATATTAAAAAAGAGGAGCTTTATTTATCACAAAGGCAGGAGGTGGTTAAGAGAATTCGTGAAAGAGTATGGTAAAACACGAATGTCATTGGTTGTAAAACAAAATTCATTGAAACGTGATTGGTCATTAACTCCCATTTGGGGCATGAGTTAAATAGTAAAATTAAACTATGCTTCCATGTTTACATATAGAATTCCATCATTTCATCCTTAATCCCACATAACTTGACATAAATGTATACAAATATTTGAACTGAACTGTTGTTACAACATATTTTATATGTGAAAATAAAACAATATAAAAAATATTTTCTCAGTTAATAAGAGCGTAATCAACCAAGATGAAAGACTAAAAATATGAGGTAAATAAAGAACACGACTCGTGGAAGAAATAAAGTTTCTTTACTTGTTGCAACAAAGCAACCTTATATAATGAAATTTCCCAACATGAGAAAATTATTTTCCTTTTTCATCAAATAACTCGGTTTTTTTACAAGATAGAAGAAATTGCCTTCATTATGTTTTCTTGAATCGTTAAAGAACCCTAAGGAATAATGAAGGATACAAAATATGTAGGCAATTTGAAAAATTAATTTCAAGGCCTACAGTTTTATAAATTCAAAATCGATAGTATTTCGTAAAACAACACTTTTATGTTTCTATAAAATGTTCCGATTTAAACAAAGGTGTGATGGAACTGAGAAATTTTACACAGAGATTAGTTATGGAGCCATATTTCAAACGAAGTCATATACGAAATATTTATTAAAAATAGTTCAATGATATACCTCAGGTGAATTTATGGCAACTGGCGTAACAAATCCAACATAATAAAATAGAATTTTAGTTTTTTTTTTTTTTTAGCTTTCAAATAATAGGATACTATTTTTTCTCTTCAAAATATTTATACATAGGTTTCAATCTCTCTAACAGAAAATATGGAGCTTATATATTTTATAACTGAAATTAAAATATTGTTTTATATCGATAACTGACGTAACAGTAGAAATACATAATTTTACAATGACAATAAAATAATAATCTCTGTGAGTTTTCAGTTTTATTTCAACAAGCAATTGTGAAAATAGTGTGTGTATGTGTGTATATACATGCACTCCGCGCGCAAAGCATGTATAAAAATCGAGGTACTTAGATAGTCCATGATGATATACAGAAGAATATGAGTCGCCAAGGTAATATTTATATTTTAGTTCTTGTTTCTTTAACTTTGTTGTTATCTAAATACATTGTTTATTACTCCTATCTTTGTGAAGTTATAGTATTTAACTTATTGCTGATATAATTTATTAATATTTTTATGATTATTATTGTTACGATTATTATTATTATTATTATTATTATTATTATTATTATTATTACCATCATCATAATCATCATCATCTGTTTCACTGCTGAAGAAATATTACTTCATGATGATGACGGAGAAACGTACAGTTTTAACAGAGGAAAAGTTAGACGAAATAGACGCAAGTTTTGAACGTACACCAACAAAATCCACACCAAAATTAGCACAACAGGCAGGAATTTCAGAGTCTTCTGCACATAAAACAAGTAAATTATTAATACTAAAATCTTATAAGTGTACACGTGTCCATTGTTTAAAACAAGGTAACCCAGTATATATATAACGTAAGATTTTTACACATGCTTTATGCGCGGAATTTATGTAGGAGCAAAGCCGGCTGAGGCACACCCAACCGTGCACAGGCAAAACGCCGTGTGCCTGTTAGGTTATAAATGAAGAACTCTGTACATACTCGGTTCAAGCTTTAATTTGTATTTACATGACACATATGAGAAAAATTAATATTAAATATTTAATAGTATTATATAAGATATAAGAAGTTTAATGTATATAAGCAAGTACGATTATAGTAATAAGACAGGCTACCCAGAAAAACATTCGAAATGGTTCCACTTGGAAGAAGAAAGAAAGGAAGACCTCGAAACTGAAGCATGCAAAAAATAATAAGTAGAATGAGAACAAGAGGAAGAGAAGGATATGGAGTGGATGGTTAGGAACGAATGGAGAAGGCAAATGAAACTTCAGGCACAGAATATATATTTAAACATTGAAAATCTGTATATAAATAGATAAATAAAAAATTAACTTTAGTCACTAATTGTACAAAACAAAATGAACTGACGTAAAAAATAACGCTCCTGCGTGGTGTAAGGTAAGATTTTTAGTTAAAAACATGCCAATTCTTTGTTACGTACGAGTTTCTTCATACTCTACAACATTTTGGGATGTAGGGGCTTGAAAATATTTTTAATAGTCCATATACCACTATCGAAATCAGAGAATTAATTTTAATATTCGTTATGTCCAATTTTATGTGGAATTCGCCCTCATTGCATTTTATGGCTATTCTATGCCACCTGTGAATATTTGATCGGAGAAAAAGTGACTGCTAGCGTCATGTTGGCCAACGTCATAACACACTGCTCCGCTAGAGCCAATTGTCAACATGTTTACCCACATATAAGGGGATTCTATCCCAGGAGTCCACCTACATGGTTTGTGGACAAGGTAATAGAGGTACAAGAGTGTTTGACTAGCTAGTGTTTGATGGTCAAGTTAGTGTTTATTTGGTAAGTTAGGGTGAGAAAATGGGCGAGTTAGTGTATACCAGATTATTTTAGCGTTGAATTGTTTCTTAGCGAATTTTTTGTAAGTTGGCTACACTGTTTGAGTAATGACAATACATATTTTACATGGCAAATATGGCGATTTTTGGTTACTTTGAACTCAACTTCTCACTTCATTTTAAGAAATTTCTCACAATTTTCGGGGGGAAAAAATCAACATAGGTATATATTTCTCTCAGGCAATTATTCGCTTTCTGCAACAATAAATTGAGTGTTTTCCGAATTTTATTTGAATTTATGTGGGTGACACAGAATCCCTGATTTTTTAAAAATTAAGTCTAAAATATTTGCTTGCTGAAGGGGTATTTCATACTATTACCATTTCTACCTATGGAAATAACTGACAGATATAAATTTTATTTTTTTGGGATTGGACAATTCAATTATAAGTGAATGCACCTACTCATCCCACATTTGGGAAATTACAACGCGGGGGAATAGAATTTCGCACCTCCCCAGGGGATGGGACCAGATATCGGAAAACGATATCAATTTACTGGATTTGCTGCCTACAAATTGTGCATTTGACAACCACTTTTCCTTTTACATTCCTAACTTTCATGACAACCATTATGTATTAGCTCCTAATTCTTTTTTAATGCCTACAACTTGAGGATAAGATAAAACCCAAGGATATGAATATCAATTAAATAGTCCTTCTACACGAATAAAGCAGAATCTACGTAGATTATCGGAAAAATTGCTAATTAAAATCTTAAGAATGCATCTAAACTTCACGCTGGGAAGGGAATTATGAATTTATGTTGGAGAGAATTTATATTTTCTTCCCAAACAATTAACGGTTTAGATAATTTTAAAAAATAATAAATGTGTACTCACATCACTACTTCCATTCTTACGTAGAACTATTTAAAAATGGCGAACTTCTTACCTGAAACAAATAAAATAACATTCATTTTAGTAATTTTATTTATTCTGGTAGTCACTATAAATATACTATATATATAAAGAAAATAGACAGTTAAAGAAGAAACAGAATTCGAATACCTAGGAACAATAATTACAAATTAGAATGGAATGCACAAATAAATTAAACATAGGCTCAATTCTGGAAATGCATATTCTCTCAAAAAAAAATATTAAACTGAGAATATATAAAAATGTTATTCTCCCAGTTATATTATATGTTTTAGAAACACGGACTAATATTTTAAGGGAAGAAAAATGATTAAGAGTATTTCAGAATAAAGTTCATAAGAAAAATTTTGGACTAAAGAGAGAGAAACAGGCAGGCGAATGGAGAAGAATACATAACAATGAGCTACATTACCTTTATAAAAAAACACATATAATAAGAGAAATTAAATCTCGTAGACTACGTACGATGGGCAGAACCAGTTGCACAAATTGGGAATGAAAGTTGAGCATGCAAACGTCTTGTATGAAAACCATAGGGAAAACGCACAATTGATAGACAAAGAATGAGGTGAGAGAATAACATTAAGCATGATTTGAGGGATGCAAATTATTCAGGGGATGATTGGAAAACATTAGCTGAGGAAAGGTATGTACAGTATGAAGAACTTATCTCCGTGCGGCCATGAACCTATGGATTCGATAGGGCCAGTGAGTTAGTTTGTTATTAAAGATGGTATCGTAAAATTTGAAATTATCCTCATAATGCTTCAAGAGCCACATCTTTGACAATATTGACGGAATTCAGAAGATTTTTGCAGGACGAAGCAAAATATTTTGTTATTGACCCCTTCCATCGACCATCAAATCTATGAGTTACATATCCCTCAGTTTGTAAGAGTGCTTAACATATGGGATAGTCGGCTAATAATATCACAATAATAAAAGTGTGATAAAACAAAGTTTTGCACAAGCGTATGTTTTAATGAACAGGTTCTCTAACATCAAAGCAAAGTAACAGATCTGGAGAAGGCAGCAATCATAGCTGGACTGTGCCTGAATAAACAAAAAAAAAAGATAGTAAATGATGCAACTGAAATGTGATTGCAGCTCAATGGTAGAGAAAAGAGGAGGTAGCCGAACTCAGGTATTTAGGAAGCAAGATGAAGTAAAATCAGACGAAGATATTAAGGTTAGAATCAGAATATCAAAAGCTGTAGGCCTATTCTCAGAATTGTCACCCATATGGAGATCTAAACAAATCTCAACTTAAACTAATTTCACATTATTTAATTGCAATGTGATAATGAAATCATTGACCCAATAGATGAAACTACATTCCATGCTATATGGGTGTGAGACTGGGAAAGGGACAATCGCATTATGTAGAAATTGTAAGTACATATAAATAGATATCCGAGATTTGTTTTGAAAACCTGGTAACCAAAAAACATATCAAACGAGGAATTATGGAAGATAATAGCACAGAATGAGATCTGGAAGGAGATTAAATATCACAAACAGAAACGGATTGGACACACACTCAGAAGAGAACAAGACAGTGTGCCAAAGAGAGCACTGGAATGGAAACCACATGGATTACCTAGAAAAAGAGGAAGACCAAAAATTACATGGCGCAGCACTATATAACAACAGAAATTGAACAACAAGGGAAAAGTTGCAATGAAATCAAGAATTTGGCAAAAAAAAAAGCAGAGTCCGGTTGCCTGCTTTCACAAGGCCCTATGCTTCCAAGAAGAGTGATAGGAACAACTAATATTACTTCTTCTTCTGTTAGCCCATGTTTCCCTTAACAGAGATTTAGACGCTCTCCCCCTACAGGGAAGAATTGAACCATACTAATTTAGTTACACTTGTTTTCGTATAGATGTCATTTGAGTGGTCCGTGGTCTGCGTTCCGCCTCATATTCACATCTAGGAAACCAAGGTAGTACTGAGACGGGAAAATTCGGTAAATTTTGCTTAGAGGCCTTTTCATTCAGGCTTAAGGATCTTTTACGAGCCTGAAAATCTTCAGACTAGGGACTCATGGCTTAAAGTCCCTCCCGGAGGACTTGCTCCTTGGATTTTTCCATCCTAAAAGAATCCATCGACCCCGGCCGGGTTTGAACCTGCGACCCTCGGGACCAGAGGCAAGGAACATAACCACTAGTCCACCGCGGCCGATACTACTAAGTTTAATGAAAGAACCAGAAGCTCCTCTTAATGTCTCAGACACCATGTACTCTTGCAAGGAAACCCTGGGCATAGAGGATCGCTACATTAGTACTGAACATAATGTAAATAATTTAAAAAGAGAAACTTCATAAAATATTTTAAATTAAGTAAATTATTAAATAACCTTGGCAATATTTTTCCATTATTATGTCACTTTGTAAATATTGTGACCTTCAAAACGTTACGCCTTTTCGATAGCAATAACAGAATAGATTAAATAAAACATTACTTAGACAAGTAATTAAAGAGGGGGTTTCCAACTTTACTGACCAAAGAGGTATATAAAGGAAGTTAACTATGCAATTCACAACAAACAAATACACCTGCTGCAATATCCTACAGACCTACTTGTATATCAAGGTATAATTTGTATTTATTTATGTTTATTTATGATTAATGTCCACCGTTGTGGTGTCAGAGATTTATATATTTTCAGTTTAACTTCTTTTAGTGAGGTTAGGACGACAAGAGTCCCTGTGATGCAAAATAGCATGCATTTCCAGAATTCAGCCTATGTTTAATTTCTTTGTGCACCTCATTCCTATTTGTAGTAATTGTTCCTAGGTATTTAAATTCAGCCACTTCTTCAAAATTTTCCTCATTTTTCATCAACTGTACGTTTCTATTACCGGTATATAATGTATTTCTATGTGTGAACATATATTTAGTTTTATTGATATTTACTTCCAGTCTCAGTTTCTTAGTGTTATTCAATAGAGTGTGCGTGTTGGGCCTTAATATCTCCTAGCTAACGTCCATCATGAGCATAAATTAACAGAAAATGTATTTATTGTTTATTGCAGAAATGTACTCGTACATCTTGTCATTGATTTCTGTGGCTATCCTGATGGTACCCATGTGGAGCATGCCAATGTATTGTGAAAATGATCCTTGTGCTACTTATAACTGCACTGAAGGAGTTCCTGACAAACATAAACTGCCTTGCGGTCCAAATCAGTACAACAGGACAGGAGGCTTCTGCAATTGCTGTGAAGTCTGCATCACAATCGTTGTAATTCATATCTGAATTCAATTCACTTAGAATAAAAAGTTGTGTTTTTCTATTCCTCCTTTTGTTGTATTAATAATTATATATCGACTATCTCATAGACCGATAACTTTGCCCCTTACTGTTGATAAAAATATCTCTTCCTGTTCGTAATGAGATATTCTCCAAAAATTAACTTCTTTGACAAGGGTATCGATTCGTCAATGTACGGTCGATACGGTACAGCAACAAATGCCAAAAGAAAACAACTTTAAATATTACTAAAAAAAGTAGGTTATTTCTGTTGCTCTAAAAATGTATTAAATGTTGTATAATGAATCTGTATTTTGTTAATAGTTATTGATTTTTCCCAAGCCCAAAGAGATTTAACAGTAAAGATATGCCGGCTCTTAAAAATCGCCCGGAAGTATGATCGGAATACATAACCTCACATTTGGTAAATATTAATCATTATAATTATCGTTAACTTCTGGTGTATTATTCCCTAAATAGTCACTCCAAATCCACGCAAGGATGAGTTTTTCATTAGACAAAATCACGAGCGACAAAGCACAACCTCTTGTTTGATTACTGTTGACAATGATATTTTATAATTTTGGAATTTAGTCATGAATTTTATTAATATCGAATAGATAACAAAAAAAACACATAATATATACCAAATATGCAATTTCAAAATTACATCGAGACGCTGTTTTTTTTAAATTGATTTATTCTAACGGTGGGAACACGAATTCCATCATTATCCAACGTGATTACAACTTTTTAAAAATGTTTATATAACTAATAAAAATATTTACACAAATTGCATATATAAGTACAGTAGGTCTACGTCCCATCACATTAGACACAGTCATACAGTCTAAACAGCATGAAAAACAGTGAGTGAAAATTGATCTATAAATTGAATCAGGGATAGTTTTAAGGACCTCAAAACATTCGAATGCGGAAGAGCTGTAAATTAAAGTTGTAAAATCAAATTGTCCTATTAATTTTTTAATCAGCTGGAGCCATTATTCAATCTTATATATTTGCAGTTCTTAGAACTTCATATTAACTCCTGATTTTTTATAAGATTCATTATATGTTCCGTTGAGATATTATTCAAAATTGAAGTATAAAATTATGGAATATTCACCTGAAAGGTCCGTCTCCTCAACAATTTTGAATCCTGCCGATGATAGGACTAGTCCCGAAAGCGCTACAGTTAAATAACTAATAAAGTTGAGGAGACGGACCTTTCAGGTGAATATTCCATAATTTTATACTTTAACTCCTGAATGTAGAATAGAATAGAATAGATTTATTTAGCCTGGTGGAGTTAAGGCCATGTGGCCTTCTCTTCCACTCACCAGGACAAACATATGTTACATATAAATACAAATATTACAATAATAGTCATACTAAACAATAATTATCTGTCAAATTGAATAATAATGAAAATAATGTCTAATAATACAATGAAATTAAATACAATTAAAATTAAATTAATGATGGTGGAGTTAAGGCCATGTGGCCTTCTCTTCCACTCACCAGGACAAACATATGTTACATATAAATACAAATATTACAATAATAGTCATACTAAACAATAATTATCTGTCAAATTGAATAATAATGAAAATAATGTCTAATAATACAATGAAATTAAATACAATTAAAATTAAATTAATGATATAATGAATACAGAAAGGAATAACAGCTCGAATCCACTATACATAAAAAGAAAAGAAAGAAATAAAAAATACAAAGAAAGTAATAAACTACAATGAATTAATCTATGCTTTTTATACAAGGCATTAGGTAAATATATTATTGTATTGTATTGTAAGCCTATGTTTTCCCTTTACAGAGATTTAGGCGCTCTCCCCCTACAGGGAAGAATTTGAACCATACTAATTTAGTTACACTTGTTTTCGTATAGATGTCATTTTTTGAGTGGTACATGGTCAGCGTTCCGCCTCATACTGACATCTAGGAAACCAAGGTAGTACTAGGAAGGGAAAATTTGGTAAATTTTGCTCAGAGGTCTTTTCATTCAGGCTTAATGAATTTTTACGAGCCTGAAAATCATCAGACTCGGGACCCATGGCTTAAAGTCCCTCCCGGAGGACTTGTTCCTTGTTTTTTCCGTCCTAAAAAATCCATCGACCTCGGCCGGGTTTGAACCCGCGACTCTTGGGACCAGAGGCAAGGATAATAACCACTAGTCCACCGCGAACGAATCTTAAATTTACTTTTATTAAATAATGAAAAAACACATTATTCATTTTTAAAAAGTAATATTAGTTAGTTGTTTCTGTTAGTAATTTTATTTCAATGTAGGAGAACTCTGGTGTTTAGGAAAGGAATTTGTAATGGATAAATGATAAGATTTACAATGTATTTCCCAACATTTTCAGCAGTATTTCTTTTTCTATGAGAAGAAACCATGTTTTTTTTTACATTGTGAAACGATCGCTGGGCATCCCAGAGCGCCAATGGAGAATACTAAAGCAGAAGAACGTGTGCTTTCAATCAAGCATTTGACATACTATTTAATTATGTTTACAATATGTAGAAATATCCGCAATATGTAAAAATATGTAACATGAACATGAAATACAATGGTCCTAGTAGCCTAATTCATTAACATTTTAAGTTCTTAATCTGATATAAATCGGGATAAATATGTAACTACATAGAAATCCGAACTCTACTAATTATGTTGTGAAGATTTTTTTTTTCAATGCCTCAGGTTGTCATTTCGACATTTCTGGTGTTCTCTCCTTGCATTGGCTTAATTGTAATCCACTTCTGAAGTTGGGGCGCCTAGAAGGCGATGGTATGATGGCAGTCACCCAGTGTTGACAACCTGGCTGACATATCTTGTCCATTGTCAAGAAAAGTGGGAACCTTGTCCTCCTACTACCTTAGGACATTCTGAGCCCTGTAGTGGAATCACTTTTATCTGTTTATGGCAGTATAGAATGTTGTTTCATTATACACCGCTGTGGTCTCGAGGTAGCGTGCTGCCTTGTCACGCAGAGGGCCTGGGTGAGGTTTTTTCGGTTTTTTTCCTCACCTGTAAGACAAATGTCAGGAAGCTTAGGGCCCAACGGTCGCCGAAAATCATCCGGCCATCATCATCATCCTTATCATTATCATCCTTCACCGGTGTGGAAAGTAACGGGAAGCTACAACACCTATAATACCCTAGTAAAGCTGCAAAGCATAACATACAAATGCTATGATTACAGTGAAAGACCTGCCCTCGGCCAGAACACTACCGAATACAATATTTTTAATGTGTAATGTAGAAAGAAACCTAAATAATTACCACATTTACCTAAAATAATATCAAGTATGTTGTGTATTTAAGACAAATTATACTTGTTAGTGTAAATTTGAACTCACATTGTTCAGAAGAAGCATTACTATTTCCATTTATTTGCTTTAAATTTTAATTAGTTCTCTTTTGTGTAGTCTGCTATTTTGTTCAGAAATAGTTACAGATCATTAATATGTAAATGAACAAAGTTACACCTCGTGTATTTTGTTTCCTTTCCAGGACTATGTTTTTTCTCATCCCCAAATGGCATCTTAATTCGACAGTTGATAGTCCCACCTTCCTTTTGGTGGAACGATGAACTTTCAAATCAAATATTTTTCGCAGACATTTCAGAGTTCATTATTTTGATTTTGCATTTTTAACGTAAATTGTTGTTGTGAATAATGTTAATTCTGATGTTTTTCCTCCATTGCAGAGGAAGGTGGAGCATGTCCCGTAATCGCAGGTCCTCCAGTCTACGATATTTGCGACGAAGGGCTCATTTGTGACGTAAATGCGACATGTGTAATATCTTTTTAAACGTCTGTATTTCATTCAAGTAAAACAAACTTCAATTGAATGAATAACATAATAAATAAATAAATTCTGATCATTTTAATAATTTAAATTTACTGGTCAGATAGTACTTGCAAT
The DNA here is from genome assembly GCA_030220185.1 of Diploptera punctata. Classification (NCBI taxonomy): domain Eukaryota; kingdom Metazoa; phylum Arthropoda; class Insecta; order Blattodea; family Blaberidae; genus Diploptera; species Diploptera punctata. Next base: position 1,600,610 of record JASPKZ010008859.1, read on the forward strand.
TCAGTTCAATTGTATTCATTGCCTTATAGTCATTAATAGGGGTTGTGGATTCTACACCAAATCCTCAAGAGAAACGATGTAAACAACACTTGCATGGACGAGGGTCGGGAGCAAACGGAACACAACGTCAAGACGGGAACCGGTATGGTTATATGCTGAAAAGATTGTATAATAACTAACCCACTGGCACTATCGAACCCATACATTCATATCCGCGCAGACATAAGCTTTCCATGCATATCTCTATAATCAGTTAATGTTCTCCAATCTTCCCTTGTATAATCTACTTTCCTCAAACCATTGTTAATGTTATTTACGCACCTCATTCTTGCTCTTCCTACTGCGCGTTTTCCTGCAAGCAGCATTCAATTCCCATTCGTGCCACATTCCCTGCCCATCGCATTCTATGAGACTAACTTTTAATGGCTTTTCTTGCAAGTTTACCTTATTTTGACTACATTTATACCATTTTTCTAAATCAAGAATTTGCAGAGTCTAGTCTAGATTCCAAAGTCTTTTAAACACTAACTAGTTTTACTTTCTAAAGACTATTCACATTCCAAACACTTTTGTTCCCCGAGACACTATTGAACTCTCAGAAAATATCATGTTATTTTTACCACCTACTGACCGCCTGAACTACTGTATTTCGATTTCAAATTTTCTAAGAAGTTGCCACTTCGTGACAATTACCTCGGGCAGAGGGTGAAGGCAGCGAGGTTGTTTTTATTAACCTTTAGTAACTAGAGCACTTATTCCAGTTTTTAGGACTTTTATGGGATATCTTTAGGTCTTTTTAAATGTATTTTATAGGCATTTCAGAGGTCCTCAACTTCCGAGAACTAGTATTATTATTATTATTACTATTGTTATTATTATTATTATCATTATTATTATTATTATTATTATTATTAAATCAAAGAACAGACAAAAACACAACACAGAAATAAGACAACAACTAAAAGGTAAACACAACAATAGTGAAATACAGAACAAACTGGAAAGAACACTTAGCAAGGATGACTGAGAATAGAATACCAAAAGGAGCATACAACTATTCACCACGAGAAAGAAGAAGTTTGGGAAGACCAAAGAAAAGATGGAAACAGCAGCAATTTGGAGCTGGAACAGGCTAGTAAATAAGCCTAAACCCTGACGAAGTAGAAGAATAAGATTATTATTATTATTATTATTATTATTATTATTATTATTATTATTATATTATTATTATTATTATTATTATTATTATCCCTCCATGGTATATTTACCTTGTCGTGGTGGAGTGGCTTGCGTGCTTAAATGATCCTGAGAGCTATGCCGGCGGTAGCATTGCTGCCAATAGGGTTACCCATGCCGGACTGGTCGAAGGTGATAAGCCAGACGAAAAAAGTACCTTGGGCGAAAGTGTGACGATCTTTCACCGTAAAAATACAACCGTCAAGAAATGCGGACATGGGTTCAACTGGGGTAAAATTTTCCGGAGGTCAAATAGTCCCCCATTCGGTTCTCCGGGCGGGGACTACTGGCTCAAACACAGGGACATGTTCCTAGGAACATGGAATGTTAAGACTTTATACAATAGCGGGGCACTAGAGGTATTAACGCGGGAATTAGATAAATCGCCCTTGGATATAGCCGCTTAACAGGAAGTTAGGTGGCCAGAAGAAGGTAGTCAGGAATCAGGAAGCTTTGCATTATACTACGGGGGTGCAGAAAGGCCTGCATATGGAACGGGTTTTTTAGTCAGAAGGAGGATCCTATCCGCTATTCGGGATATTCAGTTTGTTAGTGATAGGGTATCATACATAATTCTAAAGGGTAAACGACATGATTTTATAATTGTAAATATACATGCCCCCACAGAAGATAAAGATGGCAAGATCAAGGATGAGTTCTATGAAGAATTAGATTGCTTATTTGATAGCTTTCACGATACCATAAGAAAATCGTCTTAAGAGATTTTAATTCAAAAGTGGGGCGGGAAGATATATTCAAACCAGCAATAGGCAAATTCAGTCTTCATGAAGATAGTAACGACAACGGGGTTAGATTAGTCACATTTGCCACATCAAAGAATCTCATTGTTAAGAGCACAACATTTCAGCATAAGGATATTCATAAATACACCTGGACGTGCCCAGATGGAGAAACTCGGAACCAGATAGATCATGTATTAGTGGACAAACGCTGGCACAGTAGCATCATCGATGTTAGATCGGTTAGAGGGACAGATTGCAAATTTAGAAAATTCAAAATATGCTAACCACCTATTCCAATTTAATCATTGTTTCGATCCAAATTATGAAATTTTACATATTTGTGATAAGGGTAAGAAGTTAGATCTTTTGGAGGCTGTAGAAATTAATAAATTTAAAAGTAGTAAAAAACTGTTAAATTCTCAACTTGATTTGAATGAAACCCCTTTGTTAAATTAAAAAAATTAAATAAATATTATTGTATTGTTGCTTAGATCAGTTGGAACACAATTCATAATTTGTTAACATGTCCGAAGAAGGTACAGTGTACCGAAACAGCTGTCACTGAATTATATAATAAATATGAAAATCAAATAACACTACGTTTTATTTTTATTTAATTAATACCTAAAAAGTTAGTTAGACATATACGAATGTGTATAAATGGCACAAAGAGTAGGGTGCGTGTAGGCAAACAGTTTTCGGACACTTTTGAAATCCAGAATGGGTTGAAGCAAGGAGATGCACTATCTCCTCTACTATTTAATTTTGTACTAGAGCATGCCAAATCTTTAGAGAACGAGGAAGGCTTACAACTCAATGGTATCAATAAGCTGTTAGTTTATGCTGATGCTGTAGTACTATTGGCCGATAGCGAGGAGATACTAAAGGACAACACGCACACACTATTGAGTAACACTAAAAATTAGGACTGGAAGTAAATATCAATAAAACTAAATGTATGGTCACACGTAGAATTTCATTATATAATGGAAATGGACAGCTAATGACAAATAAGGGACATTTTGAGGAAGTGGCTGAATACAAATACCTAGGAACAATAATCACAAATAGCAATGAGATGCACAAAGAAATTAAACATAAGCTCAATTCTGGATATGAATGCTATTATGCATTGCAGAGACTCTTGATGCCCCAACTCCTTTCAAAAACGTTAAACTGAAAATATATATAACTATTATTCTACCAGTTATATTATATGGGTGCGAAACATGGACTCTTACTTTAAGGGAGGAAAGGATATTACAAGTACACTGCTCAAAAAAATTAGGGGATATTGTAGAATAACCTATTAAGACTATGTTTTTTGGAATAGTATTAGATGCAATCACTTTCTATTACTCCAGGATAACGTAAACAAGAGTTTGAAGTTGTTACGTAACCTCGGTACCACACCAGAGGGCAGTGTCTGTACTGTTGATGTGAAAGGGTGGTGTGGGGGTGAATGTTTTGTTGCTGTTTTTAAATCCAGTCTAGTTTTCAGTTAGTGAATGACTTGCCTTAGGAACAGTGATGCCTCGACAACGTGATTTACCTGAACCAATGGCTTGGAGGGCCATAGGAAGGATGGAAGCTGGACAGACACAACAAGAGGTGTCACAAGCCATTGGGGTGTCTCAAAGCGTGATTTCCAGATTTTGGAATCGTTTTCAAAGAACAGATACTGTTCACAGAAGAGCCGGACAAGTCGACCACGGGCAACAACAGCAAGGGATGACCGTTACCTCATGTTAACAGCCCGTCGGAATAGACAGCAGAATGCAACTCAACTGTGAAATACACTTCAAACAGCAACAGGATGCGGGGTGTCAACTCAAACTGTCCCTAATCGACTGCATGGAGGTGGTCTCTATGCCCGTAGGCCCATGGTGTGTACCAGGTTAACTCCACAACACCGTAGAGATCGCAGAAACTGGGCGGAGGAACATCGTGGGTGGAGGCATGCTGAATGGAGATCAGTTCTTTTTTCTGATGAGTCGCGATTCAACATGGAATGTGATAGTCGGCGTGTATTCATCTGGAGGGAAAAAGGGACACGAAACAATCCAGCTTTTGTACGTGAAAGATCCCCATATGGTGGCGGTGGATTGATGGTGTGGACAGGAGTCAGTAGTGGTGGACATACGGACCTCTACGTCATCCAAGGTGGTACTTGGACTGCGGTAAGGTATAGAGATGAGATTCTCCGACCTTTTGATGTGCCTTATGCTGGTGCCATAGGTGATTCTTTTCTTTTTATGGACGATAATGAACGACGCCACAGAGCTGGCTGGTGGACGACATGCTGGAAGTGGAGGGTATCGAGCGTATGCAATGGCCAGCTTCCTCCCCGGACTTAAATCCGATTGAGCATGTGTGGGATGCATTAGACAGACGCATTGCAGGCAGACCAGCACCTCCCACAACTGTTCCAGAGCTGCACATTGCTCTTATGGAAGAGTGGCCACGTATCCCCCAAGAACTCATTGCTAACCTCATTGCATCAATGCCACACATGTGTGAGGCAGTGCTGGCCGTTCGAGGAGACCATACACAATACTAAAGAAATATTTTCACCCATGTTAATGTTGCTTTGTTGTTTTCCATATTCCTAATCAGGATCTCTTTGACATCTGGTGTGGTACAGAGGTTACGTAATGACTTCAAACTCTTGTTTACATTCTTTTGGAGTAATAGAAAGTGATTGTATCTAATACTGTTCCTAAAAGCATAGTCTTAATAGGTTATTCTACAATATCCCCTAATTTTTTGAGCAGTATATTTGAGAATAAGTACCTAGGAAAATTTTGGACCAAAGAGAGATGAACAGACAGGTGAATGGAGAAGACTACATAACAATGAACTACATGGTCTTTATAGGAAGCCAGATATATGAGAACAGTTAAGTCTCGTAGACTGCGATGGGCAGGACATGTTGCACGTATGGGGAATGAAATACTTGCATGGAAGCCTCTTGTAGGAAAGCCAGAGGGAAAACGCCCAGTTGGTAGACCAAGAATGAGGTGGGAGAATAACATTAACTATGATTTGGAAGGAAGTAGATTATACAGGGAATGATTGGAAAGCATTAGCTTAGGATAGGGATGTATGGAGAGCTTATGTCCGCGCGGCCATGAACCTACGGGTTCGATATTGCCAGTGAGTGAGTAAGTAAGTAAGTATTATTATTATTATTATTATTATTTTATTATTATTATTATTATTATTATCATGGCTATTATTTTTGTTTCTTTTCATTGTCAACTCTATATTGTGTAGCCTATACCATATTATGCATCATTAATCAATATGTAGATAATTCAAATTATAATTATATGTATAATTTAACCCTGGTGAAGTGGAAGAGAAGACCTTACGATCTTAACTCCATCAAGTGAAATAAATAAATAAAATAACATATTTAATAAATAGATATTGATAAACAAACCATAAAAATATTTTTACGACGGAAGCTACCTTAAAATATTTCTTAATTCCAAATAGTAGGATCCGTTCGGGCTTTATATTAATAGGTTTTATGTTAATAATTGTAGAGGGCTTATACCTTATACATATTTTCTTATAGACAACATGGTCAGATTTATTCCGGTCTTTATTCTATCATAATATTTTATTAAATGAAGGTAAAACGAATTATTTATTGTTAAAATAATACTACATACTGTATTTTACTTGAATTTCTTGATGAGATGAGATAGTGTAAAAGACTGAATATCTCTCGCTCATTTCTAAATGGACTAATAAAGAGAGAAGTGCCTTTAGTGGTGGAGGGATTATGTTCTTGGTGAAGATCATAATTCCGATTAGGTAATTTTAATGTAAGTTTGTATACCAAAGTTTCAGTATTACAATATAGAGGTACTTGTGGAGGGTGGCGTATAAAATAGTTGGCAGCTGTGGAGGAAAGCTACGTCACAACTTATGCGCCCCTGCAAACACTTGTGCAATACACTCAAACTCCAGTAAGTGGTATACATATCCCATTTTATAGCCTTGCGTATCTAATACACACCTGAGCAAACTCTTCCAATCCAACTAGACTGCATTGAAAGTTTAAAAATCCCTCTAGCGGTCGAATTTTTTCTTGTTTCATAACGAAACTCAGTATATGCTTTTAAAATAAGCCAGGGAATAGATTATTTTTAAATCAGCATATTCTGACCATTAGGTGTAGGAGTTCACCGAAACGAAAATTTGGAAATTGCTCTAACGGTCGCAATTTTTCCTGTTTCATAACGAAACTTAGAATATACTTTAAAGTAAGCCCAGGAATATCCTATTGTTTGAAAACCAGCAATATCCGAAAATTATGTAGTATAGGAGTTCACCTAAAACGAAAAATTAAAAATGTATTATTTTAATTAGCAAAATCCAACCATTATGGGGGTTGGAATGAATATTTTGGAGGCCAGGGGTTCTATAATGGTTTAATATTCTTAGGGAAAATAAATCAATGGTGACAGTATAATAATTTAAAGACGTTTTTCCTGTTTTTTGTTATATGAGTTATTGTGATTATAATTATATTACTGTATTAATTTAAGTAGCTTAAAGAAAGGTGCTGGGGTTCACCTGAAACGAAAATTTAAAAATAATTGCTCTAACGGTCGCAATTTTTCATGTGCCATAGCGAAACTTAGTATATGCTTTTAAAGTAAGCCTAGGAATATATTGTTTTAAAAGCAGCAAAATCCCAATATTTGTTTAATGCCCCCAGTTTGTCCTTTTAGGCTTTTCTGCTATTCTCTCCTGGCAATGGCGTAATGGTAACCCATTTCTGAAGTTGGGGCGCTTGGAAGGCGGGATTACGTTGCTCCGATGAGATGATGGATGATGATGATGATGAGATGATAGTGGTGTGCCAGGAGATCCCCTAATCCTAAGCTTAATCTAAGATTAATACGAATGATGCTAATGATGATGATGGCCATATGATTTCGGGGACCGTTTGGGCCTTAAAGTTTTCCTGACATTTGTCTTGCAGGTGAGGAAAAACCCCGATAGAAATATCACCCAGAAAAACTGTCCCGACCGGGGATCGAACTCGGTCCCGCTGCGCTACAAGTCAGCACACTACCTCGAGACCACAGCGGTGGACGCAAAATCCCAATATTGAATACAGCATTTCACCTGAAACGAAAATTTAAAAATCGTTCTAGAAGTCGCAATTTATGTTTTATAACGAAACTCAGTATATGCTTTTATAGCAGCTTGCGTTTCTTGAGTATTATCTAATCACATTAGAAAACTACAAACTGTTCCAACCCAACTAAAATAGTTCATCTACTTTCTCCATTACCCGTCAACACAATAACTGAAATGTATATTTTATTAAAAACCGGATTATCCTTTTAAGATTGATTTTTTGGTCCTAATAAACAGTCTATCAATTCAGGCTATGTCTTTCTAATCAATTCAATAAATCACTGAAGACTTAAATGGACATAAAACATTAAAATTATAAAATTTGTATCTGGTATATCAGTCGTTCTCGACTAAAACAAAGTTCTGTTTTTAAAACATCGTTAAACAATAAAAAGGTTTACAAAATAACATAAAGATCAGACAGTTTACCGACTCTGGTGCATGAGACGTATTATTGCCCATGAGAGAAGCAATTGTTTTCTAAATTCAAACCGCGCACTTGCAAAGATTACTCTTGCCGTTTATTGAAAGTCATAGCGATCGCAATACGTATTGGAAATTGAAGTCGAACTCGAACACGCGGGTATTCGAATGCAAAGTTGTGTTAAAATTTCAAATTAATCGAACGACCACTTTTCAAGTTTTGCGAACAAAAACATACGCAAGCTATTTTTTTTATATATAATAAAGATTGTAATTTAAAGTGCATTGTCAGTGTTTTATAAGAGTTTCTATTATATAGTCATATGTGTGGATGATAGAGAAGAAAAGACAGGCAGGTATAGAGACAAATGTAATAGATAGTTATTTGTAATGGAACTGACAGTTACGCGAACAAGTGAATTTCGAGACAAAGACGCGAAGCACTTCCACTACCAGTCCATACATTACTTTTTAGTTGACCTGTATGGAAAATTAATGTAAAAATAGCTTTTCATACTAACATAAATAGTAGTTTATCGGCTTTAATTTGTATTGTTCATGGCCCACAATACTAGAGTAGTTAGTACTAATAGAGTTGGCTGTGGTATTGTTCCTTGGTGACTCATGATTTCGTCATGAGTTCTGTCAGGTTGTCTTTTGACATTACTAGTGTTCTCTCCTGACATGGCATACTTGTAACCCACTTCTGAGGTTGGGGCTCCTGGAAGGCGGGGTTACGTTGCCCCGATGATATGATGGGTGACGATGATGATGATGAGAGTGTGCGTCAGGAGAGTCCCTAATCGTAAGCTTAATCTAAGATGAATATGAATGATGATGATTGCGATGACCTTATGATTTCGGGGACTGTTTGGGCCTTAAAGTTTTCCTGTCATTTGTCTTACAGGTGAGGAAAAAACCCGTTAAAAACCTCACCATGAAAAACTGTCCCGACCGGGTACCGAACCCGGGCCCGCTATGTGACAAGGCAGCACGCCACCTCGAGACCACAGCGGTTGACTGGGGTTCGTTATTATAATCCACCCATCCATAGTAATTCTGCCCGAATGCAGGTCCTTCACTGTAATCATAGCATTTTCATGCTATGCTTGCAGCTTTACTAGGGAATTGTAGGTGTGGTAGCTTCCCGTTGCTTTCCACACCGGTGAAGGATGATGATTGCCATATGACCGTTTGGGCCTTAACGTTTTCCTGACATGTCTTACAGGTGAGGAAAAACCCCGATAAAAATCTCACCCAGAAAAACTGTCCCGACCGGGGATCGAACCCGGGCCCGCTGCGTGACAAGGCAGCACGCTACCTCGACACCACAGCGGTGGACTGGGGTTCGTTATTATAATAATAGATAATATCGTTGCATAAGCAGAACGACAGTCGGAAGAAAAATACGTAGTTAAGATTATTATTATCGATACTGAAAAAATAGATCGTTGGAAATGACAGGTAAAAGTATATGCACACACAGACGATTGGCAAAATAGGCATAAATAGATGTATAGGTAGGCAGACGCAGACAGGTGCCTACATGTTATATTCAATATGAAAAATGTGTGGGAGAACTGGGAGTACATATGAACAAATACACAACATCTAAAGTGATGTTTTTAATATAGTAATAATTATTGTCGTGATTAATAGTAAATTAAAAAGTATGGAAATTTAAAACAATGTTATTCCTGTAGACATTTTACATAAGTAAAAAAACACCAAACAGGTTGAATTGCGTTTAATTTCTGAGAAATATAGAGATATATACTCAATGGAGTAACAATCGATTTTGGATTGGGGAAAAAAATATATATATATATGTATCATCGTATCGGAAGAGGTGATGCTTGTATGTTTTAATACAAAGATATTTTGTTTTACATGGGGTTAGTTGCATAATATATAGAATGTTTTTAACTGCGTGGTTAATTTTAATAATACGAAGTAATGACTGAGGTTATATATATAACATCGATAAAGCGTCACTGCTATAAAGTAAAAAATGTTCTCTTTAATTTGCTTACTTGTTATAGTCAGCTACTAGATGGCAGTGAAGACCGAGTTCTCGCGACATCTAGTAATAATGGGGAATATAATACATATATAAGAAAAATATTTTTTTGAATTGGATTCGCCTGGTGGTGTAATGGATATCACACTGAGGTACAGACTCAGAGATCCGGGTTCGAATCCCGTCCAGGCATTTATTTTTCTTATCATACTATATACAGGGTGATTACAAATGATTGGAGCGATTTCATGATTTTATGGTAGCTGTAGTATTCGACATATTTTCACGAACTTTTACAGATACATAGAGCAACTTCCCAGGTTTTTTTTTAGATGTTACAGGTGCTCCATATGCTCCCCCTGGTGATTCTGCAGATATCAAGTCTGTAATAAAGTTCGTCCCATACTCGACGTAACATGTCCCTATTAATTTGTTCAAAGGCATTGATTATGCGAGCTCGCAGTTCTGGTAAGTCTACTGGTAAAGGAGGCACAAACACTGAATCTTTCACATACCCCCAAACAAAAAAATCGCACGGCGTCAAATCGGGGGAGCGTGGAGGCCATGACAACAATTCTGATCATTCTCTCCACTGCGACCGATCCATCGGTTTGGCAATCTCATGTTTAAAAATTCACGAACATCGTGATGGAAGTGTGGTGGAGCACCATCCTGCTGGTAGATGAAGGTCTCACTGTCGGTCGTCAGCTGCGGCATGAGCCAATTTTCCAGCATGTCCAGGTACACGTGTCCTGTAACGTTCTGCTCGCAGAAGAAAAAAGGGCCATAAACTTGAACTGAGAAACCGCACAGAACACACTAACTTTTGGGGAGTCGCGAATGTGCTGCACAATAACGCGGGGATTTTCTGTGCCCCAGATTCGCACATTGTGTTTGTTCACTTTGCCATTCACAAAGAATGTTGCTTCGTCACTGAAGACAAGTTCTCTCAAAAACCATCCTCATCCATAAACTGCTGCATTTGTGTACAAAATTCAAACCGACTCACTTTGTCAATGGGCGTAAGGGCTTGTAGAAATTGCAAGTGGTAAGGTTTATGCTTCAATCTTTTCCGCAAGATCTTCCAAACGGTCGGTTGTGGAATGTTCAGCTCTCTGCTCGCTTTTCGTGTTGATTTCTGTGGGCTACGTGTGAAACTCATCCGCACACTCTCAACCTTTCTTCACTCACTGAAGGACGACCCGTTGATTTCCTTTTACAGAGGCATCCTGTAGCTTTAAATTGCGCATACCATCGCCGAATGGAGTTGGCACTCGGTGCATCTTTCTCGAACTTCGTTCTGAAGTGTCGTTGCACAGTTATCACAGATTGAGTTGAATGAAATTCAAGCACAGCATATGCTTTCTCCTCGCCTGTCGCCATCTTTGATAACTGCTGCGCTCTCTCGGTTTAAAGCTGAAACACGGCTGCGAGAGAAAACAAAAAAACCTTATGAGTTTTTATACATAACTTTAAAGTTCTGTGAAGATATGTCAAATAAGATCGCTACAATAAAATCATGAAATCGCTCCAATCATTTGTAATCACCGTGTATATATATATATATATATATATATATATATAGTCAACAAAAAAGGTTGCAGCAATTTCAAACAATCATAGCTCAGGAAATAGTTGAGATATTAAAACGAGTATTTAATTGTTAAATTCACCAACTAAAAAGTTTTTTTTTATCTTAGAATGTTTCTATGTGCGCTCAGTTGGTTACTCTGCAAACATCCAGCCGATAGTCGATTTCGGCCCAACAGCGCTTGAACATCGCAGGCGTGAGTGTTGCAACAGCATCAATATTATCCTTTGCCTTAAATGCTGTGGATCTCTGATAGGTTCACTGTACACATTTTTTTTACCTCAATTTTTTTATGCACGATCAGGTCATTGGCCCTTTCTTTATTATTTAGCAGACTATCACAGGAGATGTTTACTTAGACGTGCCAGAACAGTACGTTTTCCCGCAAGTAGGACAATTTAAAGAAGATAATAACGTAATGTTATTCTTTCAACAAGATGGCGCGCCCCACACTTTTCCCAACAAGTTCGAGACGCTCTGCATGCAAGAATCCCTGATCGGTGGATTTGTAGGTCCGGTCCTATTCAATGGCCCCGACTTGACACCCTAGACTTTTTTATGGGGATACGTAAAAAACATTGTGTACAGTGAACCGATCAGAGATCTGCAAAATTTAAGGCAAAGAATCATCGATGCTGTTGCAACAATCATGCCTGCGATGATCCAGCGCTGTTGGGCTGAATTCAACTATCGGCTGGATGTTTGCAGAGCAACCATCTGAGCGCACATAGAAACATTCTAAGGCAAGAAAAAAAAACTTTTTGAGTTGGTGAATTTAACAAAAAATACTCGTTTTAATATCTCAAATAGTTCCTGAGCTATGATTGTTTGAAATTGCTGCAATTTTTTTCGATTACCCTGGATTTTTAAACGTTATTATTTATGTAAAAGTGTTGATGTTGTGTATGCGTACTGCAAAGTTCATATTTGCTGTACCCATACAGGAAGTCCAATTTTTTAGACAATAATTAAAACAAAAAATAACTCTTTTCATGCAGGTCAACTAAAAATATAATAAATACATAAGAAAACATGCATACACGTAGGTAGATTTTAAGAAGAGTATACCTCGAGATAAAGAGTGGAGACAGAAGAATGAGAGAATGTGATGAAAGAACCAATAAGATAAAAAGAGACAATCATACACAATAACTGATTCTAAAATCTTATTTTTTTGTTAACTCGCCTTCAACTTTTTTTTTTCGATCCGTAATGAACGATTTCTTCTCTTCCATTTGCCATCAATTCCCCTTTCCATCTACTCCAATTACCTCCTATCCTTGGGCGATTCAATCTATATACAAGTATAAAGTTGCTGCGACTAAACAGAGGCCAGACGTTGTGCGTAACTTTAATGAAGGAGACAAATTTCTGTGTACAGCCCATTCCCACATGCGAAACACTACAACCGAAGATCCAATAATTCACAAGGCCATTAATACTGAATTCCCGATAAATCGAACATTTAGCAGACCCAACTACAACAAACCACAAATTAAAGGAAAGAGTTTGTGTTGGTCAAACAAATTGCATCGGTTTCTCAAAGAACACTTTAGTAACGTGTAGTTTCTGCAGGTTTAACATTTTTTTACATATCTACAGCTCGTACAAAACGAATCGAAAATTAGTCTCACTACAGCCAGCAGCCGCGTTTCAAGCTGCTTCCTGCAGAAAAGATTCAGGTTTTCTTGTTTTAATTTTTTTCTGACATTTAACTTTATTTATTACTAGCTAATACCCGGCGTGCGCTGCTACGTCTAAATACATGAAAATTAATGTGCTTTTATGTTTAGTTGAATAAATGTTGGGAAAAATTATTATAAATTAACATTTTTTAGATACCCCTTGCTGATTACCCAGCGTTTCCCGGGAATCTACTTATCCCAATCTTCTTGACATAAATGAGCTGAAATACGAAAATTAATGTGTTTTATGTTTAGTTAAATAAGTATCACAGTTTCATAATCAAAAAGATGTGGAAACAAATTTAGAAAAATATGACAGATTAAATGGTATAATTTGGAGAAATTTTGGAAAACAAATGAGGAAAGAAATCCAATTGAGATTTCATAATGCCATAGCCAAACCTGCTCTACTATATGGAAGTGAATGCGGACACTTCGAGCAAAAGATAAATCCCGCATTAATAGTTCACAAATGAGATTCCTCCGATCACTAACTGGAGTAACATTAAGGGATAGAATGAAAAGCGATGAGATATGGATACAGTGGAATAGTAGGGAAATGGTTGAACATATACAAAATTATCAGATTAAATGGTTCCAACACGTCCAGAGAATGTCAAATTCCCGTTTACCAAAGATGATTTACCATCTCAACCCTGAAGGCAAAAGAGACATCGGAAGACCATTCAACCGATGGACAGATCAGTTTTTGTAGAACGGGCATCATCACCCAATACTGCATTCGGAAGAAGAAGAAGTAGAAGAAAACATTTATATCGTAATTATTTTAAGATTCCCCGTGCTGATTACCCGGTATTACCCGGGAATCTACTTATCTCGATCGTCTTGGCATAAATGAGCTAAAAGGCAAAATTCGTTATTGTGAGTTATCAGTAAGAGAATACCCGCCATGTGTTGCTATTCTTGCACAGGAATCTACGTACTTGTCTCGATCTTCTTGGCATCAATGAAAGACAAAAGTGGTTATTGTGAGTTATCCGTAAGAGATAAACATAAGCTTTCGCAGACTATTTTGTAGAGCTTTTTGAGATATTCAATTATGTGTACATTAATTTTGAATATTTATTATGGTTTAGGCAGCGTAAGACATTTAAGCTTTCAAAGAGCTAATTTTGTCACGTTTTCCACTACAAAGGGCGATTTTTAAGGGTGTAGGAGTTGAGTATCGCAAATCTCTTATAGCCTATGTTCATCCCGGGAATCTCCTGAACATTTTGCAAAAAGCCCCATCACAATCGGATCAACGGTATGGCCGCGCATAAAGTACGAACAAACAAACAAACAAACATTCATTTTTATATATTAGATATGACTATATTATTTACTTACATTAGCCTATTTTATATTCCATGAAATTGTATAATTTAAACACACTTATTATTTATTATATGTATTTTTATTTATGTAAACTGAAAATATATAAAACTGTTATTCTCCCTGTTATATTATATCAATGCGATAAATTTACTTTAAGGGAGAAGAAAAGGTTATGAGTGTTTGAGAATAAGGTTCTTACGAAAAATTTTGAACCAAAGAGAGATGAAAGACAGGCTAATGGAGAAGACTACATAACAGGGAGCTACGTGATCGTTATAGGAAACCAGATATAATAAGAACAATTAAGTCTCGTAAACTATAATAACAACAGTTAAGTCTAGTAAACTGCTATGGGCAGGACATGTGGCACGAATAGGGAATAAAAGAGGAGCATGAGAGATTCTTGTAGGAAAACCAAAGAGAGGACTCTGGACTCAAAATATACCTGACCAATTTGAATGGAGTTTTACCAACATTTAGATAATTGTTTTAGGGCAATTAATTTATATAATATATCACCGCACGTTCTATAGAGCCGGGGATATAAAAACTGCATCAATGCACTAAAAAAGTCGTGGTTAATGTTATTCTCCCACTTCATTCTTGGTCTACTAACTGGGAGTCATCGTTTTTGTACGCTCAAATGGTGCACGCTTCATAGATCATAACTAATACACCAAATTAATATACACAGAATTGAATATATAAAAAACAGACCACATGGCATAATACTTGCATAGATGATGATGATGACTATTTAACTCATGCCCCAAATGGGAGTCAATGACCAATGGCGTTTCAATGATTTCTGTTTTACAACCAATCAGAGTCGTGTTTTACGAAATATTTATCAGTGTTAAATTTACCATATTAAAGAAAGCTCCTCCTTTTTAATATTCTGAACAGGACTGACCATTATTTTGCAGTGAATTTCTACAAAAAAAAGTCCGCGACGGGATATGTCTGTCTTTTACGAATAACTCACAATAACCATTTTTCTCTTTCAGCTCATTGATGCCAGGAAGATGAGGATAAGTAGATTCCTGGGCAACTCCGGGTGATCAGCACGGGGTATCTAAAATAATTACGATATAAATTTATATATTTTTTTTACTCTTTACTTATTTAACTAAACATAAAAACAAACATTTATTTTCTAGGCGTAGCAGCGACATTCGGGTATTAGCTAATATTAAATAAAGTTATGCATATTAATAATGGCGCCAATTCTGTAGCAGATACTGCAAAAATAAACTTAATACCGTATTACTTTATTTCGTAAAACGTGCCCATGTAGTCACAAAATACAGGGTTTCAGAATAAATATTACAGACTTCTAGGGGTTGTAGAGGGGACTTAATAAATAAAATTGTGATAAGGAACCTATGTCCGGAAACAAACCATTTCGATATAAAATAAGTTCGAAGATAGAAACACAATGGACTGATATCGTGTGTCTTGTGTTTCCGGATAAGTATTACAGACTTCCAGGAGTTGCACGAATTCTGGCGGGAGCAGAAATTATTGGGCACACACCAGATCTTATGGGGCGTGTGTATGAAATCATGCGTCGCAGGTACACTTTGTGCAATGAACAACAGCGTCGGCACATGGAATAAACTTGTAGTAAAACTCCTAGAAGTCTGTAATACTTATTCGGAAACACAAGACACGCGATATCAGACCATTGTGTTTCGATCTTCAAACCTATTTTACATCGAAATGGTACGTTTCCGGACATGGTACCTAATCAAAACTTTAACTGAAAGCCGCTAACTTATCATCTTAGTGGTTTAATTCCATTCATATTTCTTAGTTTATATAGTTTACTTAAAACATTACATTTTCATTGTAAAAATATTGAATTTCAATTACAAATGTATTTAATGATTTTATAATCACCGCAGTAGCTTCAATACTAAGCTCTTTTTAAGCTACTTAAATTAATAAAATAGTATAATTATAATTCCAATAAACCGTATAACAAAAAATAAAAAATAAATGTTTTTAAGTTATTATATTGTCACCATTGATTAATTTTACCTAAAAACATTAAACTGCTATATAATCCTTGCCCTCCAAAATATTCATTCCAGCCTCCATCAAAAGACTTTAATGAGTTGTACCCTAACTGTAAAGGAAAAAAAGAAACCCCAAATGTAGAAATGTAAGGTATATTCCATATAGATCCTAAGAAACTAGTTACACTAATAAAAAGGTGTATTTAATGGAAAAGTAAGGATGCAAGCGGATTTTATCAATATTTCTATTTATAGTGAGTCCCGTCTACAACCCCTAGAAGTGTATATTACTCATTCTGGAACACTCTGTATAGGGACGTATTGTTATGATGTGACACAGAGAAAGTAATCCACTAGATGTAGAGCAGTTAAAGGAATGAACATTCATGTTGATTGTTATTTTCAACACCAGCTGGAGCTCCCAGCGGTTATTATGAAGAGAAAGGGGATGGATAATCTACACAATTAGGTTTCCAAATCTTGCTTTAAATCAAGATTAATATAAGATGTTACTCATTCATTTATATACCATTACCCGGGATTATACATTTCACTATTATCTCTTATTTTTTTAACTTTAATAACTAAAATGGCCACATTAAACCACTAGCGACCCAGCTATGTTTCATTGGATTATTTTACATAGGAAAATTCACTTCGCTAATATATCAGAGGAAATGTTTGTATCATAAAACTTAAAGGTTTTTCAGTGCATTAAAAACATAGTTCCAAAACGGAATAGTTAAAAAAAATCATACTTTCTTATTTTTATGACAGAAGTAGAGTAAAGAGGTAATACTAAGGGTCAATACGCACATATATTTAAACTAAGGGTGGGAAGTTATATAGCATCTTGCTGCAGTTCGTAATTACTAAAAAGTTAAACTTTTTCGAATGTATCTAAATGGCAGGAAGAGTAGGTGTAGAACGGTTTTGAAATGCACAATCAGTTAAAGCAAGGAGACGCACTATCTCCTCTACTATTTAATATTGTACTAGAGCATGCCATCAAATTCTTAGAGGCTGAAGAAGGCCTACAACTCAATGGCAATAATAAGCTGCTAGTTTATGCTCATGATGTAGTATTATTAGACGATAGCGATGAGATACTAAGGGACAGCATGTACGCTACATTGAAAAAAGCTAAGAAATTGGGACTGCAAGTAAACATCAATGATACTAAATATATGATCACCCATAGAAATATATTATTGAATAGAAATGGACAGTTTATGAAAAATGAGGGAAATTTTTAAGAGGTGGATAAATTGAATACTTACGAACATTAATTACAATCATGAATGACACATACAAAGAAATTTAACATAAGTTCAATTCTGGAAATACATGCTATTGTGTATTATAGGGACTCTTGTTTCCCAACTTCCATCAAAAAAAGTTAAACTGAAAATATATAAAACTGTTATCCTCCCACTTTTATTACATGGATGCGAAACATTGACTCTTACTTTAAGGGATTAGAAAATATTACTAGTATTTGAGAATAAAGTTCTTAGGAAAATGTTTGGACCAAAAACAGATGAACAGAAAGGCGAATGGAGAAGACTACATAACGTGAGCTACATGGTATTTTTAGGAAACCAGATATAATTATAAAGGTTTAGTCCCGAAGACTGCAATGGGCAGGACATGTAGCACGATTGGGGAATCAATATAAGCTTGGAAAATTGTTGTAGCAAAACCTGAGGGAAAGCAACTAATTGGTAGACCAATAATGAGACGCTGGAATAACACCAATCATGATTTGAGGATGTAAATGCAAAAATATCTAAATTTTTAAGAATTTTAGGGTTAATAAATTCTATCTTCAAGCCACAGTTAGTCCAAAAGCATTCAAGATTAAAAGTGTATAAAACACTGGCTCTTCCAACTCTTTTGTATGGTAGTGAAGTATGGACGTTGAAACAGAAGGATATATTACCCGTTCAAGGAGTAAGCGCAGTTGTTGACGGAGGGCACTGCAGTAGTGTTTATGCAGAAATAGAACACGTGACACTGCTATCTAAGAGTTCAGAGGGGAACGGGACGTGGGACGCTGACAGTGAACACTGCCTTAGATGACGTCACGTGTAGCAACACAGAGAGCTTCGCAATTCTTCCGTCTGCAGAGATATTTTGAACGACTAATACAGAGACTTAGATCTGCTGAAATGAGATACCTTCGGAGGACTGCAGGATACACACTACTAGATCACAAAAAAAATGAAGACATCTTAGAAGAATTACACATGGAACCTTTAGAAAACAAAATTTCTGATTATAAGTCAAGATGTATGCAACATGTTCATCGAATGGAAGATCACAGAATACCCAAACAAATGTTAAGATATCAACCTGCAGGAAGAAGAAGACCAGGACGTCCACTCAAAAGACTTTTGGATGGTGTTTCTCTTGAGGCCGAAACAGGTCAACAAATGGCCTAAATTCGTGAATGTACTATGATGATAATGATTTGACGGAAGTTAAATTATGCAGGGGATGATTGGAAAACCTTAGCTCAGGATAAGGGTGTATGAAAAAAATTATGTCCACGCGGTCAAGAATCTGGGTTCAATAGTGCCAGTGAGTTAGTTGTGTCATTCCAATTTTTATTTACACTCCTAATGTTCCTAGGTATTTGAATTCAGACATTTCTTCAATATTTCCCTTATTTGTCCATTAACTGTCAATTTCCATTATATGATGTATTACTAAGTATGATCATACATTTAGTTCTATTTAATGTTCACTTACGCCACCGCTGTGGTCTCGGAGGTACCGTGCTACCTTGTCACGCAGCGGGCCTGGGTTCGATTCCCGGTCGGGACAGGCTCCGGGTGGGTTTTTTTTCGGGGTTTTTCCTAACCTGTAATACAAATGTCAGAAAGCTTAGGGCTCAACGGTCCTCGAAAATCATCCGGCCATCATCATCATCATCATCTTTTAAAAGAAATATAAATTTATATTTGCTCTAACCTCGACTTCATCATTACCCAGTGTAAGGTACATATATCAATTGGTGTTTCTCGCATAATTTATTATATACAGTCTATTATTATTATTATTATTATATTATTATTATTATTATCATCGTAAGTATTATTGTTATTATCGTATAAAATGTTGTTTGTGCATGAAATTTACATTGCAACATTTAATGTATTTTTAACTCTTTAGAGTTAGTATAGTGTATATCTACATTTGGCAAATATTTATTTGTATTTGTGCTGGTTGAGTGGAAGAGAAAGTCTTACAGCCTTAAATCTGCCAGAATAAATAAACATCATCATCATCATCATCACTCCAGGGATTAGGCAATTGCCCGTTCCGACTTCATATTGCATCAGCCCAACGTCTTCTAGGTCTTCCAACATCACGCCTTCCTCTTGCTTGATAGTTCCTGGTTAACAATGGATATCTCTCCTTACTCATTCCATCCATGTGATCAATCCATTTCTGTCTGTAATTCGTGACTTTATCCAATAAGGCTGTACTTTCAATTCTTCTCTTATATCCTCATTTCTTATTCTATCAAGTCTTGTACATCCTTTTACTTGTCTTAGGAACCGCATCTCTGCCGTCTGTATTCTATCCTTCTGTCTTTCACTGGAGCCCAAGTTTCACATCCATACAATATTGTGGGAACCGCCATAACATTATAACATTTTTATCTTGGTTTCTTTTCTAATTTTATTTTTGAATGTTCTCTGTATTGTTCCACACACCATCTGAAATTTATTTATTTTGGAGTCAATATCTCTTTCCCATTGTAGCCAACATCACAGCCCAAATATTTGAAACTAGACACCTGTTCTATACTTTGATTTTCTAAAATAATTTTGGTTCTCACTGGATCTCTTCCTCTAAAAGCCATGGTCTTCGTTTTCCTTACAGAAATCTTTTGATCGTATAACTTACATATTTCATTTAATGCATGCATTGATTTCTGTAAGTCGTCTTCATTTTTCTGTATTATGATTACATCGTCAGCAAATAGAAGATTATTTATGCACACTTTATTATCTATTCTTATTCCTGGATTTACTAAAACTTTCCATTTATTTAAAATATCGTCTATATATATATTAAACAAAGTGGGTGATAAACTACATCCTTGTCGTAATCCAGTATTTGTTTTGATTGCATCTGTTCTTTTGAATCCAGTATCTATAATTATATTTGTGTCTTCATATAATTTCTTTATTGTTTCAACAAGGCACAGCGGGTATCCTTTCATTCGTAATATTTCCCATAATTTTTGTCTGTTTACTCGATCGAAGGCCTTATCCAAATCTATAAATCCTATGTGAGTTTCTAAGTTATGTTCTCTTCTCTTTTCTATGAGTTGTTTCAGTGTAAAGACATTGTCTATACATGACCTTCCCTTTCTGAATCCACTTTGATTTCACTTATTATTACTTCTGTTATGTTCTCAATCTATTATTTATTATTTTCGTATATATCTTGTAGCCAGTATTCATTAAGCTAATCCCTCTGTAATTCTCGCAATGACAGTCCGGCTGATTTCCATGAAGCTTCTCAGTAAGATAAATGTCTCCTGGAGGCGTTACGAGCGCTTCGCAGGACAAGGATGGTGGAAGGGCTGCTTCCTCTGAGCCTCCAAACATGCTCCTCTGGGTATCCACCCCCCAAAATAAAACATTATTATTATATTATTAATCACCGGTGTGGAAAGCAACGGGAAGCTAGCACACTTATAATTCCCTAGAAAAGCTGCAAAGCATAGCATGAAAATACTATGATTGCAGTGAAAGACCTGCATTCGGGCAGCATTACTATGGATGGATGTTTACTTCCAGTCCCAATTATTTAGCGTTACTCAATGCAGAGTGCGTATTGGCCCTTAGTATCTCCTCGATATCACCTAATAATACTACATTATCATCATAAACCAACATTTTATTAACGACATTGAATTGTACGCCTTCTTCGTCCTCTGAAGAGTTAATGTAAGCTCTAATTCATAATTGAATGGTAGAGGAGACAGTACATCTCTTTGTCTTAATCTATTGTGAATTTCGAAGTGTCCGAAAACTGTTTGCCTACACGTACCCTACCTTTTGTACACATTCGAATAAATCTAACTATTTTTTTAAGGAATTCCGAGGAAAGCTTTGTAAATTACATATTGATGAAGATAAATATTTATAAAGGAAATGATTTCAGATGGATCACCTCAATTAGACATTGAAAAAAGAATAATGTGTCAAAAAATGTATTGGCATATTAAATTATATTTTATGGGGTAGGAGTATAATCAAGAGGTCTAAATATATAACACAATTGTGAAGAGTGTTTTATTATATGGTGCGGAATCATGGATGTTGAAGCAAAAACACAGAAATAAATTATTAGTCACCGAAATTGACTTTTTGAGAATATCGGCAAAAATATCAAAATTAGACAAAGTAAAAATAATTCAGTAAGAGAAATTATGAATGTAGAAAAGGATATTGTACAAGAGATTAAAGAAATTCAACTAAGATGGTGTTGGCATATAATGAGAAGAAGGGGCACAGAAACAAACAAAGAACTATGTATTCACGTAGACTATCACGGCCGGAGTTGCTATGATGATCTTGATGAAGATTTTCGGGCTGTAGGCCGTGGTCGTGAGGCTTGTAGTTCCCCGACGTTTCGCCAAAGACTGCATCTGGCATCCTCAAGGGTTGTCAAGACAATCCTTGAGGATGCCAGACGCAGTCTTTGGCGAAACGTCGGGGAACTACAAGCCTCACGATCACGGCCTACAGCCCGAAAATCTTCATCAAGATCATCAAACAAGAACTATTGAAATGGAAAAGGGAAACATGGTAGACAAAAGCCAAAGAGAATAAAGGGAATTTAAGACAACATGAAGAAGAAAGCAGACACACAAGGTTGGGAAGTGTGGAGGGGAAAAAAAAATGTATATTCTGGTTGAGTATACCTGTGTAAATAATAGAAACAATCCTGAATAAAAATAATAATGATAATAATAATAATAACAATAATAATAATAATAATAATAATAATAATAATAATAATAATAATAATATAATAATGTTATTATGCAAAGACAATAATTTGAAGGTATCGAAACACAGCCAAGAAAATGTGGTATTTACGAGTATATTAAGAGACTCAGAAGTGGGTTAACAATGTCCCTGTACATGTGAAAATAGGGGTGGGTTGTCAGTCCCGACCGAGGTGTAAAACGTCGCGTATTCTTTTTCTTTTATCTTCCAGGGGCTGAAACCTGGCAGTGCGCCTAATGTCCTGACCTGCTATGTAGTTGTAATGTAATGAAAATACTCTGACACAAAATCAATTCCTTCAACCCTTAAAAAAAAAACCTTCTTATCTTTGTTTAAACCAGATGTTGGGAAAACAGTTCTGGAGATGCCAAACGCTATCTAACCCCTCCTGTCAAACTGTGCCACATGTTACAGCCCTTCCTGAATTAAGATGAATCCGTCACGTAAACATTCCAACCTTTCAGGTTTTTTATTTCAATTTAGTGAATTCCATTACGAATTTGCTAATGCACAATTGAAACTGGACAAGGTGTGCAATGTAGAATCACGCATGGTAGGGTACAGCAAACAATTGAAGGATGTAGACCAATTCCGAGATAAGTTGTTGTACTGTAAACTAACGAATGTGGCATTACTTCGCCCACATCGTCTATCGGTGGAACCGTGGTGTTACTTTTACCCGCCATATGATTAAATTGTGTACGGAACTGACATCGATAGAAACATTGTTCTTAGGTAACATCGTATTTTACTGGAAATAAAACTGAATACAATTTAATATGGTACCAATAATTAAGAATTTCTTCTATTTCGTATTTATTTATGACTAAAAGGTGTGTATATGTATATATACATATATATGAAAAAAAAGGATGCTTGAGTCGGGATTTGAACCCGAGTCTCTAAACTCTGCACGTTTAGCGCCCTAACCAACAGAGCTACTGAAGTATTCGAACACAAACATACATTTTCCTTATATATGTAGTATTCTCAATTCACACAAGAGGTAGCGGGAAGTCGTTCCAACTGACATCTAGCAGCCAACATAACAGTTAAGCAAATATTTAAAGAGAATGTATACTTTATAGCAGTAACGCTTGTATATTTAGATGTTATGACTATATTTTTTTTACATTTGGCAATGAAGGCAAATATGATATGAAAATAAAAATGAATGCTTGAGTCGGGATTTGAATCCGAGTCTCTAAACTCTGTACGTTTAGCGCTCTAACCAACTTGTTGGTTATAGCGCTAGATGGTTAGAGCGCTAAACGTACAGAGTTTAGAGACTCGGGTTCAAATCTCGACTCAAGCATTCATTTTTCTTTTAATATAATATTTGCATTCATTGCCAAATGTCCAAAATATAGTTTATAACATGTGTATGTATATATATATATATATATTATATATATAATGTTATTATTTGAAAACACTATCGTGCAAAAAATAATGTACAACGCATGTTTGTGAAGGGTTTTACAGTATCTCAGAAATTAAAAACCTCGCTATCCTTCGGTTTTTAAACATTTCCTCCCTTCTGTAAAAATCACTTCCCAACCTCACATCGTAATATACTATTCCACGTTAAGTACGAGTGTGTGTGTGTGCGTGTGTGTATGTGTGTGAATTGTGTGTTTCGCCTTAATGTAGTATTGTCTCGGAATAAGCCATGACATTGAGCTATTCTCTCATTCGTGGAGGCCCTCCATGTCCTTGTGTGGTCAAAAAAATATATATGTAATGTACAGTTAAAATCCCTCTCCCAACAGGTCGTACCACATTAAGACCCAGGTGGCGTGTAACACGTAAAAGTGCCTATAAGGTGAGAAGCTAAACTGCGTCAATGGAATGGAAGAAAGTTGTAAGAATTATCACTTGCTATATTTTGTACTAATTCCTACCTCTATGCTTTAGATTTTTACCATAACGTACTATTTGCAAAAGAATATACAATTCATGGCATTTCCAATAAGATTTATGATGGGAACTGCCAACCATTGCATACCTAAACCTACCTTGAAATTTCTCCCACAGAAGCGTTGTCACGTACCAAGGCCGTGTCCAAAAGATTATCTACCGATTTTAACTGCATAACAGAAATTGAAGTCAGAATCCAGCAATGGCAACCCGCTGTGCGTATCACGTGAACGTCCATGCTTGATTTAGAACGGAGTGGAGTGATGCGGGTGTGGCGCGGACGGAAGGTAGTGAGGGTTATCCAATCCATCATTTAGAGGTTGTATTAGTCCCCTATACTTTAATTTAATAATAATAATTATAATAATAATGTTTTATTTTAGCTGGCAGAGTTAAGGTCATAAGGCATTTTCTTCCACTCAACCAGCGAATAGTAGAACAATACAATTACATACTTACTACAATTTTAAGATAATATTAAAATACAGACTAAACAAAATACAATGGTGATGTGATCTAATACTAGCTAATACTAACAAAAACATGGAATATAATAAAATTAAAATAATATAAAATAAAGTAGCTTCCTAGATGATTATTTACAGAATGCTATATATAGTTGTTATGCTGTTAATGTTTCCATTGTGTCGAACTTAAGATATCAGTTAATTTTTATTTAAATAATGATAGTGATTGACAGTCCCTGACAATACTGGGCAGTGAGTTCCATGCTCTGGTCATAGATATTGTGAAAGATTCTGAGTATAGTATAGACATATCCTGTGCTGTGGTATCAAAAGTAAAGAAGAGTCTTGAAATCTTGTTCCTAAATTGTGATGAGCCGATAAATTTTGAAAACGCGATGATAACTAACTTGGTAAATATGTGTGCAGAATTTGGAATAGTAAAGCATGTGAATGTAGAGTTCTTCTGTCAATTAGGCGTAGGCCTGAAATGAAGGAGACACGTGGTCATAACGACGGAGATTGAATATAAACCGAATGCACGCATTATGAGCACGCTGTAATATGTCGCAGTAGTCGAAGTGTGGCATTATAAGTGTCTGTACAAGTATTCATTTTAATTTAGGGATATGACGCTGAATTTTTAGTGACTTGCAGTTAAAAGTGGCAGATTTTTTTTTGAACACGGTCTTGGTACATCACAACGCTTCTCTGGGAAAAATTTCCAAAGCAACTTTTGGCATGCACTGGTTGACAGTTCCCTTGTAGGCTAGCATTAAGCTTTATCAGTGCAGAACTGAAAGATTTTACTACATTTACAGAAAGAAGAGACAAAAACACTTCCGCTATAAACAGATGGATCTCACGGACAAGAGTCCTGCAGCGTTGGCAGCACTGCGGCTCTAAGTACCGTAAATCTACACATCCCATCCGATTAACCGGAGCTAGCGCTGCGATAATCTCGCCAACCGCGGCTCGGTTCCAGAAATCCAGTTCACGTCTACAAACAGGTCAACATTTGTGTGTACCAAGCAAAACAATATTCAGTGGCGTCTAAAATCTGTGGAACATCCAGGAGAGTGAAACAAAAACATGCAAAATTCAACTACAGGTAGCATCATATTTCAATAATAACTGTATTGGACGCTTTCAACTGCGAGTGAATTTATCTTCAATTGAAATTATTCACACTACTTTCTTCTTATTATTATTTAAAATGTGTATGATTTTTATCCTGTTTATTTACAAAATCACTCCTCGGAGGAAGATATATTGGATGTGCATCCACTGTCTATCCATCTCTTGGCTGGTCTTCCTCTTGTTCTTCTCCCGTCTATCTTTATATCTATAATTCTTCTGTACGTGTGTTTGTCACTCTACTCCTCCTAAACGACTGGACCTATTTTGATTAATGTTTCGTGCGTGTGTCTGATTGGGTCCCTCGATGGTTTATATTCATAATTGGCCTCTCTAAAACCATTATGTAGGCCTATAGGAGTTCACCTGAAGTGAAAATTTAAAAATCGCTCTAGCGGTCACATTTTTCGATGTTTCACAACGAAACTCAGTACATCCTATTAAAATAAACATCCGAGGTAGATATTATCCAGAAATGAGCGAAATCCTACAATTAGTAGTGGAGCTTTACCCGAAATCCGTCATGCTTGGTTCGTGTACGCATATACCATACAATTTAATTAACCTTTAATATTTCATTTATTTAGGCGTAGCAACCCAAGCCGGGTATTAACTAGTTTAGTGTATGAAATGATATATATATATATATATATATATATATAATTTCAGTTTAAAGATTTTTGAGAGAATATGCGACGATAAGAGTCACTGTAATGCATATCATGCATTTCCAGAATTTAGCCTACGTTTAATTTCTCTATGTATCTCATTCCTATTTGTAATTTTTGTTTCTAGATTTTCTAACTCAGCCACTTCTTTAAAATTTCCCTCGTCTGTCATTAACTGTCAATTGCCATTATATAATGCATTCCTGTGTGAACATATATTTTATTTTATCGATGTTTACTACTTGCCCAATTTCTTAGTGTTACTCAAGTGTGTGTGCGTGTTGGCCCTCTCCTCGCTATCTCCCAACAGCTTTACATCATCATCATCATCATCATAAACTAAGAGCTTATATACAGTTAGCGCAGAAAGTATTGATACACTTAAATATATCACAGAGAGAAATAAATAATTTAATTATTTATTCACTATATACAAAAACAAAATTATACAACTTAACATTGCACTCTATAAAGTTAAATAAACGCAGTTTCCTCTGTTTCAACATAACTAACGAGTAAAAAAATAATTTATACACGAAGAACAAAAATTAACAAACAAAAAGTATTGATACAGTCTCATATTATGACTGTTTTGAGTTTTTACTTTTTTGAGTTCAATGCTTGGATGGAAGCTCCTTTGATTGCAAGATGGCTTGAGGACGACGTAGCATTGACCAGACTAAATTTGAAGTTACTGAAGAAGATATATTTCTCCATTCTTCTTCCAAAGCGTTTCTCAGGTCTTGCTTGTTGGAAACCTGCCTTCAACGAATGCTCCTTTTCACACGTTCCCACAAATTCTCAATTGGGGTTATGTCCGGAGACTAGGCAGGCGTTTCCATGTACTTTCGTGTGTTATACAAAATCCATAAAACGCGTATTAAAACCGATGTGTTTGGGATCATTATCTTGCATAACTACAAAACCTTGTTTAATCTCCATTTCCTCTGCAGAGGTATGAAGACTGGTCTTCAATATGTTCATATAATGTTTGTGATCCATCACACCATCGATAAATTGCAAGGTCCCGACTCCAGAGGTGCTCATGTATCCCCATACTAATAAAGAACCATCACTATGCTTCACAGTGGGTTGGAGATTTCGCTTTTGTAGCTCTGTATTTTAATTCCTCCAGACTTTTCTTCTTCCATCTGAACGGAAAATGTTGATTTTAGGCTCGTCAGTATAAATTACTTTTCTTTACAAAATTCTTTGGGGCTGTTTATGTGTGTTTTGGCAAAGTTAAAATTTGTCTTCCAGTTTTCTTCACTTCTAAGCATTTTCTATGGGCTTTTTTCCCATGCAGTTCGTTAGTCCATAGACTGTTACGAACATTGCTAGCAGAAATACAAATATTAAAGTCATTCTTGATACTAGCTGCTAATTTAGGGATACTACTTTTAGGTTTTTGCTTTACTTTTCTCATTAATACTTTTCCAACATAAACATTCAGTTTTCTACGACGTCCTGATCTGTGGCTATTTCAAAAGATTTACATTCCCCAAACTCTACCAATTATATGCTTCATGCTTGGTCTTGGCCTTCCAATTATTTCATTAATTCCATTTAGCGATTTACACTGATTATGCAAACCAATGATTAATTTCCTTTCTTCTACTGTAGTCCTTCTACCTTTGCGCCCCATTTCAGCTTAATCTGCAGCCAGAACACACACAACTACACGGCAAAGTACTCAAGGCTAGAGTGAATAACAACACTACCAGACCCACCCCCACTCGACTTCATGTGAACATTCAGTTGACCAAAACTTAGTACCGTAACAATACTTTTTGTTGGTTAATTTTTGTTGTTCAGGTACAAATTATTTTTTACTCGCTAATTGTCATGTTAAAATAGAGGAAACTGCGTGTATTTATTTAACTTCAAGGAGTTCAATTTAAAGATGTATATTTTTGTTTTTGTATGTAGTGAAGAAATAATGAAATTATTTATTTCTGTGTTATTTTTAAGTGTATCAATACTTTCTGCAGTAACTGTATATCATTGAGTTGTAGGCTTTTTCATCCTCTAAAGATTTGATGACATGCTATAGTACGAAATTGAATAGTAGGGTAGATAGTGCATCAATTTGCTTTAATTCATTGTGAATTTCAAAAGTGCCCGGAAACTGTTTGCCTACACGCACCCTAATCTTTGTGTCATTTAGACATAATCGAATAAGTCGCGATAAAATGAAAATGATAACTTTTTGTCATAGGCAGCTCTGATCGACTACAATCCACGAAATTCTTATACTTGCTTAACCACTGAATCATGAGGTAAAGAGAAATAAACAGACATTTTCTCTATGCCACTTAAGCGAAGTTTCAAGAGAAAACTGATATAAAATGTTTACGATGAGCAACAGAAGACGGTAACTGATATCAACAGAAAAATAAATATAAACTTCAGCTTGAACGAGACCGTGAAATATAGCAATTGATGGAAGATGTCGGTCATTCTAGGAGATGAGATAAAAATGATGAAAAGGGCAGTTGGGTGTGAGATCTATCCTGACAGCTTAAGCTACATTCAGTAGAACTCGAGGCAACTCATGTGGAACAGAAATTGCATCAGATATGAGTTTTAGCCTCCCGTCCTGTCATTCAGGTCAATCCAAGTGAAATGAACCAAATTATGACATACAACTTGTTTTCTTTCAATAAGAAACAATATTATCAAGCTATTGAATATTTAAAACATAAATAGTAATAATGATTTCAATACCTTATAAAAATGATTTCAAATACATATTGTCCGGGACCAAAAAAAAAAAATTGTCAACAGTGGTGTTTTTCTGAAAAAATCACTAGTGACAAAGTAGCGAGTGACTTGTCTAATGAAAAACTCAACCTCGTGTTGGATTTGGAGTGACTATTTAACGAATAATAAAACATCAGAAGCTAAAAATAATTACAATGTTTTATATTTACCAAATCTGAGGTTATGTATTCCGATCTTACTTCCGGGCGATTCCTAAGCCGGCTGTATAGTTATAAATACCATATATTTACTCTTAAATCTCTTTGGGCTTGGGAAAATCAATAACAGGTGATTGTATGATAAATAGGCCTAACTATTAAAAATAATGCAGTTTCATTATACATCATTTAATACATTTTTTAGAGCAACAGAACCATGTTTTGTAATGTTTGATGTTGTTTTCGTTTGGTATTTCTTGCTATACCATATCGATCGTACATTGTTGAATCGATATCCTTGCAAAAGAAATTAATTTGCGGAGATATATATCATTACGAATAGGAAGAGGCAAAATTATCAACAGGCAAACGCAAAATTATCGGTCTATGAGTTAAATAGTCATAAATAAAAAAAAACTAATAAAATTATCGTAATATTGTTCGTTGTGAAACATGGATAAACTCAAGTTTTATGGTGACAACAGTGAAATTACGTAACTTCTTATGTTTATTAACTTCTTAGGTCTCCCTCTTCTTTTTTCATATATTTATAACAGAAATGTGTCCAAACCATTACAATTCTTCATTTCCCATAAACTGTATAATTGTTTCCTTAACTTATTTTTTTTCTCATAACATAACATAATAGAACATAAAGAGAGAAATTAAAACTCTCGAAATAAATAAGCGGTGTCTATTTCTCTATCTACGTCTTACTATCTATGACGCCACATTTAGTAACAAACGTGAGCGATATCAATTGATCCGATATGCTATGGCCTATTTAACTTTTGATATTTAGAATTTTGGTCACCCCAAAGCAATTAAGTTAGCACACGTTGCTACGGCTCCTGTGGGAACAGCGGTTGTACTGGAATTATGTGAATGGCAAATTACAGGGAATTGGAGAGAGAAAGAGAGAGACTCTTGACTTGCGCGGTTTCACTTGCTATGACTGAGGTAAACCACGGTAAACCTCGAGGCGAACCTCTATACTGTAATTATTACATACCTAACTAACACAAACTGACTCAGACTTCAGTGGACTTAGGTAACATTCTTATAATTATTTCGATTATAAAATTTCATCATTTAGAATATCTCCTTCATATATCCTAATTAACTAACTAAATCACTGTCATTATCAAATATATAGGTTCATAGCAACGCGGAAATAAGCTCTCCATAATCCTTATCCTGGAGCTAATTTTAACTAATCATCCACTATATAATCTACTTCCCTCATATCATGGCTAACATTATTCTCCCACTTCATTCATGGTCTATCAACTTGACGTTGTCCTTATGGTTTGCTTTCAAGAAATTTCTATGCTCCTCTTTCATTCACTGTTCGAGCCATATGTCCTGCCCATCGCGTCTATGAGACTTAACTTCTGGTTTCATACAAAGGTCATGTAGTTCACTGTTAAGTAGTCTTCTCCATTCGCCTGTCTGTTCATCTCTGCTTGGTGTAAAAATGTTCTAAGAACCTTATTCTCAAATATTAGAAATCCAGTCTTCTCCTTTAAAGTAAGTATCCATATTTTGCATTCGTGTAATGCAACTGCGAGAATAACAGTTTTATATATTTTCAATTTAATGTTTTTTTTTTGAGAGGACTTGCATAATAGCATGCATTTCCAGAATTGAGCCTATGTTTTTGCGTCTCATTTCTATTTGCAATTATTGTTCTTAGGTAATCTAATTCAGCCACTTCTTCAAAATTTCCCTCATATATCACTAACTGCCTATTACGATTACTTACTTATCTATTGGCACTATCGAACCCGTGGGTTCATGGCAGCGCGGACATGAGCTAATGCTTTCCAATCATTCCCTGTATAATCTACTTCCCTCAAATCATAGTTAATATTATTCTCCCACCTCATTCTTGGTCGACCAACTGGACGTTTTCCCTCTAGCTTTCCTATAAGAAGCTTCCATGCGCGTCTTTCATTCCCCATACGCGCAACATGTCCTGCCCATTGCAGTCTACGAGACTTAACTGTTCTTATTATATCTGGCTTCCTATAAAGACCATGTAGTTCATTGTTAAGTAGCCTTCTCCATTCACCTGTTTGTTCATCTCTCTTTGGTCCAAAAATTTTCCTAAGTACTTTATTCTCAAATACTCGTAATCTCCTTTCCTCCCTTAAAGTAAGAGTCCATGTTTCGCACCCATATAACATAACTGGCAGAATAATAATTTTATATATTTTCAGTTTTAACGTTTTCTGAAAGGAGTTGGGACATCAAAAGTCTCTGCAATACATAATAACACGCATTTCCAGAATTGAACCTATGTTTAATTTCTTTCTGCATCTCATTCCTATTTGTGATTATTGTTCCTAGGTATTTGAATTCAGACACTTCTTAAAAATTTCCCTCATTTGTCATTAGCTGTCCATTTCCATTATATAATGCATTTCTACGAGTGACCATATATTTAGTTTTATTGATTACGATTACATAATGTATTTCTATGTGTGAGCATATTTTAATTTTATTGATGTTTACTTCCTGTCGCAATTTCTGCATCCTATTTATGTATAAATTAAAAGAATAAGCATGCCTCGGAGTGAAATAATGTGCATATCATGAATATCGGTGACAGAACGAGAATGCTGAAAGCGATCAATTTACATAGAAAGTATAAAAGCAATTTGAGTTTACTTTTATTATGTATTTCCACAAGGATGTACCATTCCAATATATAACATTGTTCCATATTCGTATATTCTTTTTAAAATTTTTAAACACGAGACAATTCCAAATCTTATGTATAAAGTACATTGAAACCTACGAATTACATTCATATATACAGAAAATTTACTACAGCATTCAGTAAGTAATGATAACACTGCTGTAACGTTACGTACGTATTTAGGTTACCATTGACATTATGAACTTCATTATTCTGTCAAATCGACTATATATTGCCAAATCCATGGTATAAGGAGCACTCCATCTGCAGCACCATTTCTGGGTATCATCTCTCTAATCTATCTACACTCTCTGGATATCAACTCTTGATTGAAATTGAATACCTCGTAGATGTTCTTTGATATTTGAGAATAAGTTATAGTCAGAAGGGCTCTTGTCTGGTGAATTTGTTTGATATTCGAGTACTTCTCAATTCCACCTTCTAAACAAATTCTACTGAACATCCTTTTAGGGTGGTATTACTTATTATCGCCTCACTGTGATGGCTGTCCGTTAAAATAAAAGCGGATGCCGCGCGACAATACTTGACAATGATTATCTTCTTCTTGTATCTTGTAAACCCATGTTACCCTTAACAGAGATTTAGGCGATCTCCCCCTACAGGGAATAATTTGAACCACACTAATTTAGTTACACTTTTTTCGTATAGATGTCATTTGAGTGGTCCGTGGTCAGCGTTCCGCCTCATACTGACATCTAGGAAACCAAGATAGTACTAGGTCGGGGAAATTCGGTAAATTTTGCTTAGAGGCCTTTTCATTCAGGCTAAAGAATTTTTTACGAGCCTGAAAATGTTCAGACTTGGGATCCACGGCTTAAAGTCCCTCCCGGAGAACTTGCTCCTTGGATTTTTCCATCCTAAAAAATCCATCGACCCCGGCCGGGTTTGAACCCGCGACCCTCGAGACCAGAGGCAAGGAGCATAACTACTAATCCACCGCGGCCACTGACAATGATTAACATGCGGAATTATTGTAGTGGCGGTAGTCGGCATCTGTATTTAATTATATATATATATATATATATATATATATATAACAGCTGCGGGGAAACAAAGCGAGCCGCTGGACAATCGTCATAATGAGGCGATAATATTAAATGTGAGAAACAGTGAAAATATTCACAAAATACTGTTGTTTGGAGACTTTCAATATTATAGATTTATACAACAAATACTGCTCAACAACAAGCTACAAGATTACAATGACTATTTAACTCATACCCCAAATGGGAATCAATAACTAATCACATTTCAATGATTTTTAATTTACAACCAATCACAGTCGTGTTTCGCCTCGAATTTAACAACCAAAGTTTATCATATTAAAGAAAGCACCTCATTTTTAACATTCTGAATAGGTCATAAGCATTGTTTTGAAGTGACTGACTCTGTAAGAAATACGGCTACCAGATTGTATATATAGTGCATGAATGTCAGCAGATAGCGCATACGAGAGATAATATAAAAACATTTGTAGCAATTGATTATACCACAAAAAAAAAAGAAACCATTGTTTGCACTTTCTTAAACGAATTATTTTCCAGGAAATGACGTTGCAGAAAAATATAATTGACATATTTACATCATAAGACATCAGAAATTAATTAATACATGTAATGTTGGTTATAAATTTCTGCACAAGGGTGCATTCTTACAATATTGCGATCCTTTGGCAATAAATTATATGATCTTGATGCAGTGATGAACAAAAGAAGCAAATTAAGAGTACCAAACGTTTCTCATATGTTTTCAAACGTCGCTGTTTACATTAAATATATAAATATTTTAAAATAGCTATAGTTAAATAATGATTTGTGAGAAAACAGCTTAATTTAATTCGTTAAATAGTCCTAACAAATGCCACTCTTGATTTCCAAATTCTCAAGATAATTTCACCCCTCACTTCGTGAGTCGTGAATTTATCGATAATTTGGAAATCACTCGTGGCATTACTTATGACTATTTAACTCATGCTCCAAATGGGAGTCAATGACCAATCACGTTTCAATGATTTCTGTTTTGCAACCAATCAGAGTCGTGTTTCACGAAATATTTATCAGTGTTATATTTACCATATTAAAGAAAGCTCCTCCTTTTTAATAGGGCCTATTCTGAACAGGTCTGACCATTATTTTGCAGTGACTGAGCCTATAAGAAATACGGCTACCAGATTGTATATATAGTGCATAGATGTCAACACATAGCGCTTGCAGGAGTTAATATAAAAACATTTGTAGCAATTTATTATACCACCAAAAAAAGAAACCACTGTTTGTACTTTCTTAAATGTATTTTTCCCAGGTAATAATCCAGAAAATTATAATTGTCATATTTACATCATACGACATCAGAAATGAATTAATATACAGTTTGATGTGTTTCATTTTTTCTGCACTAGAGAGCATTCATACAATATTGCGTTCCTTTGGCAATAAATAGTGTGATCTGGTTGCAGTGATAAACAAAAGAAGAGGATGAAGCGTACCTATCGTTTCTCATTTGTTTTCAAACATCGCTGTTTACATTAAA
The DNA here is from genome assembly GCA_030220185.1 of Diploptera punctata. Lineage (NCBI taxonomy): Eukaryota > Metazoa > Arthropoda > Insecta > Blattodea > Blaberidae > Diploptera > Diploptera punctata. The sequence goes on from JASPKZ010008859.1 coordinate 1,635,232, forward strand.
TATATAAATATTTTAAAATAACTACAGTTGAATAATGATTTGTGAGTAAACAGCTTAATATTATTCGTTAAATAGTCCTAACAAATGCCACTCTTGATTTCCAATTTATCGATAATTTGGAAATCACTCGTGGCATTACTTATGATAACCACTAGGATTGTTGATTTACAACAGTACGGTCATTACTTATCGAATGCCCTACTATAAGCGATTATTCTAACGCTGGCCTATTAATAAGTGCTCACTAGCTGTGAAAAAAGCCCGCTCCTCCTATTCAACCTTATTTCTAATACGCTGTTAAGGTAAGACACTGCTACTCACTTGTCAGTAGTGTTCTTTCATTGTTAATGCGCCTGTATGTGGATAGGACGGGGGCGTCTTTTCATTCCAAGAAAACATGTTTTAGCAGGCCTGTTCTAACACTATCGTCCCCATAGCCACATCCCACTTATCCTGTAGGCCTACTACTGTAAATGGTTAACAGACCTGCAAAAACTGACTGAAAAATTAACGCGTGTAGCACGAAACATACTCTTATCGAAAAAACCATGGGAGCCGCCAGGCTTATTGTCCAACCGGCGGGCGAATTGTTTCAACATTACCACATCCCTTCTCAACATGTGTAATACAGAGAGGTTTGCAATTTACTGTAGGAATCTAGTGCAGAATCTAGCGATTTAAAATTGTACACCATCACCACTCCTAGCCGCGAAATTGAATATTGTACAATTAAATTAATTTAATAATTAAAAATTCCAACCTCGACGGGTATCAAACCCCGGTCAGCTAGTATGGAAGCAGGCATAGTACCACGTCAGCCAGCACGCGGACTTTTCTTCAATGCTAATGTATGGATTAGTTTTCGAATACATATGCTAAACACCAATCAGATCGTTGGCTTCAAGACGTTCGGTTATTGTTGCACCTAAAAAGTGTACACACACTTGATCCAATGTTGAGAATTCATCTACGAAACACATAAAACACAGTAGTTTGGATTGTTATGCCTCTTCCGAACTAAATTCCAGTGTAATGTAAACAAGCCAGATACATGACTGCATTTTCATTGGTAGAGTAAAAGTTTAACCTTGCATTTACGGAAATGTAGTTCCCTCTCTAACACTTGAAATAAAATTAAAATATAATACGCATATTACCTAGCACATTTCTATGTAAGTAATATGGGATAATTCATATATATATATATATATATATATATATATATATATATATATATGTATATATGTATGTATATGTATGTATATATATATTATTTTTCTTATCATACCATATTAAGCTTGCATTGCTCAATGTTAAAGATTTAATTATAACATCGATAAAGCGTCACTGCTATAAAGTAAAATAAATATTCTCTTTAATTTGCTTACTTGATATAGTCAGCTACTAGATGGCAGTGAAGACAGTGTTCTCGCGACATCTAGTAATAATAGAGAGTATAATACATATATAAGAAAAATAAGTGTTTGAATTGGATTCGCCTGGTAGTGTAATGCATATCACGCTGAGGTACAGACTCAGAGATCCGGGTTCGAATCCCGACCAGACATTTATTTTTCTTATCATACCATATTAAGCTTGCATTGCTCAATGTTAAAGATTTAATTATAACATCGATAAAGCGTCACTGCTATAAAGTAAAATAAATATTCTCTTTAATTTGCTTACTTGATATAGTCAGCTACTAGATGGCAGTGAGTGAGAGACAGTGTTCTCGCGACATCTAGTAATAATGGAGAGTATAATACATATATAAGAAAAATAAGTGTTTGGATTGGATTCGCCTGGTAGTGTAATGGATATCACGCTGAGGTACAGACTCAGAGATCCGGGTTCGAATCCCGTCCAGGCATTTATTTTTCTTATCATACCATATTAAGCTTGCATTGCTCAATGTTAAAGATTTAATTATAACACCGATAAAGCGTCACTGCTATAAAGTAAAATAAATATTCTCTTTAATTTGCTTACTTGATATACTCAGCTACTAGATGGCAGTGAAGACAGTGTTCTCGCGACATCTAGTAATAATGGAGAGTATAATACATATATAAGAAAAATAAGTGTTTGGATTGGATTCGCCTGGTAGTGTAATGGATGTCACGCTGAGGTACAGACTCAGAGATCCGGGTTCGAATCCCGTCCAGGCATTTATTTTTCTTATCATACCATATATGTATGTATATATGTATGTATATGTATGTATATATATGTATATATATATGATATGAAAAGAAAAATGAATGCTTGAGTCGGGATTTGAATCCGAGTCTCTAAACTCTGTACGTTTAGCGCTCTAACCAACTGAGCTACTCAAGTATTCCAACACAAACATACATTTTTCTTATATATGTAGTATTCTCAAATCACACAAGAGATAGCGGGAAGTCGTTCCCCCTGACATCTAGTGGCCACCATAACAGGTAAGCAAATTTTTAAAGAGAATATTTACTTTATAGCAGTAACGCTTGCATATTTATATGCTATAACTATATTTTTGACATTTGGCAATGAAGGCAAATATAATATGAAAAGAAAAGTGAAAAAAAAATATATTGCAATTTTAATAGATTAAATAAGCATTGTTTTATTCTTACGCATGCGCAATGCAGAATATGTTGGGATTTCTATTCTTCCAAAAAGGGCGCTTTGTATAGAATTTCTTAATAACATTGGAAAAGAAAACACTTCAAAAGCGGAGAGAAACAAATTATTTTGAATTTTTCAAGCAGTTTAATGAACAATATCCTACGTTAATCTTTGACGATGTGGTGAAAATAACAGCAGGATTTACAGGTGAGTCAACATGGAATGTGAATTATGCTCATAATGAAATTACAAATAAAGGATATATATCAGCATCACGGAAAAAGCGTAAAGGTCTGATTAAATTATTGTTATAAATAAATAAGAAATGGAGGAAGTTTCTAATTATTGGTGCCTACCATCTTACTTTGTATTCAGTCTTATTTTCCGTAAAACACTATGTTGCCTAAGAACTATAGACGACAGTTGCATACACAATTTAGTCATATGACGGGTAAAAATAACACCACGGTTTCTCCAATAGACAGAATCGGTGGAGTAATAGCTTCCGGAAGCTTTTTTTAGAGTACAGCTGGAACTTAGATCGGAATTTGTTATAGCTACGACGTTGTAAATGGCATGTTTAGCACGCTGTGTTGAGACCTCCTCCCTAAATATACACATAACTATAAAATATTAAAATGCATGCAACTGACAACACCCAAAAGCTGGCAAATGCTCAGATCCAAACATCCCCTCAACATATCAAACCCCACTTTACAAATTTATGTGCCAAGAAATATAGGGGAAAAACTCACTAGTTCAACAGACTAACATCGCATGGAGTGAGCATCTGTTGTGGGCGTTCTTCATAATTTATTGCAAATAAACGTGCAAGAATTTTCTAAATTCAAATATCCCTTGTGCACCCAAAAATGTACAGCAAGTAACAAAATTGTATAGACACTCATAAAATATGTAGGTACAATACGATTAAATTATTCGATCAAAACCAATTTAATAGCCTATACATTCAAGAACTTGTCCACCAATGAGATCTCGGAATATCGCCGTTTCCCCGCACTCAGTGGGCTCGAGTTTGATCCTTGGTCGGGAGAAGATTCCTAGGTGAGGAAACTTTAACGTCCAAATAGTTTCGTGTCACCATTTGTTTGGACAGACAAAGAAGTTCTGGATAGAACTGAATTCAACAACAATAATAATAATAACAGCAATAATAATAATAATAATAATAATAATAATAATAATAATAACAATAATCAATTAATTTGGTGTTTACTTGATGAAAATCCCTATTTATTAATTAAATAAAAATAAAACTTATAGTTTTATTTGATTTTCATATTTATTAAGATATAATTCAGTGACAGCTGTTTCGGTACACTGTACCTTCTTCAGACATGTTAAATTATCAATTTGTTAACATGTCTGAAGAAGGTACAGTGTACCGAAACAGCTGTCACTGAATTATATCTTAATAAATATGAAAATCAAATAAAACTATAAGTTTTATTTTTATTTAATAATTATAATAATAATAATAATAATAATAATAATAATAATAATAATAATAATAATAATAATAATAATAATAATAATGATCTACAACTACAATGGCGTATTAGCACAATGTTGGGACTTAGCCACTCTTTTGTTAGGATTTACTAGACTAAGTTAATTTAGTTACTCTTATTTCCCTACAGATGTCATGAATGGTATGCGGTTAACACACCGACCCAATGAAACATCTAGTAGGCAACTAAGATATTACTAGGATGATGAGGTCGATACATTCTGTTTAGAGACCTCTTTATTCAGGCCTAAAGTTATTTTACGAGCTTAAAAATTCTTCAGGCTCGCGACCTTAAATATATTCTGTAGTACTAGCTCCTTCGATTTTTCGACCCTAAAAAAATCAACAGACCCTGGCCGGGCTTGAATCCGCGACCTTCGAGACCAGGAGCAAGGAACATAACCACTAGTCCACCGCTACCGAGTTTCTCACAGTTTACGTGTTAGATTTTCTTTAAAATTTCAGGAGATATTTCGATGTACATATAACATTATCATAATTGATTTTCAATTTATCTAGGGAATTTGGAAATCAAGAGTGGCATTTATTAGGTCTATTTAACGAATAAAATTAAGCTGTTTACTACAAATCATTATTTAAATTTAGTTATTTAAAAATATTTATATATTTAATGTAAACGGCGATGTTTGAAAACAAATGAGAAAAGTTTGTTATGCTCCATTTGTTCATCGCTGCAAACAGATCATATTATTTATTGCCAAAGGATCGCAATATTGTAAGAATGCACCCTAGTGGAGAAAAAACAAAACACATCAAACTGTATATTATAGCCAACATTATAAGTTATTAATTAATTTCTGATGTCCTATGATGTAAATATGTAAATTACTGGAAAAGAATAGTTTAAGAAAGTGCAAACAGTGGTTTCTTCTTATTTTTTTGTGGTATGCGGTGGACTAGTGGTTATGCTCCTTGCCTCTGGTCCCGAGGGTCGCGGGTTCAAACTCGGCCGGGGTCGATGGATTTTTTAGGATGGAAAATCCAAGGAGCAAGTCCTCCAAGAGGGACTTTAAGGCGTGGGTCTCGAGTCTGAAGATTTTCAGGCTCGTAAAAGATCCTTAAGCCTGAATGAAAGGCCTCTAAGCAAAATTTACCGAATTTTCCAGTCCTAGTACTACCTTGGTTTCCTAGATGTCAGTATGAGGCGGAACGCTGACCACGGACCACTCAAATGGCATCTATACGAGAACAAGTGTAACTAAATTAGTATGGTTCAAATTCTTCCCTGTAGGGGGAGAGCGCCTAAATTTCTGTAAAGAGAAAACATGCGCTTACAATATAATACAATACAATACAATACAATATATTTAATGTAAACATTTGAAAACAAATGAGAAACGTTTGTTATGCTTCATTTGTTCATCGCTGCAACCAGATCATATTATTGATTGCCAAAGGATCGCAATATTGTAAGAATGTACCCTAGTGGATAAAAAACGAAACACAACAAACTGTATTTTATAGCCAACATTTTAGGTTATTAATTAATTTTTGATGTCGTATGATGTAAATATGTCAATTTTTCTGGAATGTAAATTACTGGAAAATATACGTTTAAGAAAGTGCAAACAGTGTTTTTTGTGGTATAATCAATCGCGACAAATGTATTTACATTATATCCCGCAAGAACTATCTGGTTACATTCGTGCACTATATAATACGTAATCTGGTAGCCACATGCAATCTAGAATTCTTACATCTTAATATATAAATTGTTATGTTCAATGTCTTTCTTAGAGAGTCAGTCACTGCAAAATAATACTATGACCTATTCAGAATGTTAAAAAGAAGGACCTTGATTTTAAAGTAATAGAATTAAATTGATAAAATCGAGGTGAAAAACGACTGTGATTGGTTGTAAATCAAAATTCATTGAAATGTGACTGGTCATTGACACCCATTTGGTGAATGAGTTACGCAGTCTGTTTAAAAACGCTGGAAAATAAATCATGTTTGTAAAAGAAATCATGAACCAAATAGTTCTATATTAAAATAGATATATATCTAAATGATTAGAAAAAGTTTAATCCACACATCTAAGAATGTGTTTCATAAAAGCTTCATATATAGCATTTTAACAATAGTGATACAGGACATGTTTGATACCCTTAATATCATTCAGTAATATGTCTAACAGTAACACATTTCTGGTGAAATATGGACTCATTTTTAACTTCAAAAAACCAGAAATCTACTTTCAGTATAATATCGGAATTAAAACGTACACGACCAACTAATAAATTCATTAATATTAACGAAACCCGTATTTTCATGACCGCTCGGATATAGCATCTCCACACATCCCTATCCTAAGCTAAAGTATTCCAATCATCTCATCATCACATGTGGTTAATGCCATTCTCCACTTCATTCTTGGTCTATCAACTGGCGTTTTCTCTCAGATTTTCCTACAAAAAGTTCCATGCCCCTCTTTCATTCCCCTTTCATGTAACATCACCTGCCCATCGCAATCTACGAGACTTAAGTGTTCACTTTATACCTGGTTTCTTATAAAGATCCTGTAACTCTAGGTCACAAAATAGCAGTCTGCTAACAATTCCTCTTCACAGCACTTCCTTCTATACTACTTCCTTCACAGTAGCCTCTGCCCGCTCCTGGAATCTCCTTCCTCAAGATATCAGGGGTTGCCGCACGCTTGGCACCTTTAAGTCAAGCTTATACAGTTACCTGTTGTCTAATAATTAATTTTTCTCTATTTATTTAATTGTATACTATGTCATTAATAATCTTTTCCTCGTGTTTTATATATCTTGTACATATTATATATTTAATTCGTTAAAATTAGAGTAAATCAAAATACATTATAAATATTAATTGTATTGTATTCATAACTTGTAATCGTTTATATATATATATATATATATATATATATATATATATTGTAATTTAGATGTAAGACTATTTTTTTGTATTTTTTTAAATCTGGTTGAGTGGTAGACAAGGCCTTAAGGCCTTAACTCTGCCAGGTAAAATAAAGCTATATTATTATTATTATTATTATTATTATTATTATTATTATTATTATTATTATTATTATTAATTCACTTTATGTAAGTCTTCTCCATTCGCCTGTCTGATCATCTCTCCTTGGGCCAATATTTTGTCTAAGAACTTTATTCTCAATCATTCATATAACTGGAAGAATAACAATTTTATATATTTTCAGTTTAACTTTTTTTATAGAAGTTGGGACAACAAGAGCCCCTGTAATGCATAATAGCACGCATTTTCAGAATTGAGCTTATGTTTAATTGTTTGTGCAAATCATTCCTATTTGTAATTACTGTTCCTAGGTATTGTAATATTGTGTAATATTGTGTAATATATTATAATATATATATATATCTTGCATATACATTTTATTCATATAATTCATATTTCTTGTTAAAAGTAAGAAAAACCTAACTTGTAATTTAGAATTTGTTATCAATTGTTAAACATTTCTTAATACCCAAATATTGTAATCAAAGTTCAAAAGTAGGGATGGTGATTCTTTTTCAGGTCCACATTGCATCATCCTTACCTTGCTTACGCATTATCTTACGACAATGTTATCTTATGTTTTATATGTATAAATATGTGCACGTCTGTATTTGACAGACAGACAGATTATTATTTTCATCGGTGTAACCGATAAGCTGTCTCATTTATTCTTCATTAAAGTCTGTTTTAATTGTCTACTCTCGCCTGTTGTAATTTTCCATAGTTAGGTTTAACCCTATCTACCAACTACATCTCCGAAGATTTCCTGGTCCTGATTCCTATATTCTATCTTAAGCTATAAATTCTACTAGAACTTCAAGAAGATCTTCACTTCACAAAAACAACACTTACTTTCTTTTAATTCTGATTTATATTATAATTAATCATTTTTAATTATAGAAGGAATCGACCAGATATGACAGTATTTAAATTCAGTCATTTCTTCAAATATTCCCTCACTTTCATTAATTGTTCATTTCCATTGTATAATGTATTTCTTTGTGTAAACATATATTTTTTTTATTGATATTTACTTACAATCTCAATTTCTTAGCGTGTATGCGTTGCCTTAGTATCTCCTCGATATCCCTAATAAAACTACATCATCAGCATAAACTAACAGCTTCTTAATACCGTTGAGTTGTAGGTCTTCTTCATCCATTAAGATTTGATGGCATGCTCTAGTAGATAATAGAATAGTAGAGGAAACTTACAGTATATATTTGATAAGAATTTGTACACGATACGTGTTGATATTATATTGCACATGTTTGTACATATCAAAGCTGAAAGGGATGTATATCCTATCAGTTTGCCTCTCGACGCATTTCTGTGTTTTGATTATCTTGGTGTCCGAGTGTTGAATTGTCAATAATGGCCGGGATTGTGCTGACAGGCGGAGCAAAGCAAAGATAAACGATCAGCTGTATTGTTATTACATTCCTGGATTTGATATGGAGATGACGCGTGACACTGCAGCCACGATCATCGTCAAAAACTCCAACAAAAGAATAGCATCACACATAATATAACTATTCAGCCAGGCTTTACCAAGATTACCAAATCACGTATCCGATTACAGGTTCCATAAATGTTGACGAGATCAGCGCCTATCTTTTACCATAAAAGCGTATTACCTCCGCGTGGGGCTGGCTGCATAAACATGATTTACAATTTTTATCTGATATAAAACCTTAGTAAGACTTAACATTGCTGATATACATGTATTTTCATGTCGATAGCAACAGCATTTACATTTAACAATAAATATAGTTTATTTATTTCTAATTTATGTGTTTAGAATGGAAGCATGAATTATCAAAACACTGGTTTATTTATTTTTTGCGCGATAGTGCTTTTTGTCGTACACAGCATGGCGACCACGATTGAAAGTTCAACTTCCTACATTTCGGGGTTGCCAACCTAAATAACTATACTGTAATAAAATAACGATACTATAATATTACATATTACAAAACGCGTGTGGGAAGTAAAACCACTGCCCTCTATGTATGCTACAGACAATGTATATACAAAAATATGCAAAAGGTAGTGTTAATATGCATTATACACAAACAAATCACTGCGTTTTAAATGAAATGAACTTTATTTGAAACAATATAAAATACATACTTGCCGCCATTTTATCACTATAATTGGTCTCACGGCCCCCTGTAGTTTCAACTAATAAACATTGCCCACACTGTTAACGTTAGTTAATTGTTTATAATGAACACAATATTTCCAACAAAGATGTTATTATATTACTATTATTTATTATTATTAAAACACCATCGCGCAAAAAAATAATGTACAACGCACGTTTGTGAAGTGTTTTACAGAATCTCGGAAATTAAAAATCTGGCTATCGCTCGGTTTCTAAACATTTTCCTCGATTCTGTAGAAACCCTTCCCAACCTCGCATCGTAATATACTATTATGTGAAAACTAATGTAAAGACACTATAGACTATTTGCTTACAACAAATAAATATTTATTTATTAATTATTAAAGCTCCAAGATTTGAAGCCCTAATTTAAAATTTTGTGTTAGGGCTATAGTTAAAATGTGAAATAAAATTTAAGATACGCATAGTTATAAAATTAAATTAAACAAAAACATTAAATGAACGAAACAATAACTAATACAATTAAAACTAAGAAAGTAAGTAGTAATAAGTATGTAATGCAATGTGGTGGAAATGATATTTACAAATGTCTTAAATTTTGTGGAACAACATTTCTTTTTTAAAATATCAATTATTGGATTACGTAATACTTCACTACAACATATAAATAGAAGTTCAGAGTTCATATTATTTATTATATATATATATATATATTCAATTTTAAGGGGACTATGTGCAACTTTGTCACCTACATAAATTAAAATAGAAAACGGAAAAATGCACAATGTATTCTTGCAGTAAATTAATAATTATCTGAGAGAAATACATATGTTGCATATTTCTCCAAAAAGTATGAGAAATGCCTTAAAACGAAGTGAGATGTTGAGATCAAAGTAACCTAAAATTACCATATTTGTAATGTAAACTATGTATTAGTCATTTCTCAGACAGTGTAGTCAACAACAACTGAACTCTTAACCGATCTGTTGTACTAACTTGCCCATTTCCTCACCATAACTTGCACACTAACGTATGTCGGCTTCTGGGATAGAATCCCCTTACATGTGACTAAACGTGTTGGCAATTGGCTTTAGCGGGAACGTGTGTTATCACATTGACATAAATGATGCTAGCAGTCATGACCGCGAAAACATAAGCTCTTCATACATCCCCAAACTGAGCTAATGTTTTCCAATCATCTATTTATAATCAACTACTTTGAAATCGATGTTAATATTATTTTTCCACCTCATTATCGGACTGCCAACTGGGGGTTCTCCATCTGGTTTTACTACATGAGGCTCCCATGCCTCTCTTTCATTCCCCATTCGTGACACATGTTCAACCCACCACACTGTACGAAACTTAACTGTTCTTATTATACTTGGTACCCTATAAGGATCACGTAGTTATGTAGTCTTCTCTCTTCGCCTGTCTCTTCATTTCTCTATGGTACAAAAATTTTCATAAAAACTTTATTCTCAAATACTCTTAATATTTTCTTTTCCCTTAAAGTAAGAGTCCATGTTTCACATATTATAACTTGAAGAATAACAATTTTATATATTTTCACTTTAATGTTTTATTTCTTTTAGATAAGGAGGGGAGACAAGAGTCCCTGTATCGCATAATAGCATTCTTTCTGTACCTCATTCCTACATATTTTGTTCTATTTAAAATTATTAGAACCAAATTCCAACGATGAGTTTATGCACAAGACTTCACTTTAGTAGATGAGAAATTATACATTTTGTATGGACTGTTGTACAAATATAAACAATCCAGCACATTCGTTGGTCCATGTGAAAACACCCCTAAGCTATCCGCTTTGTTGTATGGGTTTTGCTGGTTTACCTCAGAGAGCTGTATATTTACTGTATTATTCAGCGCCTTGCAGCGCCACCTAAAAGCTGCCGGACTATAATCTAGATCTACAAAATAGGGTCAGAAGTGCACCATTACTCAAGTAGATTTAAGTCAACACTCAAATCATCATGAATAATTTATCGTAAGTAATGCCACGAGTGATTTCCAAATTATCGATAAATTCACGACTCACGAAGTGAGGAGTGGATTTATTTAGGGAATTTGGAAATCAAGAATGGCATTTGTTAGGACTATTTAACGAATAAAATTAAGCTGTTTACTCACAAATCATTGTTTAACTATAGTTATTTTAAAATATTTATATATTTAATGTAAATGGCGATGTTTGAAAACAAATCAGAAATATGAGGTTATGTTCATTCACTGCTGCTTGATCACATTATTTATTGCCAAATAATATCGCAATATTGTAAGAGTGCACCCAAGTGGAGAAATAATGAAACACAACAAACTATATATCATAATCAACATTACGGGTTATTCATTTATTTTTTTAGTAAACAACTCAGTAAAATCAAGGAATCTTTTCATTATTTGCTATATTCAATGTATTTGTTGGAGAAAAATAATGCTTTGACCTGTTCAGAACATTAAAAAGGAGGAGCTTTCTTTATCACAAAAGCAGTAGCTGATAAAGAGAAATCGATAAAGAGCGAGGTGAAACACGACTGTCATTGGTTGTAAAACAACATTCATTGAAACGTGATTGGTCAATGACTAGCATTTGTGGCATGAGTTAAATAGTCAAATATTACATATTTAGTATAAGACTGATTTTAGAAAATAAATGGGAATATAATGGAACTGTGCAGCAAATATATGTATACTTAAAAAAAGAAATCATCTCAATTAAGAGGGAAAAGTTATGTAGTATGCTGCTGGATTTCGGAATTCCTAAAAAGACTTATTCGAATGTATCTAAATGGCACAAATATTAGCGTGCGTGTAGGCAAACAGTTTTCGGTTACTTTTGAAATTCGCAATTTGTTAAGGCAAGGAGATGCACTAACGTCTCTACTACTGAATTATGTATTAGAGCATTCCATAAATATTAGAGGAAGAAGAAAAAACTACAACTCAATGGTATTAATAAGCTCTTAGTTTATGCTCATCATGTAGTATTATTTGGCGATAGCGAGGAGAAACTGAGGGCCAACACGCACAGTCTAACAAACTTGGACTGGAAGTAAACATTAATAAAACTAAATATACGTTCACTCATATAAATACATTATACAGGGTGTATCTAAATTAGACCGACAAAATTTGGGACCAGATAGATATCCTTCATTGAAGCATATATTGTTAAGGAACGTATGAGCTGAGACGCTTCGTTTCAGAGCTAGATGTATTTTACAGTATGGAATAGAAGAAAATGGATAAACACACCTATCAGTCCAAGACGAGTTTGTCATTACTGCTATCGCTTGGTTTGTGTACTTCCGGAGCTCAGTAGCATTCGGAACCTATTACAGCAAGTTTGTCTACATACATTGGTACGATCTGTTGGATAGGTAGGGGTGGGCCCATTGCCTGGCCGGCACTCTCGCCTGACTTGAATTGCCTAGGTTTCTTTTTGTGGGACTATATGAAGGCAATGGTTTTATGAAACCGATATTGAATCTGAAGGAGATATTGTAGCACGTATTGTCAGCGCAGCAGCTGAAATAAGGGGAAACCCCTTGCCTCTTTGGAAGGGTATGACATGGCACATTGATACACTGTTTTTTGGATGTCAATTGGACGTGTGTTCAAGCACTTGTTTTGATGGGACAATAAACTGGATCCATCCTGACAATGCAACACTGAAGTACTTTTTTTTTTAGCTTGTCTTGTGCAAAGTTAACACACAGAATTATGTGACACAGAGTGACTTCATATTTGCACGCATAAACTTCCTTCCATCCCATCCTCTAAGACCACTCTTATACTGAAACGAAACGTCACAGCCTATAGGATCCTTAACAAAATATGCTTCAATGAAGGTTAACTATCTGCTCCCAAAATTTGTCGGTCTAATTTACAAACACCTGTATAATGGAAATGGACAGTTTAATGACAAGTGAGGAAAATTTTGAAGGAGTAACTGATTTCAAATTTTCACACACCTAGGAACAATAATTGCAAATAGGAACGAGAATCACAAGGAAATTAAAAATATGCTCTAAAGAAACGTTAAATTAAAAAAAAAGAAAAAAAATATATAACTCTTATCCTCCCAGTTAAATTATAAACATTCAAAACATAGACTCTTTCTTTAAGGGAGGAGAAAAGAGATTACGAGTATTTGAGAATAAAGTTCTTAGAAAAGTTTAAGAATGAATTGGAGAAAATATTTTTAATGTCACCTCATAAAATTGTATGTTTTAACAATACCGGTCTCAAAAGATTTTTTTTTTTTCACCTTCAGCCAATGTCAAGCTCCAATTTAAACAGAAAATACCTCATAGTGTTACTTCCCACTTGGATTTTGATTAAATTCTTAAAAAATGTTTGGATCAAAGAGAGATGAACAGACAGGCGAAATGGAGAAGACTTCTTAACGGTGAGCTAAATGATCTTTATAGGAAATCAAATATTATAACAACAGTTAAGTCTCATAGAATGCGTTGGGGAGGACATGTGGCACGAATGGGGAACGAAAGAGGGGCATGGAAGTTTCATGTATGAAAACCAAAGGGGAAAAATTCCAGTTGGTAGACCAAGAATGGGGTGGGAGGATAGCAAACATGATTTGAAGGAAATAGATTATACAGGGGATGATTGGAAAACATTAGCTCAGGTCTGGGATGTATGGCGACCGCGACCATGAACATACGATAGTGCCAGTGAGTTAATTTAGTTTTATCTGCTAAAAGTTACTCAGTTGGTTGATTTTTAGATCATTAACTCTGACAAAAAAAATGTACAGAGCCATTTTTTCCCCTGCACAATAGATGGCAACTCCCATCACGTGTGTACATTCAGTATTGCTCACATATGAATTATTGAGTTTTATAAACGCTGTAGAGGAAATGCGCTGTGAATAAATTATTAGAAAACTATTTTGAAAAAATCTGTTGAAAATTAATGATGATTGACTGACGAGTTCACATTTGCTTTTGTGGATTTCGATTCTCGTGGGTTTTAATAATAGTCTATACAAAATTTATGGAATGTGAAAGAGCATTCCGCCCAATAGGAGGACTAAGACAAAATTGTATATTCCTCTCCAATGATTACACTGGTCAAAATGATTTTTGTCTCATGAGTACCAATACTTGTACTTAATGCAGTTTTTATCATGTTTTCAAAAATGTATTCGGAATTTCTCCATCCACAGTTTTTTTATTTCAATTTCAATTAATTGATTTAAATAATTATTTTTAATAAACTTTTTTCGTCAATTTGTCCATTGTAAAATAAAACCAAATGAGCTAACTCAAATGATCTCAGCAATGGAAAAGAGATATCAAGGCAAATTGAATCCTAATATGCAGGCTGATTATTGTTGCACCATAAAGAGGGAAAAAATCGTCATTTCTTACTTTCTAGGCGAGTCCGAGTGTTCGAATGTTGTGTACTTACGAATGTAGAAAACATTTAAGTATTTTAAATTATAAATTTCTGTCTTTCGGAAACATTTCGTGATGGAGAAAAACCGATATCATATTTGAATTCAGGAGACAAAATACTGTCAGACTCACATATTTTTCTTTCTGAGACAAAAAAAAAGTTTATTTTTTGTTACTCAGTGTTATCACTAACAACTGAATGAGTGAAAACAATAACAGGTTAGTCACATTTAGTTCATTCAGAGAAAAATGATTTGCTGTTGGTTGTCACTGGTCCCGAGGGTAGCGGGTTCAAACCCGGCTGGAGTCGATAGATTTTTAGGAATGAAAATTCCAAGGAGCAAATCCTCCGAGAAAAACTTTAAGTCGTAGGTCCCGAGTTTGAAGATCCTCAAGGCTGAATAAAGAAGCCTCTAAGACCTCATTCACCCTAGTAATACCTTAATTGCCTACTAGATGTCTCATTTGGTCGGTATGTTGACTGCATATAATTTATGGCATCTTTAGGGAAATAAGTGTAACTAAATTAACATGGTCTAGTAACTCCTGACAAAAGAGAGACTAAGGTCCAACATTGGACTGTTACGCCATTATAGATAGATAGGTATCAAACCAATGAAAACAGCTGTATTCGTTCGTCGCCAGATAGCAGTAGTTGAGAGCATACACAATGTATCTCTCTGCCATTCAAAAGTATTTTTAATAACATTAAATAACTATCCCTAATTCAATTTTCACAAAAATGCCACTTATACTGTTATGGTTTTCACTCATTCAATTCATCATGACTTTGTAGCATACTCACCTTTTTGTAGTTACTAAATTTTGATGTTGTTACCAAAACGTCCGATTATTTTCCCAACAGCCTCACATACCTGGAAAATAAAAATAAATGGGTCAATATAATAATTATTATTTTTATAAACTAGAGATAGGTCCATTCGACACTTTCTTGATATCGACATCAATGTATGTTTTAATTATTGCGAGTATATTTGCCGCCCGATATATTATTCGCCCAAGTTAAATCTGCACACGGGAAATATGCTAGGAATATGCTGCCCATTCTCTGACTTCTATTACCATGTTGCTACTTCCTACCTCCTGTGTTGTGTTAGTCCACCGCTGGGAGAGGAGCGCTGGCAAATACTACGCTTTTTAAATGATGATGAAAATATAATAATAATAATAAATAATAATAATAATAATAATAATTTTATTCTTTAGAATAAAGTTGTTGGGAGAATTTTTGGACCAAAGAGAGATGAACAGACGGAACAGACAGACGAATGGAGAAAACTACATAACAGTGAGTTATGTGGTCTTTATAGGAAACCAGATAAATAATAAAAACATTTAAGCCTCATAGAATACGATGGGAAAGACATGTGGCATGAATGGGGAATGAAATAGGGAAGCTCCTTGTAGGAAACCAGAGTAAAAACGCCCAGTTGGCAGACCAAGAATGAGGTAAGAGAATAACATGAACCATGATTTGAGGGAAACAGATTATACAGGGGATGATTAGAAAACATCAGGATATGGGTGTATGGAGAGCTTATATCCGCGCGAACATGAACCTACGGGTTCAATAGAGCCGGTGTGTTAGTTAGTTAATAATACTTTATTTAATCTGGCAGAGTTAAAGTCATAATGCCTTCTCTTCCACTCAACCAGCGAATAACAAAACCATGCAAAAATTAAATACGTATTATAATTTTGGTGCATTGAATATTGGTCTAATATTAGCTATCACTAACAAAGTATGGAATATAAATGACAGCTTCAGAAGTAGTGCAACAAATTATTAATCCAGCAACCATGTTATATTCTATTGGGGAATGAGCTGTCCCTACTTTGCCTTCCTTATCACATGTTACTATTTCCCGCACCTGTACTGCGTTGTGAGGCTGGTAACGGAGAATTGACAAACACTTTTATTTTAAATGGTCCTACACTTTCAGACGTCGTCGACTAAATGGCTAAGTTGGCAACCATGTAATGATTTTTTACATGCGTTTAGGAATTTCCCTTACATGGAGTAGTACTTTGGCGGCAACAGCACTTCTCTTTCAGCCGAGCAGTCCTAACTTGGACGAGTAATATTATCATGTATTTCATCAAATAAAGTGCAACATTTACCATTTTATTATTATTGGTTAGTTAGTTCACAATAAGTCGCATTTTAAAATATCTAATTAAAAAACAAATAATATTTTGATTATATTCTACAGTTTATCTGCCCTTGAGCAGATCTTTCTGCGCAATCATAGCATTTTCATGCTATGCTTTCCAGCTTTACTAGGGAATTATAGATTTGGTAGCTTCCCGTTGCTTTCCACACCGGTGAAGGGTGAAGATGATGATGATGGCCAGACGATATTCGGGAACCGTTTGGGCCTCAAAACTTACTGACATTTGTCTTACAGATGAGGAAAAAGCCCTTAAAAAAACTCCTAGGAAGCATGTCCCAACCAGGAATCGAACCAAAGCTTTGAACTATATTTTGATAATGACATTAACAATAATTTTAAAACATATGTGGTAAATTATGTTGGCAAGGAGTAGGAAATCACTGACTTATGTTTCGAGAGTGATTTGAGGAATGACACACAATATACGGTCATGTAATGCATAAATCAATCACCCAGTGGGAGTGTATTACCACACTAATGAGATAACAGCGCCATATGGGAATTCGATATCTGATCAGCACAATTTTCACATTACCCAGGAGCTCTATTAACAGTTACCATTAGGATAGCAATTCCTGTTTTACCGACAGATAATGACAACAACTACCACACATCAAAATTCAAACACAGTAACTTACAATACAGTGCTAGATAAAAATTAATTATTTCACATCATAAATTATTAATGCTAAAAATAATAATCCCTTCAAAAAAACGTTAAACTGAAAAATATATAAAACTATTATTCTGCCAGTAATATTATATGGGTGCGAAATATGGACTCTTACTTTAAGGGAGGAAAGGAGAGTGCAAATATTTGAGAATAAAGTACTTAGGAAAATTTTTGAACCAAAGACAGATGAACAGACAGGTGAATGGAGGAGACTACATAACAACGAACAGCATGGTCTTTATGGGAAACCAGATATAATAAGAACAGTTAAGTCTCGTAGACTGCGATGGGCAGAACATGTTGTACGTATGGGGAATGAAAGACTTGCATGGAAGCTTCTTGTAGGAAAGCCAGAGGGAAAACGCCCAGTTGGTAGACCAAGAATGAGGTGGGAGAGTAACATTAACTATGATTTGAGGGAAGTAGATTATACAGGGAATGATTGGAAAGCATTAGCTCAGGATAGGGATGTATGGAGAGCTTATGTCCGCACGGCGATGAACCTACGGGTTCGATAGTGCCAGTGAGTAAATAAGTAAGTAAGTAAAAATAATAATCAGTCCCTGAAATTTGTGGGTGTCTTCTGTTTATAAACGTAAACTATCACCATCATAAACTAATTTTAGGTTCAGGTCGTTTGAACTGTTCCTATGAGATCTCAAGATGCGGTTGGTCAGTCCATCATAATTTTGATCTTCCTCTATCTCAAAGCCCTTTAGGTTGATACTGCAAACTAATACAGGAAAGTGATATGGGTCTATTCTTTGATCATGTTGTAACCAATTACTTTGACTACTTAACTCATGCCTCAAATGGGAGTCAATGAGCAATCACATTTCAACGACTTTTTATTTACAACCAATCATAGAAGTGTTTCGCCTCGAATTTATGAACGAAAGCTTATCATAAGTTATGCCACGAGTGATTTCCACATTATCGATAAATTCACGACTCACGAAATGAGGAGTGAATTTATCTAGAGAATTTGGAAATCAAGAGTGGCATTTGTTAGTACTATTTAACGAATAAAATTAAGCTGTTAACTCACTTTAACTATAGTTATTTAAAATATTGCTATATTTAATGTAAAAGGCGATGTTTGAAAACAAATCAGAAATGTGAGGTTATGTTCATTCACTGCAGCTTGATCATATTAGTTATGGCCAAATAAGATCGCAATATTGTAAGAATGCACCCAAGTGGGGAAATAATGAAACACATCAAACTATATATCATAATCAACATTACGGGTTATTCATTTTTTTAGTAAACAACTCAGTAAAATCAAGGAATCTGTTCATTATTTGTTATATTCAATGTATTTGTTGGAGAAAAATAATGCTTTGACCTGTTCAGAACATTAAAAAGGAGGAGCTTTCTTTATCACAAAAGCAGGAGCTGATAAAGAGAAATCGATAAAGAGCGAGGTGAAACACGACTGTGATTGGTTGTAAATAAAAAATCATTGTAACGTGATTGGTCATTGACTCCCATTGGGGCACGAGTTAAATAGTCATATTAAAGAAATCTCCTCCTTTATAACATTCTGAGTAGGTCATTGCATTATTTTACAGTGCTTGACTCACGAAGAAATATGGCTACCAGATTGTATATATAGTGCATGAATGCCAGCAGATAGCGCATGCGGGAGATAATATAAAAACATTTGTAGCAATTGATTATACCACAAAAAAAAGAAACCATTGTTTGCACTTTCTTAAACGAATTATTTTCCAGAAAATGACATTGCAGAAAAATATAATTGATATATTTACATCATAAGACAACAGAAATTAATTAATACCTATAATGATGGTTATAAATTTCTCCACTAGAGTGCATTCTTACAATATTGCGATCCTTCGACAATTAATAATATGATCTGGTTGCAGTGATGAACAAAAGAAGCAAATGAAGTGTACCAATCGTTTCTCATTTGTTTTCAAACATCGCCGTTTACATTAATTATATAAATATTTTAAAATAACTATAATTAAATAATGATTTGTGAGTAAACAGTTTAATTTTATTCGTTAAATAGCCCTAACAAATGCCACTCTTGATTTCCAAATTATCGATAAATTCACGACTCACGATATGATAATTTTGATTTTTCTAACTATATTTTGAACTTTTAATACATTCTTTGCTTGTCCACTTTTTGTCAAACCTAGGAGTGAATGTAATAATCTCATCTATGTCGCTTTAATTTTTTATTTGAGTTTAGAATTTAGTAACCAATTTTCGCTACTATATTTCAGTCTAGATATTTCAGTTATATTGTGTAATTTCAATTGGTTGTGGTTGACTTTTGTTTATCAAAATTTATTTCTATGGCTCCATTTGTTGCATTGTATTTCTGTAATTTAGTTTCTGTCATTTCTTATATCAGATATTAAGTAAAACTAGTTCTATAATTTTTCCATCAAATTCTATTGTAACTCTTCGTAAGTGTTTTCCACACATACCCATCGATTTTGTTTTTGGCAAGAAATTTTGAAATCGTACTCCTTGGGGCTCTATTTTTTTATGTGCTCCCATTTGTAATTCATCCTCTGAGGCTGCAAATAGTACTAAATCATCTGCATACAAAAATGTCATTTTATGAGTCTTTATTGTTATTTAATTAATCACTACACTGATCAATTAATATTATTTTATATTTTATTCCTACAATTTTTTTCATATCTAAAATACTAATAATTCAGAAGTATAGAGGAGATTCTGTAAGAACGTGCAAAAAAATAAACAGGACATAGGTAATGCAACACTGAACAAGAAGAGCCTATGAATATATGGAAGTATTAAACTTGTCTATTACATCATCTAACTGTTTTCCAGCTATTTTACAACTAACATGCGTACAAGTTTGCATGCACTGTGCTGTTTATTTACATTTACTATATAATTTAGTTATTGCAAGGAAGAGTCTGATGACTAGAAAGTCATGATGCCTGACTCCTCTTGATTATTTCCTATGGGAATATCTAAGTCACTTTGTGTTTAAGACTCCAGTGAAAACGGACAGAGAATTAGTGTCCAGGATTGTAGATGCCTGTGGTGTGATTCAAAACACATCAGGGTGCGGCAGAATCTTGTCGTGTTTACATTGAAGTTGGTGGCCGTCAGTTTGATCAACTGTTATAAGATACAAAATAGTATGTTAATTGTATCAATGATGGTACTTGCAATTAACTGATAAATAGTGTGAATAAAAAAGACTACATAGTAATGAGAAAGACGAGCTTACCCCCATATCACCTTCAGCTGGCTTCTCGGATGTTAGGTTTACTACCTCAAATAGTTAAGTCGAGTATCCCCCCAAGTTCTTTTTAATTTTTGCACGCTCTTACGGAATAGCCCTGCACAAATTATATAAATTATTTCAAATATCTCTATTCATAGGCCTAATTTATTACGCTTTTCCGGCTTTGACTGGGTAAAATTCTTCACGGAGGCAGGTTCAATTTTTAATTTGTAAGCTTTCGTCTGTAACTCATAAATTGTCTTCCTCAAAATGCCTCTCCCGACAGGTAGTACCACATACTAGACCCGGGTGGCGTGTGGCAAGTAAAAGTACCTATAAGGTGAGAGGTCTTCTTCAATGGAATGGAAAAAATGGAAACGTCAATTATTACAAATATTTTTTTTAAAGATTGATTCCGTATTTATGTTCAAGTAGCTTTTGAGATTCTTTATTTAATGGATATTCTATTCGTAATAGATCCCATGAGTAAAATCGGGATTTTTATGTGACTATATAACTCGTGTCCCAAATGGGAGTCAATGACCAATCACATTTCAATGAATTTTGATTTACAACCAATCACAGTCATTTTTCACCTCGATTTTATCAATTTAATTTTATCGCTTTAAAATCAAGTTCCTCCTTTTTAACATTCTGAATAGGTCAGAGCAGTGACTGACTCTCTAAGAAATGCGTTGAATATAACAATTTATATATTAAATGTAAGAATTCTAGAATGCATGTGGCTACCAGATTGTATTTATGTATATATATATATACATAGTAATCAGATAGTGCTTGCGGGATATAATATAAAATTATCTCTAGCAATTGATTATACCATAAAAAATTAACCACTGTTTGAATTTTCTAAAACGTATTATTTCCCAGGTATTTATGTTCCAAAAAATATATCATTGATATATTTGCATTATAGGACATCAGAAATTAATTAATAACCTATAATGTTGGTTATAAACAGTTTGATGTGTTCCATTTTTTCTCCACTAGGGTGCATTTTTACAATATACCGACCCTTTTGGCAATAATTAATATGATCTGGTTGCAGTGATGAACAAATGAAGCATATCAAACGTTTCTCATTTGTTTTCATAATCGTCGTTTACATTAAATATATAAATATTTTAAATTAACTATATTTAAATAATTATTTGTGAGTAAACAGCTTAATTTTATTCGTTAAATAATCCTAACAAATGCCACTCTTGATTTCCAAATTCTCTAGATAGATTAGAAATGACTCGTGGCATTACTTATGTTAAAAGGTAAAACTGCAATGCAGATAGAATATAATATTTAACTGTCTGTATGCGAAACCAAACCAAAACAAAAGATAGACATATTATACTATTTAACTGTTTGTATGTAAAACCTAAACAAAAGATAGACATAAGACTAACTTTTTCGTTATACTATTCAACTGTTCGTGTGTGAAACCAAAACAAAATACAGTCAGAAGTCTTGTTACTCAAAATATTATTCAACTGTTTGTGTATGAAATCAAAACTAAAAGAAGTCTAACTTCTCATTGTACTATTCAACTGTTTGTATGTAAAACCAAAACAAATGACAGCCATAACTTATCATCATACTATTCAACTGATTGTGTGTGAAATCAAACAAAAAAAAAAACAGAAATCTTCTCAAAATATTATTCAATGGTTGTGTGTGAAACCAAAACTAAAGACAGAAGTCTGACTTCTCATTATACTATTCAACTATTTCTATGTGAATCCAAATCAAAGTCAGTCAGAAGTCTAACTTCTCATTTTACTAATGTTGCAATCTTACCCTTTAGTACATAAAAAACCTGACTCTGCTCATATACAATTACTCAAACAATGAGTTATAAAGATTATTAGACAAAATGTTCTATAATTCGTCTTTTTTTAATAATAACTTTTTGCGTGATAGTGCGTTTTGTCATAGGCCTACTTACAGCAATGGCGACCATAATTGAAAGTTCAACTTCCTACATTTCAGGGTTGCCAACCTAAAAATTAGAGGTCTACTGTAATATTAGGCCTATATATTACAAACCACGTGTGGAAAGTAAAAACACTGCCCTCTATGTTTATTACGTTCAATGTATATACAAAAATATATCCAAAAGGTAGTGTTAATATACATTATATGAAACAAATCACAGCATTTTAAAAGAACTGAACTTAATTTGAAACAATATAAAGTAATAAATACGTACTTGTCATTTTGTAACTGATTGGGGTCACGGCCTGCTGTAGTTTCAACTAATAAACATTGCCCACACTGTTAACGTTAGTCAGTTGTTTGTAATGAACGCAAATATTTCCAACAAATATGTTATTATTTTACTACTATTTATTATTTTGAAAACACCATCGAGTAAAAAATAATGTACAATGCACGTTTGTGAAGTGTATTACATAATCTTGGAAATTAAGAACCGGGCGATAGCGAGATTTTTAAACATTTTCCTCGATTCTGTAAAAACCACTTCCCAACCTCGCATCGTAATACATTATAACGTGATTAATAATAATGTGATAAAAATATATTAATGGCAAGTCATCTTCCGAATTAATAATTCTGTAATACATATTTTTTTAATGTTCTCGTTTCATATTTTCAAAGCAGTATATAAATTAATTGACGCATCAAAGAGGTCTCGTCCATTTTTAATGTTACTGCTGCCATATTTTCAATTACCTAACATTTGCAAACATTCATTTTAGAGCATGTTCAAGCAACCGTTGAACGCAGAGAATTTCAACATGATAAATTATTCTGGCATTGCTGCATTTTATATATATGTAGTACTACCGAGCAAATAGTGGATTTAAAAAATAAAAAACACTATGGATTGAACGCGTATGTCCAGGTCAGAATTAAAAGAAATTAATGAGAGTGGAATGAATAGAAATTGACTGATGACCGTTTGGCATGTGAGCAGGGAGTACAAACAATAGACTGTGCTGTATGTTTTGGACTCAGGAGACCGTGTTTATCAAACAATCGCCAACACATACCATGAGAAGACAATATGTAATATCTATGTTCTATGATTACCAACAAAAAGAAAACAGATCAGAGAATAATGGAGATCGTACATCCGTATTTATTAATTATTCGTAAATTTCAACAGAAATCTGCGGAAACTATAAATGTGCCTTTTCTAGGGAAAATTTCAGCCGTTCAAAGTCATAATTTGTATTGATTCATTCTATTGGTCGGCTTGTGTAACTCGAATCGGATAAAAATAATGGATCTCTAATTTTATAAGAAATCAAAATTATAAAATAGGTACCTGATATCTCAGTCGTCCTCAACTCTGTACTTATTCTGCAGGCCTTTCGGAAACATGTTTTCCAACGTATGCGTTTGAAATGGTGCCGTTGCTTATCAGAAACATTTTTATATAATTTATAGATAATATAACTTATAGAACTGTAAAATTGTATTATATAATTTTATATATTTACAATTTTATAGTTATATAATTTAATTCTATAATTTTAGATACATATTATACTGATATAATTTTTATGCATTACAATTTAAGGAATTATATAGGGTCTAGTTTTATATTGGTCGAGATACACTAAGAAATAAGGGCTGAAGTAAGTATAAAAAACTAAGTACACATAGAATTACATTATGGAATGGAAACGGACAAATGAGAAAAATTATGAAGAAGTGGCTGAATTCAAATACCTAGGAACAATAATTACAAATAGGAATGAGAGATACAAAGAAATTAAACATAGGCTCAATTCTGGAAATGCATGTTATTATGCATTACAGACTCCAGTCGTCCCAACTTCTCTCAAAAAACGTTAAACTGAAAATATATAAAACTGTTATTCTCCCAGTTATATTAAATGGATTGGAAACATGGACTCTTGCTTTAAGGGAGGAGATTTTTTTTCAAGTATTTGATAATAAAGTTCTTTGGAAATTTTTGGACCAAAGAGAAATGAACATGCAAGTGAATGGCGAAAACTACGTTATCATTATATGAAGATAGATATAATAGCAACAGTTAAGTCTCGTACACTGCGATGGGTAGGACATGTGCCACGAATGGGGAATGAAAGAGGGCATGGAAGCTTCTTATAGGAAAACCTGAGGGAAAGCCCCAATTGGTAGAACAAAAATGAGGTGTGAGAATAACATTAACCTTGATTTGAGGGAAGCAGATTATACAGGATATTATTAGAATACATTAGCACAAGGTACGGATGTTTCGAGAGCTTACGGCCGCACGACCATTAACCTACGGCTCAATAGTGCCAGTAAATTCGTTAGTTAGCTATTATTAAGAGTTTAGCATGTTGCTAACAATACGATGCTTTAACCCTTCTTGATTAAGCCGGCCACTAAATCAATTAAATTAATATGGGGATGTACTACTGAACTAAAATAGTAAATATTTAAAACAATAAAAGTTGTACTTATTGTGACAGTCGTCCTCAACAAAATAAATTTGTTTAAACTGTTCAGCTAAGCCTTTCGAAAATGGTTCCATTTTCAAAGCTGTTCATTGTGTACTGAATCTGTTTAACGAACATACTGTGTGATGGGTTTACCTGGTACCATTACACAATATGTTCGTTTGAATGTGTCACATTCAGTACCCAATGAACAGCTTTGAAAATGGAACCGGTTCCTAAAGGCCTAGCTGAATAATTTAAACAAATTAAATTTGTTGAGGACGACTGCCACAACAGGTATAACATTCACTGTTTTAAATATTTAACAATAACCTCAACGGTTCAAAATGTTTCTTAAAAGAGTTAAAATAGTTTAAAGAATCAATACCGATTCATTAGTATGAATTAATACTACTACTACTAATTATTACTATTATTATTATTATTATTACTATTATTATTATTATTATTATTATTATTATTATTATTATTATTATTATTATTATTATTATTATTATCAAAAACAAGTCAGTTGCTGCTACAAACAGTTGGAGTATACATCACCGTAAACAACAACAACGAGTAGCAGAAGCTCAACCTGCCGAGGATGAAAGTTAACTTCCGAAAGCGATGCGGTTAATTTTATATACGCCATTTTAACAAAGTTGAGGACGACGGCACCTGCCAAAATGTACATTTTAATTTTTAACTTTTATATTATTATTATTATTATTATTATTATCATTATTATTAAAATATAAAACTATATTTCAAGTTCTGTTACAAATCATTTTATTGTATAGATCCGAAACCTGGATAGTGAGTGGAAAAAAAGCCAACAAAATGTTAGCAGTAGAAATGGAATTTTGGAGGCGATCAACAAGAATTTCTAGAAGGGACAAAGTCAGAAACAGCGCAACAAAGGAAATTATGCAAGTTGAAAAAAGTATTAGAAAAAAACAGAAGAAAAACGTTTGAAATGGTATGGACACCTCATAGGAATGGAAGAAGATAGGATATCAAAGAAGATCCTTGATTGGAAAACTAATGGAAGAAATGGAAGAGACAGACCTAAAGAATGTTGGTAGATAGACAGAGGAGAAGTATGGAAGCTTGAGATTTGAGGGAAGAAGATAGCGTAGATAGGAGGTGCAGCCCCTCTTCATTGATGGTTACCTAGAGTTATAGAAGAATTAAGATGAAATCATTGTTTTATAGGAGAATAATTCAATTTAAAACTTTCCTTTAATCTTTTTATTATTACTTGATAACAATTAACTTTGGGTTAAAGCAAAAATACTGTATTGTGGAATATTCATCATCATCATAGTACATTCACGAATTTAGGCCATTTGTTGACATGTTTCGGCCTCAAGAGAAACGCCATCCAAAAATCTTTTGAGTGGACGTCCTGGTCTTCTTCCTGCAGGTTGATATCTTAACATTTGTTTGAGTATCCTGTGATCTTCCATTCGATGAACATGTTGCATCCATCTTGACTTATAATCAGAAATTTTGTTTTCTAAAGGTTCCATGTGTAATTCTTCTAAGATGTCTTCATTTTTTTTTTGTGATCTAGTAGTGTGTATCCTGCAGTCCTCCGAAGGTATCTCATTTCAGCAGATCTAAGTCTCTGTATATCCTTTTGTTTAAAAGTCCATACTTCGCTACCATACAAAAGAGTTGGAAGAGCTAGTATTTTATACACTTTTAGTCTTGAATGTTTTTGGACTAACTGTGGCTTGAAGATAGAATTTATTAACCCTAAAATTCTTAAAAATGTAGATATTTTTGCATTTCCATCCTTTTCTTCTTCATCTGAGATATTGCAACCTAGATATGTAAAATTATTCACCTGCTCCAAAATTTTATTGTCCAGTACAATTTTACTTTTAACAGTATCTATACCTATTGTGGAATATTCCTAATAAAATTATTCTTATTCTTATTATTATTACTATTATTATTATTATTATTATTATTATTATTATTATTATTATTATTATTATTATTATTATTATTAGTATTATTAATTCCACTACTAATATTAGAATAATTACTGTTATTAATACTATTACTCTTATTATTGTTATTCCCCCCGAGGAATATCGCCTTGACGTGGCGGATGGGCTTAGTACCTGATGATCCAGACGGCTTACTGAGTGAGTCTTTTGACTACCAGTGGGCAAGAGGTGAAGGGAAGCTAAGAATATTCCACAACGGGCGGATGGGGCTCGATAGTTTTGGTAGACAGCCCATCTAGGAGAAGAGGACTCCAAAATTAAACTCCTGGTCCTCCAAGTTGGGGGTTGATAAAACGGGCTAACTCCCCGTACATCGAAAAAAAAGTAATGCTAAAAAACCCAATGAAGCACAGCCGGGCAGGATTAAACATATAGGACACAAGTTACGGAAGAGGACAATGATAATTGGCACATGGAACACTCAAGGAATATTAATGGAAGAAGGAAGACTACCTAAGATAATCATGGATTGGGAACCACAGGTAAGGAAAAAGAAGGGTAGACCAACTATTACGTGGATTCAGGGAATCAATGAAGCTAAGAGGGTTTGGGAAATAGAAGAAGATATATGGATGAACAGACAGGAATGGAAAAATGTGTTGAAACAAATGTGTAGTTAACTGTGAACATGGGTACCGGAAAAATGTACATTCATTGTAAAAGCCAGAATAATAAAAAAAAATAAATAAAAATTATTGTTATTATTACTATTATAATTATCATTATTATCATTATCATTATCATTATTATTATTATTATTAATATTATGTAATGGAATGTATTATCGTCAATAATAGTGTAGCCTAAATGTTCTGAATTGTTTGCATCAAGATGACATGTAAGAGATGTGAGGTTGAAGCTGACAGACAATCCGAGGTAACACTGACACAAGACACTCGGTCAAAATTTCAGTGGCAGGAATTCACGGTTTTGCAGATAGCTGTCAGCCCCACGCACAGTGGTTGGGTGTCACTTCACTTCATTTGCCTCTCCACTTTCATCTACTTCGCGGCTTTCCATTTCCGCTCCTCTTTCGCTCCATGCAACATCGTCTCAAATATTCGAAGCTCTTGAAGAACCACGGCAAAGTATTATAATAAAAACTTCAGAAATGATTCAGTTATCAACTCACTGGCATTATCGAGCCCTTAGGTTCATGGCCGCACGGACATATGCTCTCCATACATTCCTATCCTGAGCTAATGTTTTCCAATAATCCCCTGAATAATCTACTTCCTTCAAATCTCCCGCGCATTCTTGGTCTACCAATTGGGCGTTTTCCTACAAGAAGTTTGCATGCCTCTCTTTCATTCCCCAATCGTGCCACATGTCCTGCCCATCGCAGTCTACGAGACTTAACTGTTCTTACTATACTTTTCTTCCCACAAAAATCATGTACCGTTATGAAGTCTTCTCCATTCACCTGTCTGCTAATCTCTCTTTGGTCCAAAAAATTTCCTAAGAACTTCATTCTCAAATACTTTCAATATTTTTCTCCTCCCATAAAGTATGAATGACTGAATGAATGAATGAATGAAATTTATTACTTTTTTTTTCAAAATAAAGGAGATACATGTGTATTTATATTGCGCACGGGCCTGCTTGGCCGTACGCTCCTGCTTGGCCGTACGTGCATTATTTTTCCATGAACAAAAGAAAAAACAAAAGTAATCATAATACATAAACAAATGACTACACACGTGTATCAGAACAATGAACACAGAGCCATATTTCACATCCATATAATATTTATTATTGTTATTATTATTATTACTATTATTATTATTATTATTATTATTATTATTATTATTATTATATCATCATCTTAAAAGTAATTAAATTGTTATGGACATGTACGACAAATGCAAATGAAAGGTTACCCAGAAAAACATTAGAATGGGTGCTCACCTGGAAGAAGAAAGAAAGGAAGACCTCGAAACTCATGGATGAAGATATAAGAACTGGAATCAGAACAAAATTACTGGAGGACATGTGGTGGATGGATAGAAACAAGTGGAGAAGGAAAATAGAACTTAATGCACAAAATGTGTAAACATTATATATAATTGCCATTATTATCATCACAATTATTGTTAATTGATTATTCTTATTATTATTATTATTATTATTATTATTAATATTATTATTTTATTATTATTATTAATATTATTATTATTATTATTATTATTATTATTATTATTATTATTATTATTATAAATCACTCATGTCTTGTAAAACCAGAAATTAAACTTTTTTCCGTAAAAAATCTCGGATATATTTTCATTAATTGTATGGAAACTACCATGATTTAACAAATATTTATTTTATACAATTATCGTATAACAGTATATATACATATATATATATATATATCTGTGTGTGTGTGTGCGTGCGTGTCCGTGTGTGCGTGTCCGTGTGTGTGCGCGCGTGTGTGTGTAGTACCTGTACGGTACCTTATTAATTTCCCGTACAATCAAGTCGAACCAAAAGAAAGTATAAAATAACGTGGTCTATTATCAGTTAAATAGTACAGTATTATGTTAAATATAATCCTCATCCGTTCGTCTAAAATCTTTGCTGCGATTACTTGTGTCAACTCAACGGAAAATGCCTGAAAACACCGATTAGTTTACATGTTCAACAAGCGTGTAGGAGAAGCTGCCGCATCAACCAGGCGTTTTAGTAGCCTTACTTCGTCTGAAAATATTCTGGTTTGTAAAATAACCGCAATCTGAATAAAAAAGGCCTCAATGCAAAATTTAACCGACCTTCATCCATCCAAGTAATATCCTAGTTGCCTACTATACGTCTCATTGAGGCGATGTGCTAACCACATGCCACTTTATATTGACATATGTAGGTAAATAAGCGTGAGTAAATTAGCTTCTAAAGAAACTCCGCTATGGAGTACTCGTGTCCCCGCAAGGGACAAATCGAGTATTAACGATTCAAAATGATAACTGTAATTCTTTACCTGCTCCTAACGCATACACCTACATATCTTTGCCACTGAATAAACTTATGCTTAAAGAATCTAATTTTGTGCCAAATTCGTTTCTATGAAAAAAAAACTTACAACACTTTGCTTATAATCGTCTCCTTTCATATACATGTATTTTTAAAAAAAATTCCTATACGAAAAGTATCGTATGGTCTATTCTTATTCCTTTCGAAACAAAATACATGTTTACAATGAAGTGTTCTCTATCACAGTTTTTGTTCTTATGAACATGTTTAATGTTAATGTAGTAGTAGGACTTTATTAGACAAAAAGTAAGATATTTACAATATTATTTACAAATATGGGTCGCACGGGCAGTAAGCCGTACGTGCTGTTGACAGTCCGTTACAATAAAATAATAATTGGTACTAGTGTAAAGAAAATTAAACAACAAAAAAAATCAATAACATTACAATTACATAAAGAAAACAATAATATTACAATTAAGTAATAACACAATAGCATTATACACTAGAAAAACATTAACATTAAAATTACATAAAGAAAACACATTAATATTACAATTAAATAACACAATAGCATTATACACTAATTAATTTATATATAATTGTTAATAATTAATGGTATTGCATTTTGATAACATATATTTATTCATGAATGAGTGTTGTCCTTATTTTTCGCGTTTTGTCCAGAAATTTACCGAGGTTTATCCAATTTTCTGGATTTACCAATAACTCGTAGCATGCCAATCTTTCCCGATTTGAATTTAGAAATCTTTCCGGTAATAACTGACGTCTCCAATATTCTAAATCATTACATTTTCTAATATATGTATCTCATCTTCAAAGTTCCAGCACATTGGACATATTCGCATATCGTGATCGTCGCTAATTTTTAGAAATTTCCATGCCCCTAGCCTAAAACCAAGCAAGCCCTGATCTTTCCTTAAATCCTAGGTTGAGTATATACGATTCTTTTCCCCAGACGTGTTTTAGGTCTCTTTGTAAACACAGTGAGCGTTTTCCTGCACATTCGGCGAAAGTATCTTGTTGGTTTATATCTAAGTACCTCCTCCTTATTTTTCTCCACACGTTCTTGCGATTTTCAGTCCCTTTTTCCCATATCCAGCCCATCCCAATCTTTTGGAGTTCTCTCCTAACCTCGTCAGCCCAAAATTTAACATCTATTAATGTTAATGTTGACATAAAGATACAAAAACAGAAGTCGTGCCAGTCAAATGTTAGTGTTAGATGCACAGCAGTAGGATAAAGAGTGAATGGAAAGACTGCAGAATGTCATAAGTCGTGGTCAGACAGGACCATCATCACTTCTATAACTAACTCACCAACTCTATCTAACCTGTAGGTTCATGGCCGCATGGACATAAGTTCTCCATATACCCATATCCTGATCTAATGTTTTTCAATCATCCCCTGTATAATCTACTTCCCTCAAATTATGGTTAATGATATTCTCCCACCTCATTTTAGTCTACCTATTGGGAGTTTTCCCTCTGGTTTTATTACAAGAAGCTACCATGCCTCTCTTTCATTCTCCATTAGTGCCACATGTCCTATCCATCGTAGTCTATGATACTTCCGATTCCGATTGAGGGTCTTTCCACTTTTCAGCGGTTGCCCTTTTACCAGCCGGCTGCTGGCCCTTCACATCCACATGTGTCAATCACAGAGGTAGATGATCAACAGCCAGTGTAGGGGTGACATGTGGTTAGCATGTCGAGTCCCCCAGCCGTTATATCTGGTTCCTCAACCTGGAACCGCTACTTATTGTAGCTACCCAATTGCCTCACGATGCTGGGTGGGCACCGGTCCCATACTGGCCGAAATACCAGGAGAAAATTTCTTCCCTCATGGAGACTCGAACCAGCGCAAGTCCCGTAGCTCTGCGCCAAGGCTTTCTACCTTAACCGCTCGGCTACGGCGCGGGACTGTCTATGATACTTACTCTTCTTATTATACCTAGTTTCCTAAAAATATCACATGGCTCACTTATTTCTCAACTCTCTTTGGACCAAATATCTTCCTAAGAACTATATTCTCAAATACTTGTAAACTTTTCTCCTGCTTTAAAGTAAGAGTCGATGTTTCACATCCATATTACTGAGAGAATAACAGTTTTTATATCATCATCAACAACAAGGATTAAGCGCAATGGCCTGTTCCGATCTCATTATAGGTCGAATTGGTCCTTACATCTCTTCAATGGTCTTCTCAACGTAAGTTTATAATTATACATTCTTCTAGGTATGCCCTGTACATTCATCCATAATACGTGCTGAAGGTAAGCATTTTGATAGTATTTTATTCTTTCACAGAGATTAAATGTATTAAGTTCTGTTCTTATATCTTCGTTTTTTTTATCGGTCCTTTGGTATCCTGCTATTGCTCTCAACATCTTTATTTCAGTTTTATATATCTTCAGTTAAACGATGTTTTAAGAAATTGGAACCTAACAGTCTCTGTAATACATAATATGGTAGCGTGCATTTCCAGAATTGAGCCTATGTTTAATTTCTTTGTGCATCCCATTCCAATTTGTATCCACTGTTTCTAAGTATTTGAATTCAGCCATTGTTTTCAAAATTTCTCTCGTTTATCATGATCTGTCCATTTTCATTATATAAAGTATTTCTATATGTGAACATATATTTAGTTTTATTGACGTTTACTACGAAACATAACATTTGAAACCTAAATGTTTTTATTTTCGGCATGATGTTTACTTTAAAACGTCACTTCCTACTGTAAAATGAAATAAGCAACCTCTTTCCGGTGTTATTCACACAGCATAAAATTAAAAGTATGTTGGAATTAAATTTTAAATGCGTTATTACGGCCACAACCTTGCCCGCATTAGCCCATTAGCGCAGAGTGCATGAAGTCATGATTTACAGGGCATTTTATTCTGCCGGCTGTCTCCGTTGTTAATTAACACTGGACACAACCAGTTGGGTTGACTGACCCACTCAGCTTAGAGTTTTGTTTTATTAAAACAGAGAGCAGTGGCTGCCTCGTTTATAATAACACAGAGACCGAGTTGCGTTGCAGGAGCGGCTGTACAGGGGAAGTAGGTAAAGTCCCACTCCACCTTATTTTTACCAGAATTATTTTTAAACTTTATTTTACATGTAGCATTGGAATGAAAAAAGACGAAGCTTACTATAGAAAAATCAGAGGAAAAACGCCCAGTTGGTAAACCAAGAATGAGGTGGAAGAATAACATTAATCATCCTCAGTGGACTAGTGGTTATGCTCCTTACCTGTGGTACCGAGGGTCACGGGTTCAAACCCGGACGGGGTGGATGGATTTTTAGGACGGAAAATTCAAGGAGCAAGTCCTCCGAGAGGGTCATTAAGCCGTAAGTTTCGAGTCTGAAGATTTTCAGGCTCGTAAAAGATCCTTAAGCCTGAATAAAGAGGCTTCTAAACAAAATTCATCGATCTCCACATTCTAGTAATACTTTAGTTGCCTACTAGATGTCTCATTAAGTTGTATGTTAACCGCATGTATGTTATGACACCTATGGACAAATAACGTAAATAAATTAAGTTGGTCTAGTAACTTCTAACAAAGCAGAGGTTATAACTCAACATTGGGCTATGTCATTATAGATAGATGATTTGTGGGAAGTAAATGCAGCAGATGATTTGAAAACATTAACAAAATGTAGGAATCTATGGAGAGCTTATGTCTGCGCAGCCATGAATCTACGGGTTCGATAGTGCCAGTGAGTTAGTTTCCTTATAACGAACATTGGTTTTAGTACAAACATTCAGAAAATAGAAAATTAAACACCCTATTGTTTGCAGATGACCAAATAATAATATCAAATTCAGGAGATAATCTACAGAAAGGTCTGTATGAACTTAACAAAATTACAGAAGAATATGGATTGAATATATGTACAGAGTAAACAAAAATGATGGCATTTCAAGGTCTAGATCCTGTCAGAAATAAAATTGCACTGGACAATAAAATTTTAGAGCAGATGAATAATTTTATATAGCTAGGATGCAATATCTCATATGAAGAAGAAAAGGATATAAATGCAAAAATATCTAATTTTTTAAGAATTTTAGGGTTAGTAAATTCTATCTTCAAGCCGCAGTTAGTCCAAAAGCATTCAAGACTAAAAGTGTATAAAACACTGGCTCTTCCAACTCTTTTGTATGGTAGCGAAGTATGGACGTTGAAACAGAAGGATATACAGAGACTTAGATCTGCTGAAATGAGATACCTTCGGAGGACTGCAGGATACACACTTCTAGATCACAAAAAAATGAAGACAACTTAGAAGAATTACACATTGAATCTTTAGAAAACAAAATGTCTGATTATAAGTCAAGATGGATGCAACATGTTCTCGAATGGAAGATCACAGAATACCCAAACAAATGTTAAGATATCAACCTGCAGGAAGAAGAAGACCAGGACGTCCACTCAAAAGACTTTTGGATGGTGTTTCTCTTGAGGCCGAAACACATCAACAAATGGCATAAATTCGTGAATGTACTATGATGATGATATTTCTGATTTATTTTACGAGGCGGAACTCATCATTTTGACAAAGAGCGCCCGCGTGGTATGATGTCATTCTGGCCCGCGACCAGCGTTCAAATGAAGGATTCTTGCGAATTTCAATAAAGATTAGATATAGATAGGTACATAGAGCAGACCCGGGGAATAAATTTCCATTCTGTTCGACTCCTGGTCGGAGCTTCGCTCGCTCGTGCCGTGACAACCGTGATGTCACCCGCTGAAGTCTAGCGTTACAAAT
This sequence comes from Diploptera punctata, assembly GCA_030220185.1. NCBI lineage: Eukaryota > Metazoa > Arthropoda > Insecta > Blattodea > Blaberidae > Diploptera > Diploptera punctata. The sequence goes on from JASPKZ010008859.1 coordinate 1,670,295, forward strand.
CCTCCAAGTAAAGTATACAAGAGGGAATTAGCCATCTGCTTCAAGGTTTTATGTATGAAATTCTATCGCAACGCGCTATTCAGCTATTGTTGTGGGATTTAAATATAAATCCTGTTTATTATGTATTGTGTGTTTTATTGGATTCACGTTCGAAGGATGAAGATAAAAAGGAAGTTTTAAATTGTGGGCGTCTTACTGAATATCCAAAAAAATTGCAGTACAAAAGAAGTTAGACGCTACAATCTTAGTTTCAAACGATCATGGTTTCAAGAATTTTCATGGTTATGCTCCTCTCCCTGTACCACAGCAAATGCGGAAAGAAGTTTTTCTTGTCTGAAGCGTATAAAAACATACCCGAGGAATGTAATTTCAGAAGACAAAGTTTCTTCTTTGGGGAATATTACAATTCAGAAAGAACTTCTACTGCAGTTAACGAAGGCACATCCATTCCATGAAGACATCACCGAAACGTTTGAAGCCTTAAAGAACCGTAGGATCGATTTAATATACAAAAAATATGTGAGTTCAATAATAATTAATATAAGAATATGTACAAATAAATTTTCTTACTAGCTCTTCATCCGACTTCAAAACCACTAGCCGCCACTGTTGTGCTGGTTTTCACCTCTCACTAAACGGCCACGGACCCTAGTGACCGAGATATAATCTTTCCAAACACGTTCTTGAAAACAAGTAACGAAAAGAGCTTTCAGGCTTTTCCTTATTCTACACACCCGCTATCCGCTCTTTGTACTTGCTTTGTCACACGGAAAAGTAATTTTCTATTCCGAAGTTTTAGTTATGCTGAAATCCATTACCCATATACTTCAGGAAGTTCGTTTTCTCAAGATTGAATAATTATTCGGTTAAGATTGTTTTCCAATGTTCGCCTGAATTGCTAGAAAAATAAATACGACGTAAATAAAATCCACATTAAACAAATAATGCATCTGTGTGCATATAGGCTATATTGGTAATTAATATATTTCTCTCGGATGTGATGTATCTTCCCTCTTTTTTCACTTGAACTTAAGTAATTAACTCTTCCGAGCTAAGATCCAGTTGTAATGTAAACAAACCAGATGTATGATTGCGTTTTCATTGATCGAATAACTGTTTTATCTTAAAGCGTGTAAGAAAATGAAGTTCGCTCTCTAACAGCTGAAATAAGGGAAATAAAAACAAATATTATCTAGCACTTGTCTACATAAGTTTTATGGGAGAATAATAAAATATATAATTATAATTGCAATAGATTAAATAAATAATTATTACGTGTGCAATTCAGAATACATTATAATTTCATTTACTCCAAATGGCTGCTTCTCGTATACAATTTTTAAAGCATCAAAAAGGAATAAGCTTTGAAAAGCAGAGAGAAACAAACTATTTTGAATGTTTTCGAACAGTTTGGTGAAAATATTCTACATTAGTCACTGAGGAAGTGAAAATAACAGCAGAATATTCATATGAGTCAGCAAGGAGCATAAATTCTGTTCGTAATGGAATTGTAAATAAAGGATATCTATCGACTTCATGGAAAAAGCATAAACGTCTGATTAGGTAGACCCATATATAACTTTCTTTATCGTAAGTAAATAAGATATGGCAGAAGTTCCTAATTGTTGGTACCATCCTATCTTTATTCAATCTTATTTCCCGTATAATACGAAGTTGCCTAGGACAATGCTTCTGGTGACAGTTCCGTACACAGCTCAGTCAAATGGCGGGTAAAAGTAGCGCCATGATTCCCCCAATATACGGTGTCGGCGAAGTAATACATTATGCAAATTCGTGCACAGTACAACTGGAACTTAGCTCGGAATTAATATAATATCATATTTTACGGGAGTTAAAGAAATGAGCACTGTGATTATTCATGGAAACGTCAGTCACGTTATAAGAAAGTTTACCCATGTATTATATTGTTATGACTATTTAACTCCTGTCCCAAATGGGAGTCAATGACCAATCACGTTTCAATGTATCTTGTTTTACAACCAAACACAGTAGTGTTTCATCCGATATTTATCAATTACGTTTATCATATTAAAGAAAACTCTTCCTTTTATAATATTCTAAACAGGTCATAGCATTATTTTGCAGTGACTGACTCTCTAAGAATCGTATATATAGTGCACAAATTTAAACAGATACTGCTTGCGCGATATAATAGAAAAACATTCGTAGTAATTGATTATACGACAATAAAAGAAACCACTGTTTGCAATTTCTTAAACGTATTATTGCCCATGATTTTACGTTCCAGAAAAATATAATCTACCTCATAGGATATCAGAAATTAATTAATAACCTATAATGTTGGTTATAAACAGTTTGATGTGTTTAATTTTTTCTCCACTAGGGTAAATTCTTACAATATTGTAATCCTATATGGCAATAAATAATATGATCAAGTTGCAGTGGATTAACAAACGAAACATAACCTCGCATTTCTGATTTGTTTTCAAACATCGTCGTTTACATTAAATACATACATATTATAAATTAACTGTATATAAATAATGATTTTTAATAAGCAGCTAATAATCCGAGATCTGGCTGCAAGATTACTACGTTCATCGAGTGTATGTTAATCGCGGCTACAGCAGGCTGTGACACCAATCAGTAATAAAATGGCGGTAAGTACGTATTTATTGTTTTATATTGTTCCCTCGCAGCGGGAAGTAAAACCACTGCCCTTTATGTATGCTACGTACAATGTACATACAAAAATATATCCAAAAGGTAGTGTTAATATACATTATACGAAACAAATCACAGCATTTTAAATGAACTGAACTTTATTTGAAACAATATAAAACAATATAAATACGTACTTACCGCCATTTTATTACTGATTGGTGTCACAGCCTGTTGTAGCCGCGAGGAGGTTTACGGCCAAGTGTGCAATGGCAACCAACATTTTTCAAGTTCTATACATCGATTTCTGCGAACTGGAGTAAAATTAATTTTAATAACAAGCGAATCAAATTATTTCGAATAAATAAATTATATTTTAGTTAAACATACTGGCGGCCGAATTTTAATAGACAACTCGGCAAAAATGTATTCAATAATTCACAATTTTATGAAAAAAAATTATTTTGTTCATACACTCGATGAACCTAGTAATCTTGCAGCCGGATCTTGGACTATAAATTGTATTCGTTAAATGGTCCTAACATATGCCACTCTTGATTTCGAAATCCTCTAGATAATTCACTCGTCTCTTCGTGACTCGTGAATTTATCGATGATTTGAAAATCACTCGTGACATTACTTACGAAAAATATTTCAAGAAGTAAACTGTTAATCGAAAGAGTAGTGACAATCGAATCAATATTTTATTATTATTCGATTTTTTTAAAATCTTGTCTATACGAAATGCTGACACATAACGGACAAAGTAAAATGAAATACTGTGAAAATAGAAATAAATTGCACAATGTGCTATTGTAAAATCTCAGAGCAAACATCCAACATATCTGACAGTTTCAAACTTTTGCATTCAAAGCTATTTCTATAATTTGCAAGTAAAATAAGAGGAATTTGTAACAGATATATAATACATTTTTACCCGATGTCAGATAAAAATCTATCGAGCTGTATTTAACAGAGTTATTTTGGGCCGCCAAGCGATGGATTTGTATTAACCAGTTCATCAGGCAAAAATAAACAAAATCAAGTTAAAAGTGAATTACATCGTAACTGTGATTTTTGTAACAGTTTATTAACAACTAGGACATTATTCAGTTTATAAAGCGTCATACGATAGACATGATTTCATACGCCATGTTTTTAGAAGCTTATTAAAATATTACACATGTTTTCAGTCAGTTTATTTTCAATGAGTCAGAAATTTACATGATACGCCTACATTGTATTGTATTGTAAGCCCATGTTTTCCCTTTACAGAGATTTAGGCGCTCTCCCCCTACAGGGAAGAATTTGAACTATACTAATTTAGTTACACTTGTTTTCATATAGATGCCATTTTGAGTGGTCCGTGGTCAGCGTTCCGCCTCATACTGATGTCTAGGAAACCAAGGTAGTACTAGAACGGGAAAATTCGGTAAATTTTGCTTAGAGGTCTTTTCAATCAGGCTTAAGAATATTTTACGAGCCTGAAAATATTCAGACTCGGGACCCACGGCTTAAAGTCCATTCCGGAGGACTTCCTCCTTGGATTTCTCCATCCTAAAAAATCAATCACCCCGGCCGGGTTTGAACCCGCGACCCTCGGGACCAGAGGCAAGGAGCATAACCACTAGACCACCGCGGCCTGACACATTGTAAGTGTAACAATAATTGTTTTAACATTATTTCGAATGGCAACGTCGATTCAGATTAATAATCCATCCCTCCATCCGAGGGCAGGTCTTTCACTGCAATCATAGCATTCTCATTCTGTGATTTGCAGCTTTACTAGGGAATTAAATGTGTGGTAGCTTTCCGTTGCTTTCCACACCGGTGATGGATGATGATGATAATGATAAGGATGATGATGATGGCCGGATGATTTTCAGAGACCGTTGGGCCCTAAGCTTCCTGACATTTGTCTTACATGTGAGGAAAAACCCCGAAAAAACCTCACCCAGGAGCCTGTCCCGACCGGGAATCGAACCCGGGCCCGCAGCACGCTACCTCGAGACCACAGCGGTGGATAGATTAATAATAATAATAATAATAATAATAATAATAATAATAATAATAATAATAATAAGCAGCATTTAACTACAACCCAAGGGGTTCAAGAAATGTAGGAAGGTCAGTAAGAAGATGGACAGAACAACCGGATGCGGAACAGGCAATTCCCTAGCCCGTGAAGTGAATAATAATAATAATAATAATAAGAAGAAGAAGAAGAAGAAGAAGAATATAGGGTGTTAGGAAATTCATATTACAAACTTACAGGGCTAGTAGAAGGGACTGAGTAGACGTGCTACACCCATTATAATGTGTATAATCGACTGGATATTCATAAACGGTGTAGTGACACGTGGGTTTATTTCAAATCAATAATAATAATAATATTAATAATAATAATAATAACAACAATAATAATAATAATGAGATTGATTGTATATCATTTCATATATTTGAGAATAAAGTTCATAGGAAAATGTTTTAAACCAAAGAGAGAGGAGTAGACAGGCGAATGGAGAAGACTTCATAACAGTGAGCTATGTGATATTTGTAGGAAACAAGATCTAATAAGAAGACTTAAGTCTCGTAGACTGCAATGAGCACGAAATGTGACACGAATGGGGAGTGAAAGAGAGGCATGAAAGCTTCTTATAGGAAAACCAGAGGGCAAACTTCCTTTTGGTAGACCAAGAATGAGGTAGAAGAATAAAATTAACAATTATTTGAAAGAAGTAGATAATACAGTGTATGATTGGAAAACATTAGCTCAGGAAAGGGATTTATGGCTAGCTTATGTCCGCCTGGCCATGAACCTACAGGTTCAACAGTTCCAGTGAGTTACTTATTAACTATCCTTTCTAAATGTTTCTCTACGAAGACGTGTTGCACTTTATATATGCAATGCACATGAAAGGGATCAAGGATGATCAAAGAAACCATAGGTGATCGTGCTTAGAGTTGGAAGTAAGTAGGACAAGCCTTCTGGGAAAGCCATGATGCTGAACGGATAATCTGCATAAACTGAATTCGGAAATTACGCTATTATGTATAATAGAAAAGGAAAATATAAATTTCAACAATAGAGAAGATCTAAAACCTAGTATTGAATGCACTTATTTAGGAACAAAATTAGACCATTCAGGCGATAACACAGTGGAAATTAAAAATAGAATCGCACAAACAAAACAAGCAATAAATGCTTTAAACTCTGTTTGGTAGAGCAACAATATTACAAAAAATAGAAAATTACAAATATATCAAACCATAATTCAGAGCATTTTAACATATGGTGCTGAAGTCTGGCAAATTCCTACCAGGGAAATGAAAATAATTTTAAGTACAGAAATGGATGTTTTAAGAAGATCAGCTGGAAAATCTAGAATGGATAGAATACGAAATAAAGAAATAAGGGAAATTATGGGTGTACAAGAGGAGCCGGACATCATAGACATCATAGAAAAGAAAAGATTGCAGTGGTATGGTCATGTCAAACGAATGCCAGAGCAAAGATTGCCAAATATTTGTTATGGAATGGATCCCAGTGGAAAGGAGGAAGAGAGGAAGACCGAAGAAAACTTGGATAGAAGGGGTACAAGCAGCTATGAATATCTGAGGATTGGAGGAAGATCAGTGGATGGATAGAGAGGAATGGCGTTTGGTTTCCGAAAGACGGCGGCAGCTGCCATGACACAGGATGATGATGATGATGATGATGTATAATTAATCAAGTTGTAGATCAAGTAACACACTTTAATTATTTAGGTAATAATATATCACAGTTTCATAATCAAAAAGATGTGGAAACAAATTTAGAAAAATATAACAGATTAAATGGTATAATTAGGAGAAATTTTGGAAAACAAATGAGGAAAGAAATCCAATTGAGATTTCATAATGCCATAGCCAAACCTGCTCTATATACGGAAGTGAATGCTGGACACTTCGAGCAAAAGATAAATCCCACATTAATAGTTCACAAATGAGATTCCTCTGATCACTAACTGGAGCAACATTAAGGGATAGAATGAAAAAGTGATGAGATAAGGATGCAGTGGAATAGTAGGGAAATGGTTGAACATATACAAAATTATCAGATTAAATGGTTCCAACACGTCCAGAGAATGTCAAATTCCCGTTTACCAAAGATGATTTATCACCTCAACCCTAAAGGCAAGAGAGACCTCGGAAGACCCTTCAACCGATGGAAAGATCAGTTTTTGTAGTCGCAGAACGGGCATCATCACCCAATACTGCATTCGGAAGAAGAAGAAGAAGAAGAAGAAGTAGATAATAATTCATTCTTGTTAATTTACTATCCTCACCATCATACAACATTCATGAATTCAGGACAATATTGAACTGTTTCGGTCGTTTTTATGGACGTCCAAGTCGCAGTCGTCCACGTGGGCGATACCGAAAAACTGCATTAGGGATCCTAGTTGGTGACATTCGAGATACAAGTTGCGGCTGTCTGTCTCTGTAGGTGGACACTTGTTTATAAATACATTAAAACTTGTTCAAAGCGGAATCACATGGGACCCATTTTTTCCATACTAGACAAAATTCCGCATTATAAAAAAGCAAAAACTATTAATAAATCTTAGATTATAGAGCACCGTAAATGTCCTATTATGAACCTTGGATTAATTGTAGTTCCACTTCCGTTGGAAAGTGAAGTATAGTATGTACGAGCGACTTCGATTGTAACGCGCGAAAAAAAAAACAGTATCGTTTCGTCAACTTTTAAATGTCTCTTAGGCGTGTATCCAGAAATTTGAGTATGCAGTTTCGGTTTCCACTCACTAACTATACTTTCGTCCACATCCATTGATTACCTGCGAATTTCATTCCACACAACATTGTGTTGTCTTTTAAAACTGTCCACAACCAACGTGAAGATGCCTTGAAATCGTTATTCCCTTGGAATATAGCAAACAGCTAGAGCTTGACTTTGGAGCATCGGTCCCAAAATTTGGAGATTTTTCGATCGTGGACTTGTAAAACACACCTCGTTGATTTTATTTATTATTTTTCCCCCTCTTCATTTCATTTCCTTGCATCCATTCATTCGGTTTTTTTGTGTTTTAAAATCTCACAAACTTAGGTTTTTGCACATTTAAATTTAGTCACTATTTCGCGTACTGAGAGTTTGTTTTTCTTTAACTTCAATCATTTTCACTTTTTCGTTTAATGACAATGATACATATGATTGATTTAGTCATCTTTTTTTCCGTAAATTCAGAACGCTACCTGTGAAAGATACGTACACAATTGGTCTCAGATCTTAAACTAATTTAAGATTTTACAGTGCACTGGTTATTTGTAATACAGATGTCACACGCCAAATATTTGTGAAACGAACCTGTATTTCGTGAAACGGGTATGCAGTGAGGCCGAAATAAAATTCAGATACAGGTAGAAAATCTGCTTCACCCGGCGTGGAAGTACAATAATGTGGGAACTAATTTATTGTTTCTCTATCTTTTTGCCTTGTAAACTTTTTTTCATGAATTGTGTTGAAATATCCTTCCGTTTTCGCGTTGGACAGATTCTGTTTTATAAAAATAAATACACGTAAAATACTATTATTTTTCCGGGACCAAAAAATTTGTTCACATTGGACTGATTTCCGCATTATTCACGCTCCGGATTAAACACGTTTTACTGTGTAGTTTATTAAAATACCATACGCTTGACAATCCTTTACTGAATGAATAACAACTCCCGCACACATAAATAATCCATCCATAGTAATTCTGCCCGAGCGCAGGTCTTTTTCATTGCAATTATAGCATTTCCATGTTATGCTTTGCAACTTTACTAGGAACCTCGCCCAGGAGCCTGTCCCGAACGGGAATCGAACCCGGGCCCGCTGCGTGACAAGGCAGCACGCTACCTCAAAAAATAGCGGTGGACACACAAATAATAACGCCTTAAATAAAGCATTAACTCCATCATGTAAAATAAATAAAACAACAGTCATTTTCATTGAGATTCTGTTCAATTTGTATGGAATGCTGGTCCATTTTTAAATCTGATGTTGTTAACGGAATATTGTTTCATTATACAATGTATTATTAGTCAAAACTGCCTACCTTTATACATTTTACTTATTATTACTCTGCTCTCTACATCAGGATAGGTTTCATTCTTTAATAATTAATAATTGTGTGAACTATCTCAAACTTCTCTCATGAAACAGCGGGAAGTAATCAACAATTGAATACAAAATATCTGACACAGTGTTTGCCTGAATACCTTTATTTTCTTCTTCAACAGTATGCAAACAAATGTTTCATTAATCAATTCTAGATATCCATCTAGCACCTACTTTAAGTTCTTGTACGTTCTCAGTTCATAATTTTATGGTGGTGACTAGGATCAAGAGATATAGTTTTATTATATACACCTGAAAAGTTAATCTTCAAGACACAATTAACTTCAAATTACAACAAAACAAATACATAGATTAACAGCTATGATTATGTTATTGCTAGTCTCAATTTTAATGCAATCTGGAGAATTATTTACTCTAGAAAGTGATCTAATAATTTGTATACATGAAATTAGTATAAGATATTTCTATCAAAATAATCCTTTGGTGTTTTCACTACCAACTGATGATGAACAAGAGTACAGTTCTCAAACAAATTGGAGTCTGAAAACAAATAAGAAGCAAGCAGATATAATGAATTCTATAATAAGAGAAGTGCAAGAAAGTGGAATTTCTACTGTTGTAACGAAAATATCAAATTTAATGGACATAAGCGCGTTGAGCAAACAGCATGCTGAAAAACACGGTAGCTACTTCATAATCATTGACTCCACGACTGACAAAACACAAAACATTCTGTCTGCAAGACTCCAGCTCATGAGTGCTCTTCGTCCTTGGAACCCACGAGCTATATTTTTAGTTATTACATTAACAGAAAAACCACACTCTGCAAACGATCTACCAAAACTAATGTTTTCTTCTTTGTGGGAGTGGAATATAGTTAATGCATCAATACTTCTGCCAGCGTTGAATTCAACAGGTAACCCAACAAAAACATTTGAATTTTACAAGTGGTTTCCATACGAAACCTCTGAGAAATGTACATCAGTATATGATGTTGTATTGATTGCTAATTGGAGTTTAGATTTATATAAAGGATTTTCTAATGACATCGATTTATTCTCGCAGAGAGGTTTTAGCAACCTTCATCAGTGCCCTATTCGAGCGACAACATTTCCACTAGAATTCGTAACGGGAAATTTAAAATTAATTGAAAAAGATTCATATACGAAAATAACATATTCAGACGGTATAGAAGTCAAATTTTTGTCCATAGTGGCAGATAAACTAAATGCATCTTTACTGTATCTTCCTCCGCCACCAAACAATGAAAAATGGGGAATCCTTGAAGACAGTGGAAAATTTACAGGACTTCTCGGAGATTTGGTTTATAACAGAGCTGACATTGGCTTCGCTGCCTGGCCTCTTCACCCGAGTCTTATGATGGTATTAGACCCAACAATACCCTACATCAGAGACCGGTGGGCTTGGTGGGTTCCTTGTGCGAAGAAAATTCCACGTTGGAAGAGTATATTTTAAAGTGTTTTCTATAGAATCTTGGTTTGCCGGTATAATATCGGTCTTATTAATTCTCCTGGCAACGATAACTCTAGCAAAAAGTGGATATAAAGTGAATGGAATCCATGAATGGAAAAGTTACAAGAAATTATCTACTTGCTTGATAAGTATTTGGGCTGTTTTTATGGGAGTATCCGTTTCTCACATGCCACGAACACATTCTTTACGAATATTGTTCATATTCTGGGTGGCCTATTGCCTGGCAGTAACAACAGTTTTTCAAGCCTTCTTCTTCACTTTCCTCATCAAACCTGGACTTGAACATCAAATTAATAGCTTCGAGGAAATGTTGACTTCTAGAGTCAATTTTGGATATTCACCTCTCATGGATGCTATAGTCAGCGATTCAGAACCTTTGGTGAGAGAAGAGAGGGTAGTATGCAATCACAATAACACTCCTCCTTGCTTGGATTGGGTAGCCTACCATGATAATTTCAGCATATTATTGAGTACTATATACATGGAATATACATTGACGAGTTTGTACCTCGATGAAAATGGGAAGCCTTTGATTTGCCAGGCAGGAGACACGTTTTACAGTACTAATTATGTTACCTACATGAACAAGGGTAATCCATTGTTAGAACAATTCAATCGAATTCTTCAGAATATTGTTGAAGCTGGTTTTAACACGTTATTGACTAAACGTCATATGGAACTACAGAAAATCCAAGCTGCAGTACAAGGAAGAAAAATTACTGGAGAAGAATATTACAGTTTAAGTTTGGACCATCTTCAAGGGGCATTTTTAATACACCTATGTGGCATTATTTTGAGTTTACTTGTATTTGTATTGGAAAATATTTGTAGGAAATTCACATTGTTTCAAAAGATACACGGTTTAAGGCACTTTTGTTATAATTTTTCTCACTAGATTGGCACAAAAGCAAAAATAAAGCGTTTAAAACGTAAGAAATTAAATTCGATGTAAAAGTTTCTGTATACAGTTTTGAGCTACAAATATGTTACTGTAGTGATAAAATTTATAATTGTACAAGAATAGTTAAATATAGCGTATTAATTACAATTCCAAAAATAAAGAATAAACGGAAGTTCAGATTTATTTGAAGGACATGATAATGACTGTTTCAATTCTCATTCAGAGTTTTTTTTAAATTTTAAAATTATATATGAATCACACGTTAAAATGAATATAAAACTATTGATTACATTCTAAATGTATTAATTACTAGTTGATACCCGGCATATCTAAATAAATTAAATATGATTTTATGTTTACTTACTTACTTACTCACTGGCACTATCGAACCCGTAGGTTCATGGCCGCACGGACATAAGCTCTCCATATATCCCTATCCTGAGCTAATGCTTTCCAATCATTCCCTGTATAATCTACTTCCCTCAAATCATAGTTAATGTTGTTCTCCCACCTCATTCTTGGTCTACCAACTGGGCGTTTTCCTTCTGGCTTTCCTACAAGAAGTTTCCATGCACGTCTTTCATTCCCCATACGCGCAACATGTCCTGCCCATCGCAGTCTACGGGACTTAACTGTTCTTATTATATCTGGCTTCCTATAAAGACCATGTAGTTCATTGTTATGTAGTCTTCTCCATTCACCTGTCTGTTCATCTCTCTTTGGTCCAAAAATTTTCCTAAGAACTTTATTCTCAAATACTCGTAATCTCCTTTCCTCCCTTAAAGTAAGAGTCCATGTTTCGCACCCATATAATATAACTGGTAAGAATAATAGTTTTATATATTTTCAGCTTAACATTTTTTGAAAGGAGTTGGGACATCAAAAGTCTCTGTAATGCATAATAGCATGCATTTCCAGAATTGAGCCTATGTTTAATTTCTTTGTGCATCTCATTCCTATTTGTGATTATTGTTCCTAGGTATTTGAATTCAGCCAATTCCTCAAAATTTCCCTCATTTGTCATTAGCTGTCCATTTCCATTATATAATGTATTTCTACGTGTGACCATATATTTAGTTTTACTGATATTTACTTCCAGTCCTAATTTCTTAGTGTTACTCAATAGTGTGTGCGTGTTGGCCTTTAGTATCTCCTCGCTATCGGCCAGTAGTACTACATCATCAGCATAAACTATGTTTAGTTGAATAAATAAAAAGAAATTTTGGATAATACATACCACGTTTATTTTAACAGCATACTGAATTTCGTTGTCTAACATCGAAAATTACGACCGCTAGAGCAATTTTTAAATCTTCGTTTCAAGTGAACTCCAACTAATGATTTTACTGCATAATAGATTGCGGCTAAAAACTGGCCGTATCTAAAAACATGCTTGTACAATGGTGTTCATTGCTATGAACCAAACACGACGGTTGATGGAGTCAATTTGTGTTTCAGGTAAACCTCAACTCCTGATAGCCAAATTCCGCTGTTATTTTTATAATGCCTACCTCGGTTTACTTTAACTGCATATACTGAGTTTCGTTGTGGAACATCGAAAATTACTATCGCTAGAGTGATTTTTAAATTTTCCTTGAACTCCGACACCTAATGGCTTTAGAACGTAATAGATGTGGATAATCAATTCGCTGTACCGGTTGCAACATTATGTCAAAATGTCAAGCCAATCGATCGACCATTTTCGAGTTTTATGAGCACAAACATACGCAGGCTGGATTTTTATACATAAAGATAACAATAATCATCAATCATTACCATCCCATAGATGAACAGAGAATTATCTTAAATTACAATTTATTTTGCCTATTAGAACTTCCATGTATTGTAAGAGATTATTTTTCACCACACTGACATTCAATAATAGATTAAACTTTGTTATAAATGAACAGTTCCTATTGCCTTTTGTTATTTAACTTGGCTTAATGATATTTTCAGTTTTGTTTAATTTACCGCGACAGTTGCGATTATTCTGGTTCGAATCGCATATCTTCATTATGAATGCCTTAGTGATTACATGCAAATTGTGGTATTTATGTAATTACATTTAAAAACTTTATTTTTTCATTTACTGAAGAGATATTGATGTTTGTACAAACAGTAATGAATTTCCTCAAATAAGAGGCAGAAACCTACTGCTTTTGTCTTTCATGTAGATTAATACGAATGAATTGTTTATAAACTTGTTCTGTCTGACTATAATCTGTAATGAAGTAGGTCTCTAAGATCTAAATAATAATTCAATGGTTTAAGCTACCAAACAATGAAATACATTTCAAATCTAATAAATAAATATATATAAATGAATGTTTGTTTGTTTGTTCGTATTTTATGCGTGGCCATACCGTTGATCCGATTGTGATGGGACTTCTTGAAAAATGTTCAGGAGATTCCCGGGATGAACATAGGATATAAGAGAGTTGTGATACTCAAATTCTACACCCTTAAAAATCGCCCTTTGTAGTGGAAAACGTGAAAAAAAAAGTAGATCTTTTGACGCTTACGCTGCCTAAACCATAACAAATACAAAAAATTAATGTACGCAGAATTTAATATCTCAAAAAGATCTACAAAAAAGTACGCGATAGCATATGTTTATCTGTTACGGATAACTCACAATAACCAATTTTGTCTTTTATCTCTTTTATGCCAAGAAGATCGCGATGAGTAGATTCCAGGACAACGCCGGGTAAACAGCACGGGGTATCTAAAAATAATTACGATATAAGTTTTTCCATTCACTTATTTAACTAAACATAAAACACAATTTTCGTATTTCAGCTGATTTATGTCATGAAGATCGTGATCAGTAGATTCCCGGGCAACGCCGGGTAATCAGCACGGGGTATCTAAAAAATATAAATTTATAATTATGTTTTCCAATTACTTATTCAACTAAACATAAAAGCACATTAATTTACATTTATTAAGGCATAGCAGCGCACGCCGGGTGTTAGCTAGTATATTATACAATTTATCATTAAAAGGCTATATTCGGTGTTTGGATCAAAGTTAGAGATTCGAATCTATAAAACAAGTACAGAACAAAATTTAAGAGCGAAAGGAAATTAAAATCTCTCTTATAATAAACTAGAAGTCACCGCTTAAAATACAGTTACAATTTAAAATTTAAAAGTGATATTAATTACGTTTTACACCATCACTCACTGACACTATCTTCATGCCCACGCGGACATAATAATCTTCTTCTTCTTCCTTCCAAGTATTAGGCCAAGGCCTGTTACGATCCTATAGAAAATTTTCCCTCCAGCGTTTCATAGGACGGCCCAGTGATCTTCGTCCTCTTGGTATATAATTATAAACAGCTTTGGGGATCCGATTTGAACTCATTCTTTCAAGATGGTGTTTCCAATTTAGTTGGTACTGTTTAATATATTCCAAAATTGGCGTAGTCTTCAATTCTTTTAAGATATCGGTGTTCCTTTTCCGATCCCATCTGGTGTAACCCGCTGTTCTGCGCATGAATCTCATTTCACAAGCCGTTATTCTGCTTTCATGTTGTTTTCTTAGTGTCCATGCTTCACTACCATAGGTCAACACTGGTCTAGCCAAAGTGTTATATAAACGTAATCTGGTGTTTTTTTGTACAAGGGATGGTTTCATAACTTGATTAATAATTCCTAAACTTTTATTATAACTAGTAACTTTTTCAGGATATCCTTTTCATCCCAGATAGAGAGGTAATATCCAAGATATTTAAATTGATTAGATCTCTCTAAAATTTTATTCTGGAGACAGATTTTACTTTGTATGGGGTCCTTCCCATGAAATGCCATAATTTTAGTTTTGTTAATTGATATTTCCATATTAAATTTGGCACCTATTTTTTGTAAGTTATAAATTGATCGTTGCAAATCATTTTCGGGAAGTGCCAGAAGAGCATGAAAAAGGACAACTCTTGGAAGAAAAAAAATATTTTGCTTTTTAGCACATGGAATGTACAAGGGACATAATAATAATAATAATAATATAATAATAATAATAATAATAATAATAATAATAATAATAATAATAATAATAAAGGTAAAGTGATCCCACTATACAGGGCTCGGGAGGCCCTTGTGGTAGTAGGAGGTTAAGGCTCCCACATTTCCTGTCAACACTTGATGTCAGCCGGGTGACGGCCGCCTTTACCCCCAGAACAAACATCTGGTACTCATTTCAGTTAGAGACTGAGTCGAACCCAGTTCCATAGTGCCGCCAGAAGGTTTGGGTCAGTTTAAAAATCTTGACCCTCACCGGGACTCGAACCCTCGATCTTCCGGCTTGTAGCGCAGTGCCTTAACCACTACGCTACGGCGTGCCCCACATAATAATAATGATAATAATAATTTATTTATATACAGATTTTCAATGTTTACACATTTTTCTGTACCTGAAGTTTTATTTCCCTTCTCCACTCGTCTCTATTCAGCCACTCCATGTCCACCAGTCCTCTTGTTCTCATCCTCATTTCGAGGACTTCCTTTCCTTCTTCTTCCAGGTGGACACCATTCCAATGTTTTTTTTTTCTGGGTAACTTTTCTTCTTGCATTAATAATAATAATAATAATAATAATAATTATTATTATTATTATTATTATTATTATTTTATTTTACCTAGTCTCGTCTACCACTCAACCAGGTTAGAAAAAATACAAAAAACAATCTAACATCTAAATTACAATAAATAAAATCATTACATAGCACATCTACAATACAATTATTATTTATTACATATTTTGATTTACTCTAGATTTAACGAATAGATAAATAGATCATCGGTGATTAATGTCTTTGACATTGTCCGATTCCTAATAGCCAGTTTTGTCGGTCCATCCAATCTCCTGGTTGTAGATGTTTCTCCTTCATATATATAATCATATTCCCTGACTCCAGGAAGTTTTAGGTCTTCCTCTGCTTCGTCTTCCCTCGTAAAAGGGAAGATGCTAAGAGGAAGGAGAGCCTCTAATTGCTTTAAATTCTAAGACTTAGAGGAACCGACCTGCACATCTTCCTAGTGTCCAATCCCACCTTCACGTGGTGCAGCTGTTAGTAACCATATGAACTTATACGTATAACGTATGTGGTGAACGGACGGGATGGGCTACTCACCAATTACACTGGTCGGCATGGTGAGACATTGACCGATATGGTATTACTTCCACTTCCATACCATATCTCTTTTTTATCTTTCCTATCCAGTCTGTCTGGACTGAACACTTGTTGTTTTCCGACCCTGATGGTATTAGAGTATTCGAGGCCGAGGGGATCATTTCATCTATCTTTTCTGTCAAATTCTTCCTATAGGGCAGATCAGGCTCTTAGTTGTAGTGAAAGCAACTGATCTAAGGATGTACACCTGAAAAAAAAATCCCTGGTCCTCCAGGTTGGGGGTTGATGCGGTAGGCCAGCTCCCTCCCATCAGAAAAAAATTGTGATGCTAAAAAACCTAATAGAGATAAGCCGGTCAGATTAAAAGGAAGACGAATCAAGCTACGGAAGCGAACTCTGCTAATTGGAACATGGAACGTACAAGACATAAGGAATAAAATGGAGGAGGTCCTTAAATAGATGGAGGATTTGAAGCAGGACATAATCGTACTGACAGAAACTAAGAAGAAACGAGAAGGAATGGAAACTTTAGGATCGGATGTTCACATTTACAGTGGTGTCAAAAAGAATGAAAGGGCTAAAAGAAGGGTTTCAATACTTATCAAGAAGAAATATAAGAGATATATCACTAACTGGGAAGCAATAAATGAAAACATAATTAAAATTAATATATCTCTTTTTGGTATAAAATGCTCTATATTAGGAATATATGGAAATTATTTAATAAAAGATAAATTTTATAGTACATTAAATTATATATTAATTAAATAAAAATAAAACGTAGTTTTATTTTTATTTGATTAATAAATATGGATTTTCATCAAGTAAACACCAACTCAATTGATCATTAAATTATATTTTGGATGAGATCGGGACCTCAAGTGAAATTATATTAGCTGGTGATTTTAACAGCAGAATCGGGAAAGAGATAGATTTAACGAATGAATACATAATTTATAAGATAGAAAAATGATAAAATATTAATGATAGAGAATAAATTTAGTTTTGGAGAAAAACTAATTATTTAACAACAAGTTATTGCATAAGCGTGACATAAAAGTGTCAAGTGTGCGGTAACCTCCTGATATCTTCATAGAGGGAATTGTAAGAGTGGGCAGAAGCTACTGTGAAAGAAGTAGAATAAGAGGAAATGCTGTGGAGAAGGATTCTTAGTAGACTATTATCTTGTGATCTAGTATCAATATTGTGATATGAAGATAACTTCTCAAATCTGGACGCCAGGTAACTAGTAGCGTAGGAATTCAGAAGCTTGAAAAGAAATAAAATAGCGTGTAATTTACGTCTGTCACTATCACGGAGCCAAGAAATATTACTGAAGGATTCGGTAATATGATCATAACGGCGGATGTTGAAAAAAAACGAACGCAAACATAATGAACACGCAATAGCCTCTGCAACAAGTCTCAGTTTAGATCATTGTACGTGTATATAACGTCACAATGGTGGAAGTGTAGCAACACAAGATTCTGCACAAGGTTTTTTTTAATGTAACTTTGAGAAAATTTATTCTAAGATAATGTCTATGATAGTGTAAAATAGAGAAAGTTTTTTAGAGAGGTGTTTCACTTGTGGTAAGCTTTCCATACATCCCAGCTACTTTTAGCTGCCCAAATTCTTCATGATGTCGTATGCGAATCGGTCCCGTTCTGGCCGAAATTCCTAGAGAAAATTTCTTCCCCAAGGGTACTCGAACCATCCAAATGCCTTATTTCTGCACCAAAGCATGTCTTAAACTGATCGGCTATTTACGTCAAGAATGAAATGTGCACAAATAATAAAGCGACAAACATTGAAATACTGAAACAATGGCGCAGAGATACAGTGCAGAATATCATTTGATACCGAAATCATGGAAGATTTTTTTTCAACTTATAGATATTCTACGACCAACTAAAGAATCTCATGATGAAAAAATGAATTAATATATTTCAGTTAACAATCACAATATAGTTTTTATTCTAAAATGTAGGCCTACAGGTAACGAGTAGAATATTGAAATTAGAAAATAACAAGCCATAGAAAGTTTGAAAATTCTTTACCTCAGTATTAAATTTTTATAGTTCAACAGAGACTAGTTAATCTACTATGTAGTGTAAATATTGGAATTCGTTTCGAATTAATACTGCTAATAGCAAATATATTTGTGAATTATAAAGTAAATGTATGTTTCACCGAAATAATTTAATAAATAAAAAATATTATTTTGTAAAAAATGGTTTCGTTGCAAAAAAAAACATTAAAATATATTCCCTGTCATTTTATTTAAAAATTCCAAAGAACATTCAGAGTTTCAAAAAAATTCGTAATATATCAATTTTTTTTTATATGCGATAAAGTAAAGAAATATTTTAAAAAGTCTTAAATATTATAATAAATAAGAGAATACACGGCGTGCGTTTCTACGTTTAAACAAATTAAATGTGTGTATTTATTTCTAGTTGAATAACTTGATAGTACGGTATATTATGATACGAGGTTGGGAAGTTGTTTTTTCAGAAGCGAGAAAAATGTTCAAAAACCGAAAGAAAGCGAGGTTTTAATTTCCGAGATTCTGTAAAAACCTTCATAAACGTGCGTTATACATTAGTTTTTGCGCGGTGGTGTTTTCAAAATAATAAATAATAGTAAAATTATACATCTTTGTTGGAAATATTTGCGTTCATTATAAACAACTGACTAAAATTAACAGTGTGGGCAAAAGTTTATTAGTTCAAACTACAGCAGGCCGTGGCAACAATCAGTTATAGAATGGCGGCAAGTACATATTCATTCTTTATGTTGTTTCAAATAAAGTTCAGTTCATTTAAAATGCAGTGATTTGTTTCGTATAATGTATATTAACACTACATTTTAAATATATTTTTGTATATACATTGTACATAGCATACATAGAGGGCAGTGGTTTTACTTCCCACAGGTGGTTTGTAATATGTAATTATTTATTATTATTATTATTATTATTATTATCATTATTATTATCATTATCATTATCATTATCATTATCATTATCATTATCATTATCATTATCATTATCATTATTAATTATTAGTAGTAGTTAGTAGTATTATTATATTATTATTATTTATAGTAATATTATTATTATTATTTTAGTAATATTATTAATTATTATTATTATTATTATTATTAATATTATTATTATTATTATTATTAATATTATTATTATTATTATTATTATTATTATTATTATTATTATTATTATTATTATTATTATTATTATTATTATTATTATTATTTATTATTATTATTATTTAGACCCCCGCCACCACCCCCCGGGTTACCTCGGGCATAATGCCCTTATCCCCGGGTCTGCTCTATGTCCCTATCTATATCTAATCTTTTTTTAAATACATATTAAATATACAATTCTGGTATTTGAAAGTGTGTAGTTGTTACATAAAATAAAAATAAAGTGTGTTTTGTTTGTTTGTGTATGTGTGTTAATGTGTGTGTATGTGACTGTGTTTTGTACTTGTTTATGTATATGTAGGCCTATATGTGTGTGTGTGTGTGTGTGTGTGTGTGTGTGTGTGGTAGTAGTAGTAGTAGTAGTAGTAGTAGTAGTAGTAGTAGTAGTAGTAGTAGTAGTAGCAGAAGATTGGTGACGTTTTTAACGCCTCTCTTGTCTCCGCTGGTCTTCGTTTCTTCTTAATCCCAAGACTCTTCCTGTGTACTTGGTGAAGGATTTGAAGGCTTCCTTCCCGGTCCAGAATTCTAAGGCCATTGTGTTTCACCGAACATGGCTGCTTCCTCCAGCTCCTGCCTGAAGACATTGATAGAGCACGTGGATTACGTCGTCCTCTCCAAGGTTGAAACAATCGCAGATAGGTGAGTCGGCACGTCCTCTTTCGTGCAGTTTGGGGCGGAAAAGCCCATGACCTGAGAGGAGCTGTGTGGTGTAGTGGTTGGGAGTTATCCACGTAGTCTGCATTCTTTTCTGGACTCTCCACAGTATATTTATTTAGGTTGGCAACCCCGAATTGTAGATACT
Source organism: Diploptera punctata (assembly GCA_030220185.1). Lineage (NCBI taxonomy): Eukaryota > Metazoa > Arthropoda > Insecta > Blattodea > Blaberidae > Diploptera > Diploptera punctata. The sequence continues at coordinate 1,690,620 of JASPKZ010008859.1, forward strand.
TCAACTTTCAATCATAGTCGCCATTGCTGGTAAGTACGACAAAACGCACTACCCCGCAAAAATAGTATATTGCGATGCGAGGTAGGAAGTGGTTTTTACAGAATCGAGGAAAAATGTTTAAAGTCCGAGCGACATCGGGGTTTTATTTCCGAGATTCTGTAAAACACTTCACAAACGTGCATTGTACATTATTTTTTGCGCGATGGTGTTTTCAAAATAATAAATAATAGTAAAATAATAACATCTTTGTTGGAAATATTTGCGTTCATTATAAACAATTGACTAACGTTAACAGTGTGGACAATGTTTAATAGTTGAAACAACAGGAGGCCTTGAGAACAATTATTGATATCACGGCCGCAAGTACATATTTATCTTAATATATAAAAATTACGTGTCACGTTGTTTGTCCGCGACGGAATACTAACCTACTGAACCGATTTTAATAAAATTTTGCACACTGTGTGCTGTTTGATCCAACTTGAGACCTACGGTCGTTTATAACTAAATTTATAGTCGCATTATTTTTATTGCAAATTATTTGTTTATTATTTAACAAAGAGTTATAATTATCTGTGAGATTCATACGATTCTAACAGATGACGGTGTAAGGTAATTGGTTTATTATTTAACCAGGTGGCTGTGCTTTTGTTGCAACCGCGAATTTCAATTGAATTACAAATATTGATTATTTAATAATTTAAGTGTGTTTGTGTTTATTTTATTTTCAATATATTGATAATAATATTAATTTCGTGTGTAAGTATTAGTTTTAAGTAATCTGGCTGAAAGGAAGCAACTTGATATAAATTTAACTGGACCGAGAAGGGACATTGAACAATATGGCGAATCAGTTCTAGAGACCATGAAATAAGATATCAAGTGAATTTTCGCAAATTGGTATAGGCCTATGTGACATAAATCTTACATTTAAGAATAATGTCAATTTAAAAACATATGAAGGTCCTAAGGAACGGAATAACAGAACTGTAAGTAAGTCTATTAGTTATAATAATATGCCTAATATTACAGAAACAATCTCCTTGCCTCAATTAAATGAAAAACAAGATGAATATAACATATCACAAGGTGATATTACTATACAGAGACTTCTTGATGATGATGAGAATCCCAACTGCCAACACGTTCGTAGAAAAAAACGAAAGTATAATGAAATCAGCAAGCCTCCTCAAAATATCCCAATAAATGTATATAATCCTTATGATACACTTATGGATGATATTCAGAATGCAGACAACATAAATTCATCTCAATCAACAAAACCACTTCCACATAAAACACCACCCACATTCATACCGGGTGTAGTTAACGTACCAGAACTAAAAATTTGTGTAAAACAAAAACTTTCAGATTTAGATTCCTCACTTAGCTTACTACAACATAATTTAATGTATACCTTAGCCACAGCAACGCGTGGCCGGGACTTCTATATATATACCGGTATATATATATATATATATATATATATATATATATAAACAAAGTCGGATTAGTTACACTATTTATAACTCAAGAACGGCTGGACCGATTTTTATGATCTTTAATTTGTTGGATTTGTTTCCGCCCCGAATAGCAGATAACTATTAAAACATCGGAAAAATTAACCGTAAAAATATTTAAAGGCGATACGACGTTCGCCGGGCAAGCTAGTTGTTATATATTGTTTCAAATAAAGTTCAGTTCATTTAAAATGCAGTGATTTGTTTCGTATAATGTATATTAACACTAACTTTTGGATATTTTCTGTATCTACATTGTACGTAGTATACATAGAGGGCAGTGATTTTACTTCCCGCACGTGGGTGTAAATGTAATATTACAGTATATTTATTCAGGTTGGCAACCCCGAAATGTAGGAAGTTTAACTTTCAATCATAGTCGGCATTGCTGTAAGTACGACAAAACGCACTATCGCGCAAAAATAAGAAAATTACAGATTAATTAAATTGTAAGGTATACATTGTGACGAACCAAACATGGCGGTTCCTAGAGACAATTTTTAATTTCTAATGTCAGATAAACCCCTCACTTCTAATGCACGGAATTCGCTCATTTTTGGACAGTATCTAATCTTAGTTTATTTCAAAAGCAGATATGCTGAGTTTCGTTGTGAAAAAACGAAAATTGTGACCGCTAGAGGGATTTTAAAATTTTCGTTTCAGGTGAACTCCAATACCTAATGGTTTTAGATAATAATAGATATACATTATAATAAAACAATGGCTGTTCCTTTGTTGTTGTATGGAAGTGAAAATTGGATGATGAAATAAGGGATAAAAGCAGGATACAGACTGCAGAAATGCTGTTTTTACGTAATGTGAAAGGATGCACAAGAGCAGATAGAATAAGAAGAATGAAACTATACGAGAAGAATTAAATATATATAAAATTGAAGATGAAATCAGCGAAAATAATAAGAAATGGACAGAACACTTAATGAGAATGAACAACGAAAGAATACCAAAAAGAACCTTCCTGTATAATCCCATAGGAACAAGAGATGTTGTCCGACCACGTAGAAGATGGACTCCACTTTTAACTTCGCCGGAACAGGCTTCATAGCCTAAAACCTTGTAGTAGAAGAAGAATAGATAGTGGCTAAACAATCAACGTAGGTCTAACTGAAACCCTGTATTTAGTAATTTTATTTAGTAATTTGCGTAAGAATCGACCGACTACTATTCGAGTTTTGCAGTATACAAACATGCGCAGGGCTGAATTTTTGTGTATAAAGATTATAACATTTTTTTTAACAATGATAGGACATGTATGTGATCCATTCTTTGTTTTGTGTAACCTCAGGGATTTCAACTGTTTCCAGGAACTCTGTGACTGTGTCTTAATTAAAGACAAACGTGGTCGCTCTACGCCATAAAAAACACACTGGAGAATATGGGAGCTTTAACAAAATGTTGTTTAATCTAAAATATTATACTGCCTTACAAAATACACACTTTTTAATCAAATATTTAATAAAAAATATATATAACTAACTCACTCACTTACTGGAATCATCGAACCCGTAGGTTCATAGCAGCGCCGACATAAGCTCTTCTTAGACCCCTATCCTGAGTTAATGTTTTCCAATCGTATCCTGTATGATCTACTTCCCTCAAATCATGGTTAATGTTATTCTCACACTTCATTCTTGAGCTGCCAATTGGGCGTTTTCCCTCTGGTTTTCCTACAAGAAGCTTCCATGAACATCTTTCATTCCCCATTCGTGCCACATGTCCTGCCCATCGGAGTCTATAAGTGACTTAACTGTTCTTATTATATCTGGCTTCCTATAAAGATCATGTAGTTCACCTTTATGTAGTTTTCTCCATTCACCTATCCGTTCATCTCTCTTTGGTCCAAACATTTTCCTAAGTACTTTATTCTCAAATATTCGTAATCTCCTTTCCTCCCTTAAAGTCCATATTTCGCATCCATATAATATAACTGGTAGAATAATAGTTTTATATATTTTCAGTTTAACGTTTTTTGAAAGAAGATGCGACGTCAAGAGTCTCTGTAATGAATAATGGCACGCATTTCCAGAATTGAACCTATGTTTAATTTATTTGTGCAGCTCATTCCTATTTGTGATTATTGTTCCTAGGAATTTGAAATCAGCCTCAAAATTTCCCTCATTTGTCACTAGCTGTCCATTTTCATTATATAATGTATTTCTATGTGTGACCATATATTTAGTTTTATTGATATTTATTTCCAGTCCCAATTTCTTAGTGTTACTCATTAGCGTCTCCCTACATAACTTCTGGTTTTTGTTATGATAGACATTATCGGGTGACATCATGGTTCTCGTGACGACCTACGAGATAAGATCCACCCCCAGAGTTGGACGAAGCCGGGAATAAATTCCTTCACTTCAGCGCTGGCCGTAGATCAGAATGACACCACGTGACGCGGGCGCTCTCTCTCACAATGGTGAATCCCACCTCGTACAATAATACAGAAATATGTATCTACAAAAACCAAAATTCGTGATATAGAAAATAAAGTTTAAAAATAATTCTGGTAAAAATAAGGTGAAGTGATACTTTACCTATTTTCCCTTGAATAACCGCCCCTTCAAGTGACAAAATCAGCTTATTCATTCATTCATTCATTCATTCATAATACAATGGCTAGATAACTGATTCGAATCACATTTTGCTTCAAATATTCAATATCAGTAAAGCCATTAACACAAAGTAAATACAAACAATAACATTTGTCGCAGTGATCAAAGATACTGTACATGCCAGAAGTAATGTTGATCATAGACAAAATTTCCTACGGTCATTATACGGTATTCTATTGTATACAACAAACAGAGCTTTGAAAAGAACAAATATCCACACTGATGTATGTCGATAACAAGGGAGTCGCAACTAAATAGTTTCGATATAAAAGACATAGGCCTAGTTTAATCAACCTTAGTTAAAATATAACTGCTTGTTAAACAATTTAACATAAACTTAACAGAATTTAACATTTAATCAACACTGGTCAACAACAACAACCTGTTAAAACTCTCAGTTAGTTTAACTGCCCTCTTCTACTATTTGACCAAATGTAAATAATAATTCCTCTATATAAGTTAAAATGACACATGATTCAACAACACCCGAAACAGTGAAAAAATTGAGAATCACTTCATGGAACTGTTCATCAACTAGATCAAAAGTTTTCTTGGTTACAGTTGTGTTCAAAATTCCAGCATCTCTGGTTTAACATTCAGTTTACTAACTGTATATTAAAATGTGAAATAAAAATTTGACTAAACGCAATAATTTTAACTACATCTTACAATTTAACCAATTAGTTAAGCAACTTTTGTTAAGAGTACATTAAACAGACGTTCAATGAACTGGGCCATAACCTTCAAAGCCTGTGCCAAGTTCCAACACATCACACGATAGGAATTCGTATGAAATATTGTAATCCAAACTAAATAAAATTCAACATAAAAAAACCGCCTTTGACATAATTAAAGAAAGTACAGAAATTCTTACTCAACAATAAATATAAATTTATTAAGGATGAAGTCAAGATCGATCCTCTAAAAATTGAGAACGAAATGATTACAAATATTTTAAATATAAGAGTTAACAACTAACAAATACATATCGGTATTCAACACAAGGAAAAATTATATAAAACCAAATGTGTGTATGTTTGTGACGTATATACTTCTAAACCGCTGAACAGATATTCATGAAAATTTGTACAAACAGGTTTTCAGTTGCAACGAGTTTTTAGCCGCTATCCGTTACGCTCTAAAACTATAAGGCTTACGAGCTCACCTGAAACAAAAATTTAAAAATAGCTTTAGCGGTCGCAATTTCCGATGATGCACAACGAAACTTAGTACATGTTATTAAAATATACCGAGGTATGAAATGTCAAAAAATCAGCGAAATCTGACAACTAGAAATGGAGGTTTACTTATAATGCGAAAATAATATTGACTCTGGCATCCATCACAATATATACCATACAATTTAATTAACCTCTAATTTTACTTTCACTTATTCAACTATATTGAGTTTCATTTACATTAATTTTTAATTCCATCTGAATATAGTACAGATAGAAATGCTATTGGCATTTATACTAAACAGTTACTTCCTGTTAAACAGCAAAGATGGCGATGTTGAAGGAAGGCATCTGGTGCAATGCATTAGAGCTATTGGACTTCAACACTTCTTAACTTCTAATACACTTGTTCTATCTATATCTGGAGTAAGAGAATCCCAGTTTTATTCTGACGTTGAAAACATTCTGACTAAAGAGATACACTCTACAGAAATTTGGCCTATTACTATATCACGGCCTTCTGATGAAGATGTAAGCAGCTTCAGTGATGATAAAACTCACAGCAAACACGGTAATTATGTTATACTGACTTACGGACAAACTCCAGACGAAGTGATGGATGATATGTTGAACAAAATTCAGCACCTCAGCTACTACGCTGCTTGGAATCCTCGAGCCAAGTTCTTAGTAGTCGTTTTAATTACTACAAATAATTATAATGCCAGTGAAATTGCGACAAATTTTCTTCGAGAAATGATTTGGTGGAAAATACTTCATTCTACTGTGTTAATAAAGGATCCGAATAACAATTTTAATAATGGATATACGCTAGATAGTAGATTAGCTGGTAAATTTGACTTTTAACACCTGGTTCCCTTATCAGTCCAAAGATAAATGTCTAAATGTTGAAGATGTTGTGCTTCTAGATAGCTGGTTTGTAGCTGGACACGAATTCAAGAAAAATGCCAACTTATTCCCCAAAAAAATCAGAAACAATCTACATAAATGCCCTTTTACTGCATCAACATTTCCAATTGATCTAGTAGTTGGACCATACAATGACACTCGTTCAAATTCGTCAGAATCAGCTTACGATAGTGGTATGGAAATAGCAATGGTGAAATTTATAACGAATACTTTAAATCTTACTTTGAAATTTCGTCCGCCGCCTTCTAATGACGAAAGGTGGGGAAGGTTATTAGAAAATGGTAAAATAACTGGACTTTTAAGGGAAGTTGTCTCTGAGGAATCAGATTTAGGATTTGGAGCTTGGCCTCTACATCCAAAACTTTTGAAAGTTATGGACGCTACAGTGTGGCATTTCAGAGATGAATGGGTTTGGTGGGTTTCCATGTGCTAAAGAAATACCGCGATGGAAGGGTATTGCCATGGTTTTTCAACTGCAAGCTTGGTTTTGTTTAAGTTGTTCATTTATTCTTGCCGTCACCTTCTCGATGTATCTAACAAAATACGTCAAAAACGAGTTCGAAGGATATAAACAGATTTATGACTGTATTCAGAACATGTGGGCCGTAGTTTTAGGCGTTTCTCTAGCAACTCTCCCTCGCTCAACTCCACTAAGAATGTTCTTCATCTGTTGGATTTGTTATGGACTCTCAATCAACACTGTATTTCAAGCTTTCCTCACCACATTTCTGATAGAACCAGGACATGGTCATCAGATAAGCAACATTGAAGAAGTAATTGATACCAATATAAAATATGGTTACAATAAAGGTTTTGACATAATATTAAACGATTCAAGTGATATTCTAGCACAGACAATTCTCGCCAATAGAATGGAATGTCAAGAAGGAAATATACCTCCATGTTTAGATTGGATGGCATACCACAACAACTTTTCATTGCTCTGTAGCAAAGCTCTGATAAGATATATATTATCAAAGGATTATATGGACGAAAATGGAAATTCTCTGATATGTCAAGCTGGGGGTACTTTCTTTCCACTCACATATGTAACATACATGACCAAATGGAATCCACTTCTGGAAACGTTCAATGATAAAATTACAAGAATAATCGAGAATGGTTTCATAAATATTTGGTTGGAAATTATATTGCATAAACAACAAATAGATGGTGCTGCAATCACGAAAAATGCAATCTTAGGAGATTATTTCGATCTATCTTTTGGAACACTCGCAAGGAATGTTCGCCATTCTCCTCCCTGGACTTCTACTCAGTGTGCTCACTTTCATAGCAGAAATTTCCTGTTCTAAAATATTACAATGTAAGTCAAAATATGTAAGTCACTCCAACGAAACTAGTACTTCTTTACACATTCAATACGGATATTTCGATTAAAACTTATTTTTTTATCAATTAACTGACGGAAATATTTCACCAATACTATTTTTAGCAATTAATAATTTGTTTTTCCATTAATTAATAAAATAGCATTAGGATTTATGATTATTTCTACCTGATGCTATATATAGGCCTGTATACAAGCAATAGATAAATTCATTACAGTTAATTACTCTCTTTGTATTTTTTTATTGTATAGGCTAGTAGAATCGAGCTGTTCTTGCTTTGTGTAGGCCTATATATTTTGTTATTCTTTTTCATTTTAATTGTCTTTAACTTTCTTTAATTATTATATTATATTTTTATTATTGTTCAGTTTGGCCAGGTAATCGTTTAATATCTAATATTATTGTAATTTTTCTATTTGACTCTAACATGTTTGTCCTGGTGAGTGGAAGAGAAGGCCACATAGACTTAACTCCGCCATGCTAAATAAATAAAATAATGAAACACAATTGCCATTAGGTCACAAGATAACAGTTTGCTAATAATCTCTCACCACAGCACTTCTTATTCAGCTCTTATTCTACTCTTTCACAGTAGCCTCTGCCCGTTTTTGGAATTCCCTCCCTCAAGATATCAGGGGTTGCCGCACGGTTGACACTTTTAAGTCACGCTTATACAAAAGGGTGGGCCGAAAAATACTCTTTTTTTTATTTCGAAGTTGTATAATAACGCGGAAAAGTTGCGAATTATATAGCTAAAAAAAGAAAAAATTATCAAAATCGGTTGACATCTGCCAGTTGCGTAAAGGCTCTGAAGTTTGGCAAAATATGAGAAAAACTTAATGTTTGCAATTATTTATTTTTTTAATATCAAGTAGGTATTCCTGATCTTTGCTAAGCACGTTTATGTCTATCTGTGGGATCTGACAATCAATATTCTGGAAGTTATTTATCAAATAACTAAAATGCGTAAAAATATAACTTGTTCATTATTCTGGTAAATTTTGGAGCTTATGCGCGACCGGAAGATATCAACTGATATAAACCAAATTAAAACACAATGTCTTTAGGCTCTATTTGAAAACGTTACAAACTATTACATTACGAAAACATATAATTAAAAATTAAAGAAATAATCTCAAAAATGAAGTTTTTTTCATATTTTGTCAAACTTTAAAGCCTTTGTGCGACCGAAAGATGTCAACCGATTTTGATATTTTTTTTTATTTTCTTTTGTCTATATAATTCGCAACTTTTCCGCTCTATTACAACTTCGAAATAAAAAAATGAGTTTTTTTCGGCCCACCCTATTATACAATTATATGCTGTTAAATAATTCGTTTTTCTCCAGAACTAAATTTATTCTATATCATTAACGTTTTATTTTTCTCATTTTTCTATCTCGTACATTTTATATTTCTTTCGTTAAATCTAGAGTAAATCAAAATATATTGTAAACAATAATGTACTGTAGATATACCATGCAATCATTTATGTTTGTGTAATTTATATGTAAGAATATTTTTTGTATTTTCTCAAACTTGGTTGAATGGTAGACATGATCTTAAGGCCATAGCTCTGCCAGATACAATAAAACTGTTGTTATTATTATTATTATTATTATTATTATTATTATTATTATTATTATTATTATTATTATTATTATTATTATTATTATTATTATTATTATTATTATTATTATTATTATTATTATTATAAAACTTTTAATTCCATTTACTAGAAAGCATGCAATATGTCCTATATAGGCCTATTATATTAATTCCGAACTAAGATTCAGTTGTACTGTAAACAAACATGCTTAAAATATTACTTCTCCTACTCTGTCTATTGGGGGAACATTGGTGTATTTTTAACCGCCATATCAGTGAATTGTATATTAAACATTTTTCTTAAGTAACACCGGATTATACGGAAAATAAGACTGAATACAAGGTAAGATGGCACCAATAATTTGTAACTTCCTCGATTTATTATTAATTAAGACAAATATTATATATGGGCCTACTTAATCCGACGTGTACGATTTTTTCTATGATGTCGATAAATATGTATCCTTTATTTGCAATTTCATTATGATGCTGATTCACCTGTAAAACATACTGCTATTTTCACCACATGCTCAATGGCTAAGATAGGTTATTTTTCACTAAACTGTTCGAAAATATTCAAAATAATTTGTTTCTTTCCGCTTTTCAAAGTCTTCCTTTTTGATGCTTTAAAAATTGTATAGGAGGAACAGCCATTTAAAACAGCTGAAATTGTTATGCATTCTACATTGTGCATGCGTAAGAACTGAACAATGAATTGCTTATTTATTTAATCTGTTAAAACAGTAATTATGTAACAATCTCCCATATAACTCACATAGACATGTCCTAGATAATATATTTTTATAATTTTTATTTCCTTTATTTCGAGTGCTAGCGAACTAAATTTTCTTACACGCTTAAAGGTAAAACAATTATTCGACCAATAAAAAGGCAGTTATACATCTGGTTTATTTACATTACAACTGGAACTTAGCTCGAAAGAGGAATGTGTAATTTATGTTAAAATAGCGCAAAAATAAAATATCGTTGTGGAACCCTATTTCAAGCGATCGCCAAAGTAAAGAATTGAACGAATACTTAGCGAGTTTTGTAAGCTTGTAACATGGAGAGTAGATATGTTTTATGACAAACAAATAAACTGTAAATATCAGCCGAGCTCTCTTATCTAGACATTACTATGGGTGATGAATTATTAAGGATACGATATCACACAGTCCTAGCGGGGTGTCAGTGGGGAGAAAAAACACGCCAACTTTATCGAGACAGAAATCGTTCCAAATAAGAGAACCATTCGTGACGTGTAAGAAAAACTAAGACATTTGCTCACAAGCATGCAACTGGTCGCTTATACATACTATTGCTTATTGTGCATATCTACATATGCTAAGTATTGTTTTAAAAAATAAACAGGTAAGAAAATTAGTACCGTTTTATTTTAAATTTTAAACTTTCTGCTTTTAACCGCCCATACATACGAACAATGCAAGGTATTTTCTCCAAGATTAAACTATAGAGATATTGAAATATTAGTTTATTTTTATTTGAATTTTTATTGTATCTGAGTTCTTCAAACTCCTTTGCTCCGATATCTTCTCCTCAAAGGCGCATTTGCATTCTATGTTTTGCAATCATGTAAATGTTTTCATAAAACTTATGATGGGTATTAACAATATGCGGCTTTCCAATTAATACAATTAAAATTAGTCATACAACATCTCACTTCATACACTCTGTGTTCTTCATAGCACAGGACCACGGTTTCAGGAATAGTCGTTCCTATCTTCAGCCATATTTTACCGCGATTTTGGTAACAGTCCCCTTTACAGCCCCTAGAAGTTTGTAAAACTTATTCTAAAATACCATATATATATATATATATATATATATATATTACAATTAGTTTTGCAATATATTGATTTATTCTAGATTTAACGAATGAAATAGGCCTATAAAAGTGTAAATACAGAAAAATAAAAAAATACTATTAATGATATAGAATAAATTTCATTCTAGAGGAAAAGCAATAATTTAACCACAAATAATTGTATAAGCGTCACTTAAAAGTGTCAACTGTGCGGCAACCCCTAATATCTTGAGGGATGGAATTCAAGGAGCGGGCAGAAGCTACTGTGAAAGAAGTATAATAAGAAGAGGTGCTGTAGATATGGATTGTTAGCAGACTTATCTTGTCACCTAGTGACAATATTGTGGTAATATGGTAACTTCTCAAATCTTAGATTGATTAGTTCCTTAGGGAAGAATACATGGAAGGTATATTTATTTATTTAAACAGGTTTTAAATACATACATCTTCCTGTGCCCAATATTTACTTTTGATTCTATTCCTCCATTCATCTCCATATTTCCAGTCACCACCCTGCAGTCCCATGTCCTTCATCAAATTCATAACTCCCTCTAACCATGTCTTCTTAGGTCTCCCTCTTCTATTTCTCCGATTTGGAACCCACTTCAAACTCCTACTGGCACTATATCTTCATTCAACCTCTTCATATGTCCAAACAATTGTATTTGTTCGTGGGCCGAAAAAACTCTTTTTTCTTTATTTCGAATTTGTAATAGCGCGGAAAAGTTGTCAATTATATAACTAAAAAAAATATCAAAATTGATTGACATCTTCCGGTCACGCAAAGGCTCTGAAGTTTGACAAAATATGAGGAAAACTTCATTTTTGCGATTATTTCTTTTTTTTTATATCAGGTAGGTATTGCTGATCTTTGCTAAGTACCTTTATGTCTATCTGTGGGATCTGACAATCAATACTCTGGAAGTTATTTATCAAATACCTAAATGCGTAAAAATATAACTTATTCATTATTCTGGCAAATTTTGGAGCTTATGCGCGACCGGAAGATATCAACTGATCTAAACCAATTAAAACACAATGTTTTTAGGCTACAAACTATTACATTATGAAAACATCCAATTAAAAAATTAAATAAATAATCTCAAAAATGAAGTTTTTTACATATTTTGTCAAACTTTAAAGCCTTTGCGCGACCGGAAGATGCCAACCGATATTGATTTTTTTATTTTCTTTTGTCTATATAATTCGCAACTTTTCCGCTTTATTACAACTTCGAAATAAATAAATGAGTTTTTTCTGCCCACCCTATTGTTTATTTCCCACAAATTAAAAATAATATTTCTGAAGCAGTCTAATGTATATTACTGTTCGAATATAAATATCCCACTATACTGAAAGATATTTGAGCGTAGGGCTGGATATTGTGAACACAGGAGGAAGCTATACTGAAAGATATTTGAGCGTAGGGTTGGATATTGTGAACACAGGAGGAAGCTATACTGAAAGATATTTGAGCGTAGGGCTGGATATTGTGAACACAGGAGGAAGCTATACTGAAAGATATTTGAGCGTAGGGCTGGATATTGTGAACACAGGAGGAAGCTATACTGAAGGATATTTGAGCGTAGGGCTGGATATTGTGAACACAGGAGGAAGCTATACTGAAGGATAACTGAGCGTAGGGCTGGATATTGTGAACGCAGGAGGAAGAAATGGTGATTATATAAAACGAATATGTGAACCACAAAATTTGAGCTCGGAACTAAATGGTTTTAATGAATCGGGCGAGTCTATAGTAAGCTTAGGACTTAGAGATAATGAACCGCTTTACAATAATACCTGAAATTGCTGCATCTCTTATATCAATACGTTTTAGTGACTTTTACAGTCAAAAGGCAGATGATATAAACGAATTTATATTTATCTAGTATATTGCATATCTTAAATACCTCGAAATTCAATTCCCTACTCAACTGTTATAAAATAAAAATAACTTTCATCTACTATTATTACAATCAATGACGCTTTAGTTCGTAGATACTAGGCAGCAAAACTTATACTTTATATTCTAAGAAAACACAAAACACGCTATCAAAACATAAAATACAGCTTCAACAAAACGTAAAACGTTTTAATGATGATTTTATAGAACTAAATAAATAAATAAATAAATAAACTTTCCTTGACGTTTCTGCAAGTATACTTGTATGTTGGAATGTTTTTAAAAATGTTTCCTGATCAATCATGAAAAATCACCTTCTCCGGTCATATTTTACTTTAAATTCACATATTAAACTAGCACCCAAAATTGCAGAATTTAACAACAATGTTTGTTGATTTATCGTGTTTTTTTTTCTCTCCAAAGCTCACATGATCGCAGGTTCAAACCCGGCCGGGATCGATAGATTTTTTAGGACGGAAAAATCCAAGGAGCAAGTTCTCCGGGAGGGACTTTAAGCCGTGCGTCCCGAGTCTGAAGATTTTCAGGCTCGTAAAAAATCCTTAAGCCTGAATGAAAAGGCCTCTAAGCAAAATTTACCGAATTTTCCCGCCCTAGCACTACTTTGGTTTCCTAGATGTCAGTATGAGGCGGTGCGCTGACCACGGACCACTCAAAATGGCATCTATACGAAAACAAGTGTAACTAAATTAATATGGTTCAAATTCTTCACTGTAGGGGGAAAGCGCCTAAATCTCTGTAAAGGGAAGACATGGGCTTACAATACAATACAAAGCTCACATTATTCTTTCTGTAAAGATATATTTTCCGCAATAAATAAATTTAATTGAATATAACAAATATACAACATACACTAAATACTTTGAAAGTAGATAAAGTATTGTAGACAACACGTTACAAAATCAGGTTTAGTAACTCGCTGCTCTTAGAACACGTCCGAGAGCATTTCGTTACTAAACTTCTGCTTTTGTATAAAAAATAACTAGTCGTCTAAGTAACTATAACAACATAATTTTTGAAAGCTCTATATTAATATTAAATAGCACTATAATGGTAGCCAGATAATGTTCGGGGCATCTATATCTTAACGTTTTCTGACATTTGTCTTACAGGTGATAAAAAATGTCGAAAAACCATTACTCAGGAAACTTATCCCGACTGGGAATCGAACCCGGGCCCGCTGCATACAAGGCAGCGACGCTACCTCAAGACTACAGCGGTGATTAATTACTACCAGGACTAGTGGATCCTTCACCGAACCCTTCAAGTGCAGGACCACCTGACTATTATGTAAACAACGCTTGCATGGACGAGGGACGGCAGCAATAAGAACACAACATGGACCAGGTATAGTTAAGAGCTTCAAAAATTATATAATACAGAAGACAATTACAATTGTGCAATCCATCCATCCATAGTAATTCTGCCCGAGGGTAGGTCTTTCACTGCAATAATAGCAATTCCATGCTATGCTTTGCAGCTTTACTAGGGAATTATAGGTGTGGTAGCTTCCCGTTGCTTTCCACACAGGATAATGATGATGGCCGGATAATCTGTCTTACAGGTGAGGAAAAACCCCGAAAAAAACCTCACCCAGGAGCCTGTCCCGACGGGAATCGAACCCGGGCCCGCTGAGTGACAAGGCAGCACGCTACCTCGATACCACAACGGTGGACAATTGTACAATAAAATAACTAAAACATTACACAGTACTGTCGATGCTAGCAGACACACAGAAATGTAAGTCATGCAATACATGTAATACGTGCACCAGAACTGAAAAGAATGTTACTCCCTGAGTGTATTACACACTTGTATAGTGACCCGACGGAAAATTCTGAGAAGAATACTGGGCCCTTCAGGAAATGGCGAATACGATATAATCAGGAATTACGACACTTGTATAAATCACCAGACACTGTTGTAGGTCTAGATTGAGATGGGCAGCACATATCCAGAGAATATATAATAGTGAAACGGTTAAAAAAATTATGGACCATCCAGATGGAAGAAGAAACGTTGGAAGACCTAAAGCTAGATGGATAGATCTAGTTTTGGAAGATGTCCAAACACTTAAAATTCGAAATTGGTGGACAGTCGCCAGGAATAGAGAGGATATGAAGGAGAGTCCTTAGGACGCTGTAACTCGACTTGGGTTATTACGCCAAACATGATGATGATAGTAATCGGACAATACTGTGCAGGACTGCACACTACTCCCCTCTCACTACTCTGCAGTTTACCTAATCTGTAGCGTTTGTTTAGGTGGAAAATCTGCAAGCCTTGTCATTACCAACACAAAACATTAATTCCCAAAACAGTCACATTTCCATATTAAAAATAAAAATAACATGAATATATTATACAATTGATAATGGGACATGTGATAAATCAGGCACGCCGTATTGAGAACGGTGCAGACTTGAAAAAAAATAACGAAATCACCCAACGATAAAAAATTAAATAAAGGTAATCAAACAGAATAAAACAAACTAATTAATTAAATATATCTACAATGGCGTAACAGCCCAATGTTGGGCCTTAATCTCTCCTTTGTTAGGAGTTACTAGATCAATAATTTAGTTACGCTTATTTCCCAAAATATGTCATGAATGGTATGCGGACAACGTACCGACCCAATGAGACATCTAGTAGACAACTAAAGTATTACTAAGATGAAAGAGATAGAAAAATTTTGCTTAGAGGCCACTTTATTCAGGTTTAAGGGTATTTTACGAGCCTGAAAATCTTAAGACTCGAAAACCACGATTTTAAGTCCCTCCTGGAGACTTCTTTCTCGGATTTTTCCATCCTAAAAAAATCTACGCCGGTCGGGTTTAAACACCGACTTTCGGGACAGAGACAAGGAGCATAATCACTAGTCTTCCACTGCCGACTACCTTAATGGTTAACATGCGATATATATACTTTTTTTTTTGCGCGATAGTGCGTTTTGTCGTACTTACAGCAATGGCGACCATTATTGAAAGTACAACTTCCTACATTTCGGGGTTGCCAACTTAAATAATAATATTGTAATATTACATTTGCATCCATGTGCGGGAAGTAAAACCACTGCCCTCTATGTATACTACGTACAATGTATATACAGAAAATATCCAAAAGGTAGTGTTAATATACATTATACGAAACAAATCACTGTATTTTAAATGAACTGAACTTTATTTGAAACAATATAAAACAATAAATACGTACTTGCGGCCATGTTAACAATAATTGTTCTCAAGGCCTCCTGTTGTTTCAACTAATAAACATTGCCCACACTGTTAACTTTAGTCAATTGTCTATAATGAACGCAAATATTTCCAACAAAGATTTTATTATTTTCCTATTATTTATTATTTTGAAAACACCATCGCGCAAAAAAATAATGTACAACGCACGTTTGTGAAGTGTTTTACAGAATATCAAACATTTTCCTCGATTCTGTAAAAACCACTTCCCAACCTCGCATCGTAATATACTATTACTAAACTGTTGGAAAACATTCAAAATTATTTGTTTATTTCCGCTTTCAAATGCTTTGTAATCCAAAGTTTAAAAAATTCTACAGACATTTTGCCATTTTGAAATAATTTAAATTCTGATGTATTCTGCCTTGCGCAGGCGTAAGAATAAAACAATGCTTATTTAATGTATTAAAACAGTAATTATAGGCCTATATTTTAAGATTCCCCCATATGATTTATATAGACATATGCTAGATAATAATTTTATTTCTTTCATTTCGGGTGTCAGAGATAGAACTATATTATTTTATACGTTTAAAGGTAAAACCATTATTCGACCAACGAAAATGCAGTCAAACATCTGGTTGTTTACATTACGTACAACTGCAACTTACCACGGAAGAGATGGCACTACAAATACTTCCAGAAGTACAATGTAATCAACGCAATGTGCTTATGATTTGTATTTTATTTGCCAGCTTTAGGATATTAATTAAATTATCCAGGAAAATTGTCACAGAGATTGGGCTAATCGATGGATATACTATCAATGATTGCAATGAAACACTTTCATAATTAAATAATAGCTGACACAATTGCGTTTAATATTCCAATTATGATTATATCCAATTATTACGAATAGAGAATAGACCAATCACACAAATTGGCACTTAATCCAATAGAAAATCGGTTACAGACTTTAGCGATTTATCAAATAATTTCGGCAATGATTTTTAATTTTCCTAGCAGACTTTCATAAAATCGCAGGAATTTTTGCTAGAACGTTAAAAAAAGAAGATCGGAACAGTTACAAGTTTTAAATTTTACAAGGTTATAGCACTTCCAATGCTGTTATATGGAGTGAAACTTGGACACTATGAAAGTTAGATTAGAATAAAATACAGTCAGTAGAAATTAATGTTTTAAGTCCATTAAGGGATGTTCTAAATCAGTTAAAATAAGAAACGAAGATATTCGCAACGATCTCAACATCTTTCCCCTCCATGAAAAAAAAATTCGGATTATAGAAGTACTGTAGATGTAATTCCTATCTATTAATGATGCCAACATTCCGCATTCCAAGACAAGGCTACAACTACAAAGCAAAAGGAAAACGGAATTTGGTACGAGCAAGAACGCCTGAAAAGAGTACATTTAACAGCAATGCAGGCCAGAACAGGAGATTCTCCGAAACATTGAAGTAATGATTACGATGATGACTTTTTAATTGTTATTTGAGCCTAATTTTCATTTCGTTTAGTTCCTTCTTACAGCCCAAAGTTGCCCTATACATCCTCGATTACATCCTTCTAATCAATAATTCCTCCCAAGTCATTCTTTATAAAGTAGAACTCCCATTTTATGTGTAGGCCTACACAATTTGATGTCAAGCGCTCGTGTCACAGATATATTCCATCTCTAACGTGGACATACACTTACAAAACACCGTTTTTTACTACATTATCCTACTTAAATAATGTAAACTCTACGACAGGAAATTTGTCCCGACCGGGAATAGAACCCCAGCCCATTGTGGAGCAGCGACACTACCTCGAGACCACAGCTGTGGATGAAATATATTTTGATGATCATAATAGCAGCGTTGGGTAGCGGATGAGAACCCTCTATGAGACAGTCTCATCAAAGGGTCTATAGCGCCCCTTCCCTCGCGAGCTTCAGGTCACACTGGCCCGGTGTGTAGTACCTGATCGAAGGGTCCCTTGCACAGGATAACGTGTGAAAACCTCAAAGGACAGAAATAAATGTGGAGACCCATTCCCGGGGTAACAAGGGAGAAGTCCTCAACGGTCCTTAGGAGCGGAAGAGGCAGCCCTCCATTTGGGGTTCATACAACTGAGGGTTATGATGTCTAGCCTTAAGATGGCAGTCCCATCGTACATCTCACTCTGCGGAACGCCAGTAACGTACCCAGAGGAAATACTTTATTACTAAAAGTCTCATAGATAATAGAATCTATGAGACCGGAACTAGCCACACGGGCTTAATCCGTGATTGCTGCTGATGATGATGATAATAGCAGCGTTTAAAGTTCATGGGTGACGGGGAGAATAGTGGTCTCGCATTGGTGGAAAAAGATTCGTGAGTCGTTGACTCGTGAGTTGTTGACTCGCGAGTCGAAAGACGCGCGTAGAACGATCGATGCGTCTGGACTTCCAGTCTGGATAATTCTCTAAGCCTGTACTATGTCAGGAAGGTTCGATGAAAAAAACTTCCATACAAGATAAGTTTCGATTGGGAGCCGAGATATTTCCTTCCCCGGCCTATTTAAACTATTGCCAAGGTAGGAACTGAGTTAGTTGTGTTGTGACAGCGATATAGTAAACTGTAATCGGAAGAAACTGTGGCAAGTGAAAGCGTTAGAGAATGATGATAAATTGTATGATAGATAAATTTTAAAGAAAAGTTAATTATTACAGAAATGTGTGAGTGAAAGTGTATATAATTAAATAAAGTTATATTGGAGTTCTACGTGATCATCATTAGTGTTTCATTACAAGAAAACAACATGATAACTACTTCATGCCAGCCTGCTACATTATATTACCATTTAAAATGTATAAAATAAGAATCAAAGCTAATGTATAAGTTAAGAGTTATCACTCAATTTGTCATATGTGAATAATTTGAAAAACGAAATTATAAAATTACAATTGGAAATAACATTATGGGGTTCTTCGTAGTAAATAAGGTGAGTCTGTTGCATCTTACCTCATAAAAGTTGAGTTCTTTTAGGACATGTTTCGAAACACTTCTGTTTCATCGTCTAGATTTGTACTAGATAGCAGTATGATCATATTTAACATCAAAATAGGGATACAGTTTCCAGTATGATACGTGATTTTTTTAAGTTCCTCGTCGACGCCATGCGCAAGCATCAGCACACAAAAGTGTTGCTACAATGGAATATACGTAAAAAGAAAATGGCTGAAATACAATACGTTTGCTACATCAATCCGGGTCATATACACTTGAATATTCTAGAAAAATCATTAGAAAACGTATAAAATACGTTTTAAGTTGCAGTTAACGTTATAAAGATAAACCCGTGAAAGTAAAATAAAATAGAATATGTGCAAGTATTTTAAACCCTCCATAGTATCTTTACCTTGTCGTGGTGGAGTGGCTTGCGTCCTTAAATGGCCCCTAGAGCTATACCGGCGGTAGCATTGCTGCTGAAAGGGGTACCCATCCGGACAGGTGGAAGGCGATAAGCCAGACGTAAAAAGTACATTGTTCGAAATAGTGACTACCTTACACCGTATAAATACAACCGCCAAGAAACGCGGACATGGGTTCAACTGGGATAAAATTCTCCGGATGTAAAACAGTCCCCCATTCGGTACTCCAGGCGGGGACTACTTCAGGAACTCCATGTCAAAGGCCTAATCAGTTGGTAGACCAAGAATGAGGTGGAGAATAACATTATCCATGATTTGAGGGAAATAGATTATACAGGGAATGATTGGAAAACATTAGCTCAGGATAGGCATGTGTGGAGAGCTTATGTCCGCGCGACCCTGAACCTATGGGTTCGATAGAGCCAGTGAGTTGGTTACTTACTAAATATTTTAAAATATGCGTCCCAATATGGAAACTTGAGCACTGAGTTTATTCTTGTAAAGGTGATTATTTTTTCTAGAACTCGTCTCACTTCAATTTGAGAATCTGGACAAGCTGACGATGAAACGAAAATGTTTTGAAACATACCCTAAAAGATAAACTTTTATGAAGTAAGACGCAACAGACTCGCCTTACTTATTACGAAAAACACAAGTTTAGTTTTAAAAAATGAGGTAATAATTATTCACATGAAATTATAAATGGTTATGGTTTCTGTAGCCCAGACATCACATTACAGCAAGTACACATAAGGCAGTGGCAACCATTAAAAACTTACGATGACACAAAAGTTAAACCCTGTTCCAGAATCCACTTAAACTCGAACCGCAAATAAAACAGCGCCTCGTTAAAACTTTCAAGTGTATTTTTTTAAACCTGACGAACTTTCAATAAAATTATACTATAAGGTGAGTTACAGGTCACGCTTCCCATTTCTCTCACGTTCCAAGCATTACTCTCTCACCCGTAAGTTGTATTAATTCTACGTCAGCCTCAATCCAAACTACCTTCCAGTTTATTAAACCACTCATGCGCGTAAACGTTCAAAAACGCTCCCATCATTAACCATCATCATCATAGTACATTCACGAATTTAGGCCATTTGTTAATCTGTTTCGGCCTCATGAGAAACACCATCCAGAAGTCTTTTGTTCCTGCAGTATATATCTTAACATTTGTTTGGGTATCCTGTGATCTTCCATTCGATGAATATGTTGCATCCATCTTGACTTATAATCATAAATTTTATTTTCTAAAGGTCCCATGTGTAATACTTCTAAGATGTCTTCATTTTTTTGTGATCTAGTGGTGTGTACAAACAAACATAACTAACTAACTAACTCGCACTATCGAACATGTAGCTTCATGGCCGTGCGAATATAAGCTCTCCACACGTACCTGTCTTGTTTTCCAATCATTCCCTTATAATCTACTTCCTCAAATCAGGATTAATGCTATTCTTCCACTTTATTCTGGGTCTACCAACTGGGCGTTTTCCCTCTGCTTTTCCTACAAGAAGCTTCCATGCACGTCTTTCATTCCCTATTCGTGCTACATGTCCTGCCCATCGCAGTCTACGAGACATTTCATATTATATCTCGCTTCTTATAAAGACCATGTAGACACGATTATGTAATCTTCTCCATTCATCTGCCTGTTCATCTCCCTGTGGTCCAAAAATGTTCCTAAAATCTTTATAATCAAATAATCGTAATCTCCTTTCCTCCCTTAAAGTAAAAGTCCATATTTCGCATCCATATAACATAACTTATAGAATAACAGTTTATATATTTTACAGTTTAATGTTTTTTGAAAGGAGTTGGGACGTCGAGAGACCCTGTAAAGCACAATAGCATGCATACTGTTGTGAATGAGAAATTAGCTAGGGTGCCACTTTGTAGAACGGCTTTTAGGTTAATGAGATGAGATCCGGTTTCATGAAATATTGAGGATAGCTCAGGTAGGCAATTATGGCTCTCTTCGGGGGATTCAGGTACATATTATAATTTTTCCCTCCAAAATAAAATAATTACGCACACTTAATTACTTGAATGTATTTTCAGTTGCATTCTATTCTTCCAAATTCATTAGCATCACTAGGGGAATAATCTTCAACATACATCCCTATCCTGAGCTAATGTTTTCCAATTATCCCCTGTATAATCTAGTTCCCTCAAATCGTAGTTAATGTTATTCTCCCACCACATTCTTGGTCCACCAACGGGACATTTTCCCTCTGTTTTCCTATAAGAAGCTTCCATGCATCTCTTTCATTCACAATTCGTGCCAAATGTCCTGCCCATCGCAGTCGACGAGACATGTTTTAAATCTGGTTTCCTATAAATACCACATAGCTCACTGTTCTCCATTCGCATGTCTGCTCATCTCCCTTAGGTTCAAATATTTTCCTAAAAACTTTATTCTCGAATACTAGTATAGTAAGTGTCCATGTTTCGCATCCATATAATATAACTCGGAGAATAACAGTTTTATATAGTTTCAGTTTAACTTTTTTGAGAGAAGTTGGGACGACAAGAGTCCCTGTAATGTATAATAACATGCATTTCCAGAATTGAGACTATGTTTAATTTCTGTGTGCATCTCATTCCTGTTTGTAATTATTGTTCCCGGTATTTGAATTCTAGACATAAATATTAAAATATGGGAAGTTGAAAGGAGTAGAAAGCAATCTCCAAGTCTTGAGGCTGAGAATTTGAACAAAATGTCGATGCTCTGCCAGTATTTCAATGAAACTGTCACACCATTGATGCATGGGTTCGAGAGTAATAACAAATTTATGTTTTCAATCCCTGCCAACTCCTGATAATTTGCCATCAATTTGAAACTGTCATCAGCATACTAGAAGTGTTGTTAATCAATCTTAGCAGAGTTAATAAGCTGCCCCCATGAACTTGCTATCATGATTAAATCTTGAGAGATGTCCGATTATATGATGTACTAGGGAATATCCGGCGTGCGCTGCTACGCTTAATTAAATGAAATATGATAGGCCTATAGCTAAATTAGTACAAAAATCCACAAGAATAAAAATATATTATATTTTGGCATTATCCTCCCTTTTTATATGGGAGTGAGATTTGGACATTAAGAAAAAAAGACAGGAGCAGAATCAAATCAACGGAAATTAAATTCCACAGAAGGACAGCAAGATACACCCTTTTAGTTCGAAAAAAATAAAGAAATTTTAGAACAATTAGAAGTAGAATCAGTAGAAGAAAAACTCAACAGATATAAATTAAACTGGCTAGACCATGTAAAGGTAATGGATAATTCAAGAATCCAAAAATGATGATGTAATATAAGCCCAAAGGATATCGTCGACCAGGAAGACATCTTAAAAGACTGCTAAATGGGGCCGAGAGACGTCTAATTCGTGATGGAAGATGATGATGATGATGATGTGATTTTATGTTTAGTTGAAGGAAAATTAAGGGTTAATTAAATTAAATGGTAAACCTTGCCACAATACAAACATGGCGGTTGCTAGAGTAAATTATAATTTCGGATTTCAGATAAACCTACATTTCTAATGTTCGGATTTCACTGATTTTTCGCAGAATATTTACGCTATGCATCATTTGGAATTAACGAATAAAATGCCTGTTTATATTCCGCAGAATATTAATAACAAAGTAACTTTTTATTACATCTATTAGGAAACAGGAACGCATACTTGGATAAAAAAAACAAGGACATACATAATATTTAATTTTAGGAAGTTATATTTTGAGGTTATTTTAATTATATTATTTTGGGAAAGCTGAAGATAAAACAGAATTGTTTTGAAACATGTTCAAGAACAAATCAACATTAATATTGAGGTAAGATGTCCAGACCAAAAATAATATAAGGACATACATCCCTATATTGAGCTAATGTTTTCGAATTATCCCCTGTACAATGTACTTCCCTCAAATCATAGTTAATGTTATTCTCCCAACTCATTCTTTGTCTACTAAGTGGATGTTTTCCCTCTGGTTTCCTACAAGAAGTTTTCATGACCCTCTTTCAATTCCCATTCATGCCACATGTCCTGCCTATCTCAGTTAACAGTTCTTATTATATCTGGATTCCTATAAAAATCATGTAGTTTACCGTTTAGTAGTGTTCTCCATTCGCCTGTCTATTCATCTCTCTTTGCTCCAAATATTTTCCTAAGAACTTGATTCTCAAATACTCGTAATCTCTTCTCCTCCCTTAAAGTAAGGGTCCATGTTTCGCATGTATATATGACTCGGAGAATAACATTTTTATATATTTTCAGTTTAACTTTTTTTAGAGAAGGTGGGACGACAAAGGTCCCTGTAATGCATAATAAAACATGCATTTCCAGAATTGAATCGATGTATAATTTCCTTGTGCATCTCATTCCTATTTGTAATTATTGTTCCTAAGTATTTTATTTCAGCCACTTCTTCAAAATTTCCCTCATTTGTCATTACCTGTCCATTTCCATTAAATAATGTATTTCTATGTGTGAACATATTGTTTTATCATCATCATCATCATGAACAAATTCGTTTTAGGCCATGTGGCCTGTACGGTTAACCTAGCGAAGATGGCCTTGATCTTTCCACCGATGTTTTGGTATTTCTTGGTCCCTATGTCCAGTTGGGGTATATTGGAATGCCAATTTTGGAAGTCTATTTCTTGCCATTCTCCTCAGATGATTTTTCCATTCTTGTTGGTATCTTTGTATATCTTCATTTAAACTTGTTACTCCAAGTTTCCCTTTGATAAGAGTGTTCCTTTGGTGATTCAGTCTATTAACTCGTAACAATGTTCGTAAGAAGCGCATTTGGCTTACTTGAAGTTTATGAGAGTTTCTTTTATTTAAAATCCAAATTTCACTTCCGTATTTTGGAGCAGCTTTTGATGTGATGTTATGTAATCTTAGTTTTGTCTCTGTTCTCATCTGTTTACCAAAATGTCTTCGTATTACCCCATTCATTTTATTATATTTTTGTATAATATTGTTTTATTGATGTTTATTTCCAGTTCCAATTTCTTAGTGTTACTCAATGGAGTGTTGGCCCTTAGTATATATTCGCTGCCGCCTAATAATACTACATGATGAGCATAAAATAACAGCTTATTAATACCATTGATTTGCAGACCTTGTTCATCATTTAAATGTTTAATGGCATGCCTTAGTACAAAGTTGAATAGTAGAGGAAACAATTTTCATATAGAACATGATAAATTCCAGAACACGTATTCCATATCACACGAGCATAACTTCTCCAAAGTATCATATCCGTCCATCTTCAACACTGACCGTAATATAAAAGTTACTTTTTTTCCCGAGGACTGTCGAAGCAAATTTAATTTGAAGCTGGTGGACGAGTTATTGGAAACTTGGCCAATAATATAAAAACTTTCTTCTTCGCGTTTTTCTGAAAAGTCGCCTGAAATCCAATCCAGAGTCCTATTGATTTCAAATTATGGCTCACAACATATGGCGGTGTTTATGGCGACCACACATTCGGGATCGTCAGCAGTTACTGAAACTATTGGTCACCTAACAAAGTTTTATACCATCAAAAAAAAAAAACTTTCTAGTAATAAGTATAAAATAAATCACTACTTCCTTGGGATCAAACCAAACTTTACTTCAACAAATTTATATTCTGGATGGATTTCAAGACTCTGAATGGATAAGACACATTTCTTAAGGACATTACTGCAGAATCTTAAAGCACAAAAAAAAAGATAATGTCGTTTGGCATACATGCAAGAGTGGTTAACTTCTACCATACAACCATTGAGACAACATCAAAATCAATACTGTTAAATTTCATGGTAAAATTCCGTTAAGGTGCTAACTCACTTCCACTATCGAACCCGTAGGTTCATGGCCGCCCGGACATAAGTTCTCTATACATCGCTATCCTGAGTTAATGTTTTCCAATCATCCCCTGTATAATCTACTTTCCTCAAATCGTGGTAAATGTTATTCTCCCACCTCATTCTTTGTCTACCAACTGGGCGATTTCCATCTGGTTTTCCTGCAAGAAGCTTCCATACCCGTTTTTCATTCCCCATTTTTGCCATATATCCAGCCCACAGCAGTTAACGAGACTTAACTGTTCTTCTTATATCCGGCTTCCTATAAAGACCACGTAGCTCACTGTTATGAAATGTTCATCCGACTGTTTGTCCATCTCTCTTTGGCCCAATTTTTTTCTAAGAACTTTATTCTCAAATACTCATAATCTTTTCTCCTGCCTTAAAGTAAGAGTCCATGTGTGGCATCCATAAAATATATAATTGATAGAACAACAGTTTTTTGTATATACTCTCAGTTTAGTGTTTTTTTAGAGAAGTTGGGACGACAAGAGAACCTATAATGCATAATAGCATGCATTTCAAGAATTGAGCCTATGTTGAATTTCTTGATTCCTGTTTGTAATTATTGTTCCTAGGTATTTGAATTCAGCCATTTCTTCAAAATTTCCCTCATTTGTCATTAACAGTCAATTTCCATTATACGAGTATAATGTTTTCTATGTTCTAACATGTATTTACTTTTATTGATGTTTACTTCCAGTACCAATTTTTTAGTTTTACTCAATAGAGTGTGCATCTCCTCGCTATCGCCTAACAATATTATATCATCAGCTAAATTAACAACTTATTAATACCATTGTGTTGTAGGCCTTCTTCAGCCTATATTAATTTGATGGCATACTCTAATTACTCTACTTTATACAATATATAAGTTAATGTAACTGGGAGAATAATAGTTTTATATTTTTTTCAATGTAATGCTTTTTGAGAGAACTTGGGACGACAAGAATCCATGTAATACATAATAGCACGCATTTCCAGAATTGAGCCTATGTTTAATTTCTTTGTGCACCTTATTCTTGTTTGTAATTTGTTGTTCCTAGGTATTTGAATTCAGCCATGTCTTCAAAATTTCCCTCATTCGTCATTAGCTGTCCATTTCCATTATATAATGTATTTCTATGTGTGACCTATACTACTACTATATTAATCGAATATGATTTTAAAATTTTCGTTTCAGGTAGGCCTATACTCCTAAACTAATGTTTTTAGAACATAACAGCAGCTAAACACTCGTCGTACCAGAAAATGTGTATACACAAAGGTATACATTGCGATGGACCAAACATGGCGGTTTCTAAGAGGCAATCCTTATATTTTGATTTCAGGTAACCCCCCCCCCACTTCTAATAGCACTGGTCAACATGATGTTTGTCTCATGAGTACCAATAGTTGTACTTAATGCAGTTTTTTATCGTGTTTTCAAATATGTATTCGGAATTTCTCCATCACCCACAGTTTTTTTATTTCAATTTCAATTAATGAATTTAAATAATTAGTTTTTAATAAACGTTTTTTCATCCATTTGTCAATTGTAAAATAAAACGGGGTACACTTTCATCAGAAGATTTCAGCTTTGGAAAAGAGGTAGGCCTATCAAGGCAAATGGAATCCTAATATGCTGGCCGACTACTGTTGGATCATCAAGAGGGATGCTCCACAGGCGAAATATAGCAGAAAATCGTCATTTCTTATTTTCTAGGTGAGTCCGAAAGTTCGTATATTGTGTAGTTACGAATGTAGAAAATATTAAAGTGTTTGAAATGATAAATTCCTGTCTATCAGAAACTTTCCGTGATGGAGAAAAACCGATATCATATTTGAATTCAGGAGAAAAAATACTATCAGAATCACATATTTTTCTTTCTGAGACAGAAAAAAGTTTATTTCTTGTTACTCAGTGTAGTAGGATTTCGATAATTTATAATTAACTGTAAAATCAAGATGTAATATATGAGTTAAATTAACATACTATACAATGCATTATCACGTGATTACCTAACATCACCTTTATCTGGTAACAAGTGACAAAATATGCTTAAAAGCTACTGTTCTCTAATAAACTTTGAAAAGTGCAATTGAAACGTCATTCCAAAAGATGGGAATCACGTGATATTTCAACACGGATCATTGGCTGTGATATAGAGCAGTTAACTCCAGATCTCACATTACTTCCGGTTGGTTGAATTTTAAAACCACGGGGGTATAAGCTCGCACAAAAGGAGGGTTGAGGGGGGTTGAAAGTTAGGGTTAATGAGCCGTATTACCCTCATTCTACTTCCTCTTACATTCTAGGCCTTAAGAAAATTGTATTGGGATCCTTGCCTCTACAATTTTGTATAAGCTCGACAATTCTATCTTGCCACGTTTCTACACGCCCATTCATAGCCTATCACAAAATACTCGTACTTGAATTATATTTAAATAAAATATAGAAATGTGGATAAAATCGTATTGGACCCACGTCCTATTTTCTAACAACAGAATGTCCAGTAAATTACAAATACGAAATTCCCGACCGTTTTCCGATGTTTTCATGGCATCAAAGAATAATTCATGAGTTTTTATTGCTAAATTGAATTAATTCTATTAAAGCTAATTTCGTAAAAAAATATGTTTTTTAATATGTGTAAGTAATAAAATTAATATTTGTTTTGTGATAGGCCTAATTTCTAAAATAAGAATAGCAATTTTTTTTTCATTTAAACGTGAACTATGTTACGAAAAAAACATTGTAAACAATCTCACTTTAAAATTACTTTATTCATACTTTTCTTTTATCGTTTGATTATTTTTGACAATGACAATTTTTTGCCAATTCATTTGTAAAGCTTTTTTATTTCTTCCCAGTTCTTTTATAAAAATCTCAACTTTCTATTTTCAACTTTGGCTTTTTCTCTTCTTCCGACAATTTATTTTTTTGATCTAACTCTGCTTCCTTATACCTTCTGAAAATATATATATGATATGAAAAGAAAAATGAATGCTTGAGTCGGGATTTGAACCCGAGTCTCTAAACTATGTACGTTTAGCGCTCTAACCAACTGAGCTACTCAAGTATCCCAACACAAACATACATTTTTCTTATATATGTAGTATTCTCAATTCACACAAGAGGTAGCGGGAAGTCGTTCCAACTACCATCTAGAAGCCACCATAACAGGTAAGCAAATTTATATATATTTGAATACAAGATAAATGTCCGTTGCTTTTACAAATTCGCGTCTATTTCCTGATTTTCCCGGTTGCTTTCAAATTCCCGACTTATTCCCGGTTTTCAAGATTTTCCCGTATGCTGGACACTGAACAAGGTAACCATTGCATGACGAAACCTACCTTGAAATTTCTCCCCGAGAAGCGTTGTGATGTACCAAAGCCGTGTTAAAAAATGATCTGCCGCTTTAAACTGCAAATCACAGATATCGAAGCCAGAATCCAGCAATGTCAACAAACTGTACGGAACAGATTTAACTCCTCCATGAGTAAGAGTGAAGTGAAGTGAGGCAGAACGCGGCGCGGACGGCAGATAGTGAGGATTATCCAATCTGCCAATTCACATATTTTATTACTTCCCTATAGTTCTAATGAGTTATTTTGCGCTGAATTTTAGCGCCTTGCAGTTAAAAACGGAAGATATTTTTTTAACACGGCCTTTGTACATCATAACCCTTCTCTGCATAAAAAAATTCAAGATAGGTTTCGACATGCAATGGTTGACACTTACCTTGCAAGTAAACAGTAAGCTTAAAATCGTGTAGTATTATTAGCCCATGGTTGAGGAAATACTAAAACTAATGCACACATTAGTCTGCTAAGAATCCCTCTTCATAGCACTTCCTCTTATTCTACTTCTTTCACAGTAGCATCTGCCCACAACTGGAATTTCCTTCCTCACTATATCAGGGGTTGCAGCACACTTGGTACTTTTAAGTCACGCTTATACAATTACCTGTTGTTAAATGATTAATTTTTTTCTCGAGAATTAAACTTATTCTGTCATTAATAGTTATTTTTCTGGCTTTTCTATCTTGTACATTTTATATTTAATTCATTAAATCTAGATTAAATCAAAATATTTAGTATAATTATAATAATTATATTGTAGACATACTATGTAATGTTTATTATTGTTGTAATTAGGTGTAAGAATATTTTTTTGTATTTTTTAACCTGGTTGAGTGGTAGACAAGGCCTTAATTCTGCGAGATAAAATAAAGCATTTTTTAAGGAATTAAACCTAATGGTACAACTAGGACACGACACACATCCAGTCCCAAGGTTCAGATTTTTTTTTAAAATCCCTTACCCCGCCGGGAATCGAACGGGTCGGCGCACTGTAAGATAGGGACTCTACCGACTACACCACAGCGACAGACAAAGCATTATGATTAGGACTATATTAGACTACCTAATACTCGGCGTGCGCTGCTACGTCTAACTTAATTATTTATATTTATTTTCAATTGACTAAGTAAAAAAAAACAGAGCTTAATTAAATTGTATGGTATACACTGTGACTTGCTAGAGTCAATTTTCTGTTTCGGATTTCAGGTAAACCCTCACTTCTAATGGTCGGATGTCACAGAGTTTTGGACAATACTTACCTCGGTATATTTTAATAGTATATATTGAGTTTCGTTTGAATCATCGAAAATTTCGATCGCTAGAGCGATTTTTAAGTAATTCGTTCCAGGTGAACTCCTATCCCTTGTAGTTTTATAAAAAAATAGATACCGGGTAAACACTGGCTGTAACTCAAAATCTGTATGTACAAATTTTCATGAAGATCTGTTTAGCGGTTTTAGAAATATGTGAGTCACAACATATGCAACCTGAATTTATATATGCGAAGATAATATTAACGTGAGAAAACTGCGTCTAGATGTCAATAACAGTGAAAATAAATATATGGTCAAACGTCGAAATACATTACTAAACAGGAATGGACACTTAATAAGTGAGTGAAATTTCATAGAACTGGCGGAATTAAAATACTAGGGTCAATAAATAGATTACAAATGGGAAATTAAACATATGATAAAGTCCGAAAACGCATGATATTATACATCACAGGAATTCATTGATGGAGTATGGTATGTATCCTCATGGACTTATTTAGGTTTCGAGATTTCAAGATGTGGCTGTACAGGCCATCTTAATTTTGGTCCTCCTTTATCTCGACGTCCTTTAGGTCTATACTGCAATGCTAATTTAGGAAAGCGATATAGGACCATTCTTTGGACATATTGTAACCAACTGCTTGAACTATTTGTCTCATAAATCGATAGAATTACCTCTTCCTGTCAGTGTTGCCTACAAAACTTTTGAAATAAAAATTCGTAATGAGAAATATATCCGCAAATTAACTTATTTGACAAGTATATCGATTCATCAATATACGATCGATATGGTACAGCAAGAAATTCCAAAAGAAAACACCTTCAAAAATTACCAGAAAAATGAAAGGTTAGTTCTATTGCTTTAAAAATGTATTAAATGTTGTATAATGAATCTTCATTATTGTTAATAGTAATTTCTCAACAATCGTCTGTTATTGACTTTTTCCAAGCCCAAAGAGATTTAACAGTAAAGATATGCTATTTATAACTATACAACCGGCTTACAAATCACCCGGAAGTAAGATCGGAATACATAACCCCACATTTGGTAAATATTAAACATTATAATTATTTTTAGCTTCTGATGTATTATTCGATCGGCCGCGGTGGAGTAGTGGTTATGCACCTTGCTTCTGGTCCCGAGGGTCGCGGGTTCAAACCCGGCCGTGGTCGATGGACTTTTTTAGGATGGAAAAATCCAAGGAGCAAGTCCTCCGGGGAGACTTAAAGCCGTGGGTCCCGAGTCTGAAGATTTTCAGGCTCGTAAAAATTCTTAAGCCTGAATGAAAAGGCCTCTAAGCAAAATTTACCGAATTTTCCCGTCCTAGTATTACCTTGGTTTCCTAGATGTCAGTATGAGGCGGAACGCTGACCACGGACCACTCAAATGTCATCTATACCAAAACAAGTGTAACTAAATTAGCATGGTTCAAATTCTTCCCTGTAGGGGGAGAGCGCCTTAATCTCTGTTAAGGGAAACATGGGCTTACAAGATACAAGAAGATGTATTATTCGCTAAATAGTCACTCCAAATCCAACGCGAGGTTGAGTTTTTCATTAGACAAAATCACTCGCGACTTTGTTGCTCGTGATTTTTTCAGAAAAACACAATCTCTTGTTAGATTACTGTTGATAGTTCTGGCTTCAACAATATTTTGAACTTTTAATTTATCGCGTATATATGAGTTTCTTTGTCCGTCAATTTTTGTCAAGCCTAGGAGTGAACGTAAAAGTTTCGTCTGTGCCGCTTGCAATTTTGATTTGAGTTTAGAATGTATTACCCAATTTTCGCTGCTATATTTCAGTCCTGATTTTGCAGTCACTTACGTTGTGTAATGTCAATTTGGTTGCGGTTGGCTTTTGTTTGCCAAAATTTCTTTTTATGACTCTGTTATGTAAGGGATCCAAAAAATACAGTAAAGTCGTTATTTTCTGAAGAAACGACTTCAACATTACCTGCCTTCATATGACTTTACCATGACCCTCACTATTGATCTATTTATCGCAGTTTTAAATCATTTTTATCTAAACGTATTTAATTACTTTCTTTAATTTGGTGTTATTTATTATATTACATACAGTATGTCCAATATACCTCCGTTTTCGGTGTTTTTTTCAATACTCTGTGTGTGTGTGTGTATATATATATATATATATATATATGTGTGGTCCACCGCTGTGGTCTCGAGATAGCGTGCTGCCTTGTCACACAGCAGGCCCGTGTTCGATACCCGGTCGGGACAGGCTCCCGGGTGAGGGTTTTTTCCGGCATTTTTCCTCACTTGCAAGAAGAATGTCCCCGAAAATCATCCGGCCATCATCACCATCCTTCACCTGTGTGGAAAGCAACTGGAAGCTACCACACTATAATTCCCTAGTCAAGCTGCAAAGCATAGCATGAAAATGCTATGACTGCAGTGAAAGACATACCCTCGGGTAAAATTACTATAGAATAGAATATTGTTTCTATAATTATCCATTGAATTCATTCGTCGTGTTTGTTAGAGTGTGTTTTATATTTTGAAATGTTATCCTAAATTTGTTTTTCTATATACTAAAACTCAATGTGTTAGTTTTTCTTCAGTTATATGTTATACAATGTTTTGTTTGTATAATTCTCCTTTGCATTAATTATTTCTGTGTCAGAGTGTATTTTATATTTTGAAACTTTCTCGTAAGTTGGCTTGTTTTATACAGTTTTCGGCATGTGTCAAGTAACTACTGCACATGGATGCAAGGAAAAAAAATCAGTAGTATTTGAGAATATATTCTGAAGGTCCCGTATTCAAACCCCAGTTTCAACCAATCTGATTTTTTTCGTTGCAACCATGTGCAGTAGTTAACTGACTTATGCCACATTCTGTGTTATTTCCTAATGTCTTTAAATACCTTCTTCAATCTTGTAATAATCTATTCTATATTGTTTTGTTTATTTTACTTCCTCTTGCATTGTTATTTAATTGTCTTATGTGCCAGAATTTATTTTATGTCTTCAAACGGTCTCCTAAATTGATTATATATATATATATATATATATATATATATTCCCTCTCCCTTTAACTAAAACTTTGATATATATATTATAACTATATGAAGGCAAATATGATATGAAAAGAAAAATGAATGCTTGAGTCGGGATACATGTATGTATTGTATTGTATTGTATTGTATTGTATTGTATTGTATTGTATTGTATTGTATTGTATTGTAAGCCCATGTTTTCCCTTTACAGAGATTTAGGCGCTCTCCCCCTACAGGGAGAATTTTAACCATACTAATTTAGTTACACTTGTTTTCTTATAGATGTCATTTTGAGTGGTCCGTGGTCAGCGTTCCGCCTCATACTGACATCCAGGAAACCAAGGTAGTACTAGGACGGGAAAATTCGGTAAATTTTGCTTAGAGGCCTTTTCATTCAGGCTTAAGGATTTTTTACGAGCCTGACAATCTTCAGACTCGGGACCCACGGCTTGAAGTCCCTCCCGGAGGACTTGCTCCTTGGATTTTTCCGTCTTAAAAAATCCATCGACCCCGGCCGGGTCTGAACCCGCGAACCTCGGGACCAGAGGCAAGTCCACCGCGGCCGATATACATGTATGTTTGAATTGAAATACTTGGGTAGCTCAGGTCGTTAGAGCGCTAAACGTACAGAGTTTAGGGACTCGGGTTCAAATCCCGACTCAAACATTCATTTTTATTTTCATATCACACACATATATATATATATATATATATATATATAAATAACATGTATTTATTTATTTATTTAGATGTTATAGCTATATTTTTGACATTTGGCAATGAAGGCAAATATGATATGAAATGTGTATATATATATATATATATATATATATATTATAGACCTATGTATTATTTATGTAAGTGAACCGCATACCCAGCAGAGCACTTGCTCATTCAAGTGCCGATAATGTGTACAACATTTATTTGTGAATGATGTAATTTATTCTTATGCACGTAACTACAAGTTTAAACATCAGCATAAAAAACTGTATATGCCTGTATTTACAAGTTTAAAAGTATCTGTCTTTACATGCCTTCTTCAATCTTGTATTAATTTATTCTATATTGTTTCGTTTATTTTATTTCCCCTTGTACTGTTATTTAATTGCCTTATGTGCCACTTATTTAAGTGTACCTAGGCTGTAAAAGAGAAAAGGAATAAATAATAAATTACAAATATTTCAATATTTATGTGGCACCCTTAAAAACACTGGGAAAGAAAGTAAGAAAAGGAACATATTTAAAATCTTATAAACTATTGACTGTGCCTGTAATATTGTATGGCTCACAAATATGGACTCTGAATAGACAGACAAATTAAAAGAATAAAAACCGTAGAAATATAATATTTACGATTTATGGCAGGATACACTTTAATGGAGAAAAAACGAAGTGAAGATATCCGTAAAGAACTACAAATATTCAATTTGACACATAAAATAGAAGAGTATAGTAGGAAATAGTATGAACATATTTGCAGAATGGATACCAATAGATTGCCTAGGAAAACGGAACTATCAACCAAGAGGAGGAAAAAGAGATCGGGGACGCCCACGAAAGAGAGGACACAACAGGTTTGATACTTGGAACCAGAACGAACCAAAAAAGATTTAATCCTTGTAAGAAGAAAAAAGAAGAAGAAGATATATGTGTACAGCCTTAAGAAACTTAGCACCATCACTTATTCTGCAAGTGTGGGAAATTTAAAGTAGAATTGTATTTTTTATTTCGTCAAGGTTGGAGATGATTCGTGCACAAATGTTTGTTTGCGGGTAATTTTGTTGCCTGGGAAACGCGTTTCATTTGTCAGCTAGAACGTCCGCATATCTGAGAATCTCGCATAAAATGAATCCACTTCTAATGACGAATCCAACAGGAAGAATGGACCACTTCTTGGAAGAAGCATTTTAAACGCCATCTTGGCAGATTCTCCTCTTTTCTTGCGAAACTCCCTTCTCCTTGTTATCAATCTTGTTACAAGGGGGCGAGATTAGAGGTCAGGGGAGGGGAAGATAGGTTAATAGATGTTAACAGAAGGGTCAAACTCGATGAAACTAGCTACCGTCACACCGTCTTCTCCAGCATGCAAAAGTGGCTTAACCAGCCGTCAAATAAAGCACTCATATAACACAACTTAATGCAACCGCATACCATTGTTTTTAAATTAGCAGTTTTCGGAAGTGTGGTAAAAAGCTCCAAGCATGAAGGCTGCGAGTTCGAGTCCCAGTGGATACAATATTTTTAACTGGACTAAGCCTTTCGGCAACACCATGACCCCAGATTCGACTCACCCTCTAACGGAAATGAGTACCGGACGCATGTTCTGGGAATAACGGTGACCGTAACCCAAAACTAACTATTATAGGTAATTATATTTTTGAAGAGAATCCTTGGATGAATTTTTTTAATAACATTATTTTTTATTCGGCTGACATCTCTTATTTATATCAAAACATCATCATCATCATAGTACATTCACGAATTTAGGCCATTTGTTGACCTGTTTCGGACTCAAGAGAAACACCATCCAGAAGTCTTTTGAGTGAACGTCCTGGTCTTCTTCTTCCTGCACGTTGATATCTTAACATTTGTTTGGGTATCCTGTGATCTTCCATTCGTTGAACATGTTGCATCCATCTTCACTTATAATCAGAAATTTTGTTTTCTAAAGGTTCCATGTGTAATTCTTCTAAGATGTCTTCATTTTTTTTTGTGATCTAGTAGTGTGTATCCTGTCCTCCGAAGATATCTCATTTTTAGCAGATATAACCTTATTTTTCAACGTCCATACTTCGCTATCATACAAAAGAGTTGGAAGAACCTGTGTTTTATACACTTTTAGTCTTTTATGTTTTTGGACTAACTGTGACTTGAAGATAGTTATATCAAAATACATTATAAATAATAATTGTATTGTATTTATAACATGTAATCGTTTATGTTTATTGTAATTTAGATGTAAGCCTATTTTTTTGTATTTTTTTAAACCTGGTTGAGTGGCAGACAAGGCCTTAAGGCCTGAACTCTTCCAGGTAAGATAAAGCTATTATTATTATTATTATTATTATTATTATTATTATTATTATTATTATCATAATTTATCAACGCGTTTTCACAATGTATCGTCTCATCACAATTTAGGAACAAGATCACAAGATACTGCTTTACTTTCTATACCACAGCACAGGACATGTTTATACTCGGAATCTTTCACAATATCTATGGAACTCACTTCCCAGTCATGTCATCACTATTATTATTTAAATCCAAATTAACTGATATCTTAATTTCCACACAATGAAAGTAATACCTGCATTAACAACTATATTCAGCATTTTGTATATACCGATCTTGCAAGCTTTACTTTATTTCATTCTATGTTTTGTTTGTGTTAGCAAATATCAGACGACATCCCCATTGTCTTGCGTAGCGTCCAATTTTAATAATATCTTTATGTAATTTATGTAATTTTTTGTTGAATGTATTATTCGTTGGTTGAATGGAACAGAAGGCCTTATGGCCTTAACTCTGCCAGCTTAAATAAAGCATTACTGTTATTTAATGAAATGAAAATAAAACTTAAAGTTTTATGTGATTTTCATATTTATTAAAATATAAATTAGTAACAGCTGTTTCGGTACTTTATACCTTCTTCAGACATGACTTCAAAATTCATTCATTTGTAATCATGTCTGAAAAGGTACAAAGTACTGAAAAAGCTGCTACTAATTTATATTTTAATAAATATGAAAATCACATAAAACTTCAAGTTTTATTTTTATTTAATTAAATATATTATGGATTTTCACATAGTCAACGCCAATTCAATTAATTACATTATTATTATTATTATTATTATTATTATTATCATCATCATCATAATCATCATCTCGTGCCGATTTTCTAAAAGGCTGGGAGTCTTAACCTCCTAAGGCCAATTAATAATGGGATTTTAAAAAAGTGCAGGTATCAAAATCTAAGATCTCGGATTCTTAAGCTCCAAATAAATTAGATTTAGGCGCCTCAATTATGCTTTATAACGTAAAATTGGTTCTAAAAATACAATTTTCAGCTATTAAAAATGTGTAATATTAAATGCATCACCAACATTAATAGGAAAATGAAAGTAATGAAATTAATAAAATTAATAAAGTTAATTAACAACAGTAAAACTATTTATGGACCACAATATACAATTATTTTATATGTTATTGCGATGTTCTCACTCTCTCGGTGAATTTATTCATAATTGGTATTTGATAAAGCATAATTATTTTTTGTAGGATGTCAGATGATAAACTGCATCATTTATTGAAAATAATTTTATACTTACTTACTTACTCACTGGCACTATCGAACCCGTAGGTTCATGGCCGCGCGGACATAAGGCCTCCATACATCCCTATCCTGAGCTAATGTTTTCCAATCATTCCCTGTATAATCTACTTCCCTCAAATCACAGTTAATGCTTATTTTAATATCACATACTGCGTTTCATTGTGAAACATCGAAAATTGCATCCGCTAGAGCTATGTTTTTTTTATTTTCGTTTCAGGTCAATTCCTACACCTAATGAGTTCATAGCATAATAGATAGCGGTAAACTCTCGGTATACTTGAAAACCTGTACGTATAAATGTTCATGAAGATCGACTGAGGAGTATAGAAGTCTATAAATCACAAACATACGCAGGCTTAATTTTTACATAGGATATCATTACCAGCTAATACCCAGCGTGCGCTGCTATGCCTAATTAAATTAAATATGATTTTTTAAACCTTCGTTTCAGATCAACTCTTACACATAATCGTTTTGGAGTATAATAGATACCGGCTAAAAATTCGCTTTCTGAACTTTCAACTTCGTACAAAATTCTTACAAATATATTGATGACATTCTAGGAGATCATCAATGTGCATTTAGAAGAAACAGGTCTACAACAGGTCAGATTTTTAGTATAAGACAGATTTTAGAAAAGAAATGGGAATATATTGGTACTGTACATCAACTATATGTAGACTTCAAAAAACATATGATTCAATTAAGAGGGAGAAGTTATATAGTATCCTGCTGGAGTTCAGAATTCCTAAAAAAGTTAGTTAGGCTTATACGGATGTGTCTAAATGGCACAAAGAGTAAGGTGCGTGTAGGCAAACAGTTTTCAGACACTTTTGAAATCCAGAATGGGTTGAAGTAAGGAGATGCACTATCTCCTCTACTATTTAATTTTGTGCTAGAGCATGACATTAAATCTTTAGAGAATGGGGAAGGCTTGCAACTCAATGGTATTAATAAGCTGTTAGTTTCTGACGATGTAGTATTATTGGCCGATAGCGAGGAGATACTAAAGGACAACACGCACACACTATTGAGTAACACTAAAGAATTAAGACTGGAAGTAAATATCAGTAAAACTAAATATATGGTCACACGTAGAAATACATTATATAATGGAAATGGACAGCTAATGACAAATGAGGGAAATTTTGAGGAAGTGGCTGAATTTAAATACCTAGGAACAATAATCACAAATAGGAATGAGATGCACAAAGAAATTAAACATAGGCTCAATTCTGGAAATGCGTGTTATTATGCATTGCAGAGACTCTTGATGTCCCAACTCCTTTCAAAAAATGTTAAACTGAAAATATATAAAACTATTATTCTACCATTTATATTATATGGGTGCGAAACATGGGCTCTTACTTTAAGGGAGGAAAGGAGATTACGAATATTTGAGAATAAAGTTCTTAGGAAAATTTTTGGACCAAAGAGAGATGAACAAACAGCTGAATGGAGAAGACTACGTAACAATGAACTACATGGTCTTTATAGGAAACCAGATATAATAAGAACAGTTAAGTCTCGTAGACTGCGATGGGCAGGACATGTTGCACGTATGGGGAATGAAAGACTTGCATGGAAGCTTCTTGTAGGAAAACCAGAGGGAAAACGCCCAGTTGGTAGACCAAGAATGAGGTGGGAGAATAGCATTAACTATGATTTGTGGGAAGTGGATTATACAGGGAATGATTGGAAAGCGTTAGCTCAGGATAGGGATGTATGGAGAGCTTATAATCGCGCGGCCATGAACCTACGGGTTCGATAGTGCCAGTGAGAAGTAAGTAAGTAAGAAAATTTGCATGTATACAAAGCTATACATTTACGACGAAACTAGCAATTGCTAATCAATTTTTAATTTCCCATTTCAGGTATTTCCATTTCTAATGGTCTGATTTCGCTATATTTTTTTTATAATATCTACCTCGGTTTATTTTAATACAGTAAAATATCCTTATTCCCGTTTTCATTATTCGCGGGTTAAAAAATTGCAACACAGTTCCTGTATTCGCGGATAAAAATTTATTTATTGCGGATCCAGTAAGTACATCGCTTAATTTTTACATAGGCTATCATTACCAGCTAATACCCAGCGTGCGCTGCTACGCCTAATTAAATTAAATATGATTTTTAAACTTACACATAATGGTTTTGGAGTGTAATAGATAGCGGCTAAAAATTCGTCTTATTGAAAATTTGCATGTATGCAAAGCTATACATTTACGACGAAACTAGCGGTTGCTAGTCAATTTTTAATTTCCGATTTCAGGTAGGCCTATATCTCCATTTCTAATGGTCTGATTTCGCTATTTTTTATATCTACCTCGGTTTATTTTAATACAGTAAAATATCCTTATTCGCGGGTTAAAAAATTGCGACACATTTCCTGTATTCACGGCTAAAAATGTATTTATTGCTGATTCAGTAAGTATATCAGAAGGATTAGTATCCTTTATTAACGCATCGGAAACTTTGTTTTAATGCAGGCACGTGTCAAGGCGTCTTTTACAAATAATGTTTCAAATCAACAAATTAATATAAAGTAAAATAAACCTTATTGTCACTAAGCCTATAGTTCGTTGTTAAAAGCTGTATTTCACGTGGCAAAATGTCCGTTGATAAATGCCGCTCTCGCCGATTTTTTCAACTTGTCATTCGTTCCTATAATTTTGATTGAATAACATGTGTCTCTTCTGTTTTGTTGCCAATTTATGTCGAGTAATAGGGCAATTGTTCAAAATCTCTCATTAATTGATTTTATTTTGATAATTTTTATTTTATTTTGGAACCTTGGAACATATCCCCTATATATCCATACAAATTACCATTCCATATTCGCGGTTTCTGTATTCGCGACATATTTGCGGAACATATCCCCCGCGAATAAGGAGTTGTACCATAATATACCATATACTGAGTTGTGAAATATCGAAGATTGCGACAGCTAGATAATTTTTTTTTTTAATATTTGATTCAGATGAACTCCAACATCTAATTGTTTTAGAGGATAATTGATAGCGGATAAACACTCGCTGTACTTTAAAACATGTACAAGCAAAATTTTAAGTCAATCGACCGACTACTTTTCGAGTTTTGTGAGCACAAACATACGCAGGTTGAAGTTTTATATACAGAGTGTCCCATTCAAACTTCCCACATTTTAATTAATCATAACTAACAAAGTATGCGGAATTATGAAATGGGGCCGGTATTAAACCAAACAGAAACTCAAAGAATTTTCATTGCCATACATTGCCACACACTAAAACACCTCTATATGTGAACCATTAGTAGGACGAACAATATCAAGTCTGTACTCGATTTCGTGTACGAGCACCTCCTGAATCTTTTTCAACGCTTCCAGTCGCCAGAAACTTCTCAAGCCATGCCTTAATGGTCTTCCCATAGATGCATTTCCTCCATATTCTCTCCGGTAATTTCTTTGCACTGTAATTATTGACTTCGTCTCTACATACCAGTTTGTGCTCGTTGCTGAGGAGTCGCCATTTGTTTTATGTAATTATTGTCCAACATGCGCCAGATGAATTAAGTGCAACAATGAAAACAAAAATTATTTGAATTTCTCTTTCTTTTAATACCAACCTCATTCCATAATTCCGCATACTTTGAGAGTTATGATTAATTAAAATTTGGGAGGTTTTAATGGGACACGTCGTATATAAAGATATACTTCTGGAGAGGAAATTGCAGAAGTTGGATATCCCTGACGTGTGGAATCATACAAATTGTAACATTTCGAGATATTTGAGCAGGAGAAGGCATAATTTCAAACTAGATGTCGCTGTGCATACAATACCAAAATTGTAATGGAAATCCATTAAGCCAGAGCGAGGTGGAAGGGGAGACTAACAATAGACACTATGCCAGGTCATTGTTAGGAAGACATTTTAAAAGCACTGCATCCAATTGGTAGTGGTAAGGCAGTCAAAATGTTATCACTGTTGACTCAGTGAAGCAGAATCGGTTTATGGTTTTGTCATAATACAGTACTTACTTATGCATCTGACATCCCTAATAACCATGCCAGGGGGTGAATTTATAAATTCAACACAAAACCAACGTCATGTTTTATTTTCAAAGAGAACTCGTATAAATACAAACTGGATTGTTTACAGGGGGTTATTTATTTTTATGTTCAGCGGCAGTAAAATTATCTCTACATTACATTATTCCTTTTAAAAATACTAGTTAATACTCGGCATGCGCTGATATGCCAAAAGAAATGAAATTAAATCTGCGTTTTCATTTTTATTTGAATAGGTAAATAGAAAAATAATTATAAATGTATATCTGAATTATTTAGCTAATGACAAATTGCGTAAATTTTGAAGAA
Source organism: Diploptera punctata (assembly GCA_030220185.1). Classification (NCBI taxonomy): domain Eukaryota; kingdom Metazoa; phylum Arthropoda; class Insecta; order Blattodea; family Blaberidae; genus Diploptera; species Diploptera punctata. Next base: position 1,732,394 of record JASPKZ010008859.1, read on the forward strand.
GTGGCTGAATTCAAATACCAAGGAACAAGAATGACAAATAGAAATGAGATGCACAAAGAAATTAAACATAGGCTCAATTCTGGATATGCATTACAGGGACTCTCGTCGTCCCAATTTCTCTCAAAAAACGTTAAACTGAAAATATATAAAACTGTTATTCTCCCAGTTATATTATATGGATGCGAAACATTGATTCTTACTTTAAGGGAGGAAAGGACTCTTACTTTAAGGGAATATTTGAGAATAAAGGAAAATTTTTGGACCAAAGAAAGATAAACAAACAGGTGAATAGAGAAGACTTACACAACAGTGAGCTAAATGTTCTTTATAAGAAGCCAGCTATAATAAAATCAGTTAAGTCCCACAGACTGCGATGAGCAGGACATATGGCACGAATTGGAAATAAAAGAGATGAATGGAAGCTTGTTGTAAGAAATCCAAAGGAAAAACGCCCGAGTGGAAGACCAAGAATGAGGTGTTGGAATAATATTAACCATCATTTGAGGAAGTAGATTACACTGGGGATGATTGGAAAGCTATTTTCAATAGTTGATAAACTAGAAGAGCACAAATACCAATGGAAAGAACTTTTAGACAGAATGGACAATATAAGGTTACCCAAAAAAGATCAACACCTACATACCACATGGCAAAAGATCTTTGGGACGGTCAAGGAAACGATGGACTTGAGACCGGAACAGGTCACATTGACCTAATCCTGGAAAGGAAGAAGAAGAATGATTGGAAAGCATTGTCTCAAGATAGGGATGTGTGGAGAGCATATGTCCACGCGGCCATGAACCTACGTGTTCGATAGTGCTAGTGAGATAATTAAAAGTAGTCAATCAAAGTAGTCAACTTCAGCGAATGTAACAAGGGTGAAGTGATCGAGTAGCAATACGAAACAGTATGAGTAGTAGTAAGCGAAATGCTTGAAAGATGGAGCGACAGGTATTGCAATATATATTTTTGTTGGTCAGTCAAGTATGACTTGAAAACTTTCTCTACGTCAAGTGGTTTTGGATGAAGTAATAAAACAATATATTGTTCTGCAGCTACTCAGTTCTTCAAATAAGGTTTCAATTAAAATCAATAGACACAGAAAGAAACTATATAATATAATAATAATAATAATAATAATAATAATAATAATAATAATAATAATAATAATAATAATAATAACAAAACATGGAACTGAAAAATGATACAATAAGAAAACTTCCTAGTTGAATATTTAAAGGTATATCGGTATACAAAATGTTGGATATAGTTGTTACGCAGTTAATATTTTAATTGAGTGAAACTAAATATATCAGTTAATTTGGGTTTAAATAATGATAGTGATGGGAAGTGAGTTCCATGCTCTAGTCATAGATATTTTGTAAGATTCAGAGTATAAATATGTCCTGTGCTGTGATATCGAAAGTAATGAAGTATCTCGTGATCTTGTGCCTAAACTGTGATGAGTCGATGCATTTTGAAAACGCATTGATATATAACCTGGTAAATATGTATGCAGAATTTGTTCAAAGAACATGTTCAAGGAATGAAAGGAGATCGGAATCCAAAAATTATACTTAATTAAAAACCAAGAGGGGGTGTAAGAGGTAGTGATGTGCATTCTATAACCTCTCCTACCTAATTCTCAACCTCACCTGCACGTGGTACACCCTGCTTTTAACTAACGAGGTAATGGGGACCGAGTCACGGCGGTATAACCGTTCCATCGAATATGGAGGAAATTCCATATTTTGAACGCCTGACTAGAGGCTATAAGGTAGCAGCCCTACCACTAGTCTTGCTCTGCGGATGGTTGGTAACCAACCCAGGGGACTTCCTACTACTCGAAGAAACTTAAGCAAAGACTGGAATGATCACACTGATGACGACAAAGCAAGAAATAGGTTAATGATTAAGGATCTCAAAGTTGCAACATGGAATGTGAGAGGAATAACACATAAAGAAGATGAGTTAGAAGTAGAGTTAGACAAAAGAAAAATTGACATTGCCATTATTTCGGAAACAAAAAAGAAGAACAAAGGATCAGAAGAATTAGGAAAATATGTAATGATTTATTCTGGAGTTCCAGCAGAGAACTGGGCATCATCAGGAGTCGCAATTTTAATAAGGAAAAATTTGCAACACAACATTTTATATTACCAATGGATTTCCCCAAAATTGTAACAGTTAGAATAAAAATTTTAGGACATAATTTGAATATAATTGGAATTTATGCCCCTGTAGAAGGAAACGATTCAGAAACCATAGAATTTTATGATATTTTACAAGAAACCATTGACAAAGTAAATAAACAAGATTATCTCATAATTGCTGGTGATTTTAATGCAAGAGTCGGAAATCAACCGATAAGAGAATGCATTGGATCAGAAGGAGAACCAACTTGCAACAATAATGGTAAACTGCTAATAGATTTTTGCATATTCAATAATTTAAGAATCACAAACTCCTTCTTTAGACACAAGAAAATACACAAATATACATGGGCAGCAAGGGGATCAAAGTCTATAATAGATTATGTACTAATTAATAATAAATTTAAAAAGTCTGTAAATGACACTAGAATATACAGAGGAAGTGAAATTGATAGTGACCATTTTCTTGTTGAAAGCAAAATAAAATTATATCACAAACACATCAGCACAAGAAAAATACAAGCAGACAGTACAAAATAAGACACCAAAAAAGTTTAAAATTCACTTATTGGAAGACCAAAGTACACAAATATTATATCAAACTAGAATAAAGAATAAACTTAAAACAAGCACGGGCGATATTGAAGAGGACTGGATAAATCTAAAACAAGCAATCATGGAAGCAGCATATGAGAGTCTCGGATATAAACAAATCAAAAACAAAAAGAGATTACGAACCTGGAATCCCGAATTAAAAGAAAATATTGAACAAAAGAAAAAGCCTATAAAGTGTATTTACAAACTAAACAAGAGGAACATTATACAGAATATAAAAAACTCAGAGCTAAGGTTCGTAAATTGTCTAGAAAATACAGAAGGGATGATTGGGATAAATTTGTAAAATCCTTAGAACGTGATATTACAGGAGCACAAAGACAGGGATTTAAAATATTCAAAAAATTACAGATGGAAACAAAAGACAAAATTAATGTTAATCTGATACCAAAACAAGACTGGATTACTTACTATAAAAATCTTTGGTCAGAACCGAACACTCACACTGAAAAAATTACTTCGAATTTGACTTGTGAAAATGAAATAGAAAAACCAGACATAACAATGGACGAACTAGAAGAAGTTTTAAAGAAGGCCAAGAACAGAAAAGTCCAGGTTTAGATGATTTAAATTTAGAACTTTTTAAGTATGGAGGAACTGCCTTGAAAGAGAAACTATTAGAACTTTTTAACAATATTTGGCATTGTCTTAATATTCCAACGGATTGGGAAACGGGTCTAGTAATTAATATACATAAAAAAGGTCAGAAAACAAATGTGATAACTACCGAGGCATTGCCTTACTCCAACTGCATCTAAATTATATGCCAACATAATTAAAAATAAGTTATCAGTAAGTACTGAAACATTTTTGGAAGAAGAACAATGTGGATTTAGAAAAGGGAGGAGCACTATAGATGCAATATTTACCCTGCAACAAATTATGGAAAAAAGGAGAGAATTTAATCTCCCACTATACATACTATTTATAGATTATGAAAAGCATATGATAATGTAAACCAAGATAAACTTTGGCAGATACTGCATGAAGAACATATACACTCACATGTAATACGAGCCATACAAAGCTTATATCAAAATTCTAAAATCAAAATTAAATTACCAGATGGAGAAATAACAGAACACATAAACACAGGCAAAGGTGTTCGACAAGGATGTGGACTATCTCCACTCTTATTTAATATATATATTAACAGAATAGTGCAAGAATGGAAACAAACAGTAAACAGTGGAATTTCAATAACTAGGAATAAAATAATTCAAACAATATTATATGCTGATGATCAAATAATATTATCAGATTCCGAAGATAGCTTACAAATAGCAGCATATCAATTATTCAAAATTGCCAGCAAATATAATATGAAAATTTCCACATCAAAAATCCAAAACAATGGCAATGTGTGGAAAAAACATACAACGGGTGAAAATTGAGATTGATGGAAAAATTATAGAACAAGTGTCAGATTTCTCTTACTTAGGAAGTGTATTTGCAGAGTATAAGAGTGACATTGATTCAAAATTACAAAAATATAATAAAATGAATGGGGTAATACGAAGACATTTTGGTAAACAGATGAGGACAGAGACAAAACTAAGATTACATAACGTCACATCAAAGCTGCTCTAAAATACGGAAGTGAAATTTGGATTTTAAATAAAAGAAACTCTCATAAACTTCAAGTAAGCCAAATGCGCTTCTTACGATCATTGTTAGGAGTTAATAGACTGGATCACCAAAGGAACACTACTATCAGAGGAAAACTTGGAGTAGCAAGTTTAAATGAAGATATCCAAAGATACCAACAAGAATGGAAAAATCATCTGAGAAGAATGGCAAGAAATAGACTTCCAAAATTGGCATTCCAATATACCCCAACTGGACATAGGGACCAAGGAAGACCAAAACATCGGTGGAAAGATCAAGACCATCTTCGCTAGGTTTACCGTACAGGCCACATGGCCTAAAACAAATTTGTTCATGATGATGATGATAAAAACCAAGAGGAGACAGGAACATTGGTAGACCAAAAAAGAGATGGATTCAACTTTTTGAATGAGAATCTATGAGACCAGAACAAACCACACGGGCTTAATCCGTGATTGTTTATGATGATGATGAATTTGGAATACCTAAACATGTGAATGTAGAGTTCTTCTGTCATTTATACTCAAATCCACATGTTATGAGTACGCTGCAGTCTGATATAATAAAAAAAAAGACATCTTCACTTTATTGAGGGAGTTACGTAGGCAAAACTAGATTTCGAGAAATTGTCTGTAAGGCACGTTGATCTATCTAGATTCAAGAAAGAAATTAAGATAAGAACATTGTTTTATATTTGTCAACCGTAAATTAAATCACGACATGAATTTATTAAATAGTTAATCTTGTCTTTTTATTCATGATATGCTTGTTCATTGAGTATTCTCTTGTCACATTTTCTAGATATGGACAAACGATCCCATCATTGTCCTTTACATCCCTCCTCATCACACTACCTATTACGAAAAAATATTTTATTGCTTCTCTTGCTTGAACATGGAATTCTCTTCCACCATATGTCAGGGACTGCCAAACCATCTTTCGGAAACAAATTGAAAATAAAATTGTTAACAGAAACATCTCATTAATATTATTTTTGTAACAATTAATAATTTATTTTTCCATTATTTAATAAAAGATGGTATCAAGGTATATAAGTTATAGATTATTTCATTACAGTTTATTACATTCTTTGTACTTTTATTTTCCTTTTCGTGTATAGTAGTTTAGAGCTGTTATTCCTTTGTGTATATATCCATCCATTGTAATTCTGCCCGAGGGCAGGTCCTTCACTGCAATCATAGCATTTTCATGCTATGCTTTGCAGCTTTACTAGGGAATTGTAGGTGTGGTAGCTACCCGTTGCTTTCCACACCGGTGAAGGATGATGATGATGACCGGATGATTTTCGGTGACCATTGGGCCCTAAGCTTCCTGACATTTGTCTTACAGGTGAGGAAAACCCCGGAGAAAAACCTCACCCAGGAGCCTGTCCCGACCGGGAATCGAACCCGGACCCACTGCGTGACAATGCAGCACGCTACCTCGAGACCACGGCGGTGGACTGTGTATATATATATTATTTTATTACTTTTAATTTTAATTGTCTTTAATTTTATTGTATTATTAGACATATTTATTTATTGTTGTTCAATTTGGACAGATAATTAATTGTTTTGTATGTAATATTATTGTATTTTTTTGTATTTAAATATAACATATGTTTGTGCTGGTGAGTTGAAAAGAAGACCACCAGGCTAAATAAATAAAGTAAATAAAAAGCATTTCAAATAAGAAAATAAGTTTACTCATAAACTAACTCACTGGCACTATCGCACCTTAGCTTCAGGGTCGCTCGGATATTGGCTCTACATATTTCCCTATCCTGAGCTAATGATTTCCAATCATCCCCTGTATAATCTACTTTTCTCGATCTTGGTTAATATTATACTACTATTTCATCTTTGGCCTACCTAATAGGCGCTTTCCCTCTGGTTACCCTAAAAGAAACTTCAATGTACCTCTTCCATTCCCCCATTCATGCCACATACCCTGTCCTTCACAATATAAGACTCTTAAGTGTTCTAATTATATCTGCTTTCCCATAAAGAACATGTAGCTCACTGTTATGCAGTCTTCTCCATTAGCCTGTCTGCACATCTCTCTATGGTCCTAAATTTTTCCTAAGAAATGTATTTTCAAATACTCTTAATGTTATCTCCTCTCTTAAAGAAAGGGTCCATGTTTCACATCCAGATAATGTAACTGGGAGAATAACAATTTTATATTTTTCCACTATAATGTTTTCTTAAATAATTTGGGACGAAAAGAGTCCATGTTTACTTAGGCAAATAGAAGTAATTTCTGTCTGCGTTGCACATTACGTATATTTTTTTTCAAAACTGTAATAATAAAATTAGGATTGTAACATAATTTTAAAAGAATTTTTAAAAACAATTAAGGAATAACAGCAGAGTCAGCGATTTATGCAATAAAAATTATTTAGTCTTTATTTAACTGGTGTTCACCGCTGTGCTCTCGAGGTTGCGTGCTGACTTGTCACGCAGCGGACCCGGGTTCGATCCCCGGTCGGGGCAGTTTTTCCGGGTGAAGTTTTTATCGTAGTTTTTCCTCACCTGTAAGATAAATGTCAGGAATACTTTAAGGACCAAACGGTCCCCGAAATCATAAGGTCATCATCAACACCATCCTTCATCGGTGTGGAAAGCAACGTAAAGCTACCACACCTATAATTCCCTAGTAAAGCTGCAAGCATAGCATGAAAATGCTATGATTACAGTGAAGGACCTGCCTTCGGGCAGAATTACTATTGATAGAAGGATTTAACTGGTTATTTCATTGGATGATCGAAAATGTATTAATAATTCTTAAAGGATTCGTTGCAGCAAACTGGTTAACAGTGAATTAACTGCTCAAAAAAATTAGAGGAACACTATGAAATATGCAAATATTTTTTCATTGGATAAAGGTACAAACATGAAATTAATAAAGAACATTATTTGTGGTTATTTATTTATTTATTTATTTATTTATTTATTGCTCATGTCAGTAAAACAAATGAATAACGCTGACAATTATCTTTTCAAATAATTCCGCTATGTAAGCAATTGAATCTTGTGCTTATTTTTTCAAAGTTAAACACTCGTTATATCGAGTTAGTATCGTGTATGGCCTCCACGACATTCGATGACAGTTTGGTACCTTCGTGGCATGCTCCCAATAAGATTCTGGATTTCCTCTTGCGGGATATTCTCCCATTCCTCCTTCAGAGCATCTCCAAGTTGCTGCAGAGTTTGTGGAGCTTGATGTCGGTTCCTGACCTTCCTGTCTAGAAGATCCCACAAGTGTTCAATAGGGTTGAGGTCTGGGCTGACCGCTGGTCACTCCATTACCTCAATTTCATTCCTCGTCAGGGAAATCCCTGGTAACAGCCGCAGAATGTGCCCTGGCATTATCCTGCATAAACAGAAATCCAGGGCCTACTCCAATGGCAGCAGGTACTACATGCTCTTCCAGAACGTACTCGATATACCAGACATCATTCAGTCGCTGGGGAACAAGTACAAGGTCCATACGATTGTTGTACATAACTCCGGCCCATACCATTATGGAACCTCCTCCGAATCTATCAATTTCCTGTACAGCCTCTGCAGAAAATCTTTCTCCTGGCCGTCCCCACACCCTCAGTCGACCATCACAACGTGTAAGACGATACCTGGATTCGTCCGAGAAGAGCACAGACTCCCACTGGTTCAGGTTCCAATCACCATGGTTTTCAGCATACGTACGTCTTGCTGCCTTATGCCCATTTGTTAAGCGTGGTTTTTAACGGGCCTTTTTGGACGAATATTCTCTTTCCTTAATCTGTTCCTTATGGTTTGGTCTGAAACCCGGATTCAGGAAGCCATATGAAGGTCATTCTGCAGGTCTTTTGCAGTTTTTGTACGCTGTCGAAGAGCAGAAAGAACAACGTATCTGTCGCCATGGGGGCTTGTTTTAAATTTACGGCCCTGGCCACGTCTTCTACTATACTGACCTGTCTCTCTGTGCCTGTTGCGTAACCTGGACACCACGGAAGGAGAAACTCCAAGCTCTCTAGCCACTTGTCGCAGAGATTGACCTTGTCGTAAAAGATGTAGAGCATGATACACTTCAAACTCATTTAAATGCCTCATTTTGTCAGAGACTTCAATAAACAAGGCAATAATCAACATTCGTCACTATAGCAACATCAGGAATCTTACAATTAGAAGTGGCCAGTGCATTCCAAAATAAAAAAAAATCTCTATATTTGTTATTTGAGGTAATTTCTCTGTATTTAGGCCATGGATCTTTAAAATTTGTGTCCAATGATAAAATTAATAATTCAATTTACATATTGTCCAACTTTCAGCATCACAGCTTTAAAAAACAATGACTTATTCAATTTATTACAAGTGTTCCTCTAATTGTTTTGAGCAGTGTATATATGTATATACATGCACACTCATACAACACATTAAATTTAAAACATATAAACTCATAAAAGTATACCCTAAAGACCGTATTCAAGGAAGATGTGTTTAATTCTTAAATAAAAGGACAGTTTTTTAAGTTATATTACTGAAGGAATGGATTTTTAACTAATTTCATTAAGTACCCGGTACTACAAATGCATTTTAGGCATTTTTTCGATTCTATTTTAAAAATTTGTAACGTTATTTTTTTCTACAGTTACCTACGAGATGGAGAATTTATTTTCGTGTAATATATACCCTTCTGCTGAAGATTGAAGCCGATTTCTGATAAGCCTACAGATAAAAAAAAAAACTAAATGAGCACGACGGCATAGCCAGATGTTTATTTTAATAGTTTATTTTGTAACAAATACTTCAGCGGAATTTTGTTAATATTGAATAGGCATATAGGCTACATATATATATATATATATATATATATATATATATATATATATATATGATTTGATAAGAAAAATAAATGCCTGGACGGGATTCGAACCCGGAACTCTGAGTCTGTACCTCAGCGTGTTATCCGTTACACCACCAGGCGAATCCAATTCAAACACTTATTTTTCCTATATATGTATTATACTCTCCATTATTACTAGATGTCGCGAGAACTCGGTCTTCACTGCCATCTAGTAGCTGACTATAGCAAGTAAGCAAATTAAAGAGAATATTTTTACTTTATAGCAGTGACGCTTTATCGAGTTATAATTAAATGTTTTAACATTGAGCAATGCATATATATATATATATATATAAGCATTCAGACTGATGAAAAAATAATTTAGATCGCCTCAAATACAACAAGAAATCTACATTCAAGTTGGTTTAACTGAGGAATTAACCCAATACCGCAGAAATGCGATTTCGGCTACTCTATGCCACCGAACCACCTGTGAATATTCGATCGGGTAGTGACAGCTAGCGTCTTGTTGACCATTGTGATAACACATGTTCCCGCTAGAGATAATTGCTAAAGTTTTATTCACGTATAAGGGTATTCTATCCCAGGAGTCCTCCTACAATAGTAGGCAAGTTAGGGTGAGAAAATTGGCGCGTTAGTACATTACATTAATTTAGCATTCACTTGTCTGTTAGGGGGTTTCTGTGATAAGTTGGCCACTCTGTCTGAGCAACAACTAATACATATTTTACATTGTAAATGTAGTGATTTTAGGTTACTTTGCGTTCAATTTCTCACTTCATTTTAAGGCATTTCTCACATTTTTTAAGGGGGGTAAAAAAAGTAAAGTGATCCCACAACAGGCCCGGAGGCCCTTGGGATAGTAGGAGGTTAAGGCTCCCACTTTTTCTAGACGATCGGCACTTTGTCAGCCGGGTTGTCAGCCCTGCGTGACGGCCGCCTTTACCCCCAGAATAAGCGTCTGGTACTCATTTCCATTAGAGGGTGAGTCAACCCCAGGGCCATAGTGCCGCCAGAGGGTTTGGGTCAGTTTAAAAATCCTGACCCCAACGGGAATTGAACCCTTGACCCTCCGGCTTGTAGCTCAGTGTTTTAAGGGGGGAGATGGGTGAAATTTCTATTTTCTACATTTTTTAAGCTACATACTTGATTTTTTGTACACACATTCGTGCCATTATAGGTAATAGTATATTAGCGTTTCATCCTTATAGGCTTAAAGGTTTTTGAGTTATTGAAGAAAATCCATTTAAAAATTTGCATATTAAAATTTTTAATAACTACCATAATGTTTGAGTTTTTCTTTTTAATTTTTTTCTGCACGACCACTGACTTATTTAGAATAACACTATTCATTAACTTTTGTATGTAATTATAATAAAGGAAGAAGAAAAATATGTACATCCTCTGCATATGATTTTTTTTAAATTACTACATATATTTTATTTTTATTTCAAAAATTTCAACGTTGTTTCAAAATCCATGCATAGAATTATTAGCCACAATGTTTGGAACATGCAGTTAAAATTTCGTGCTTCTATCATTAAAGTTGTCAATGCTATTTTGATTTGAATGTATTTAAATGCAATGAAAATAAAAGTGTGGAAAAGCCAATTTGAAAGTTGCATGCAGTTAAATTAGAATGTAGCATACATACCCTCCTACAGTCATTAGGGAGACTTACAAGCACCATAGGACACTGAAACTTCGCCAACTTATACTTTAAGGTACGTAGTATTTTTTAATACAAAAAACAAAAAAATACTAAATTTGACTGAAAATGTCGAAAATTTCACCCATCACCCCTCTTAAATCAACATATGCATTTATCTCAGGTAATTATTCACTTATTGAACAATAAATTGTGTTCTTCGTTTTTTTTTATGTTGGTGGCAGGGGGCATAGAATCCCTGAGATTTCTAGGTGATAAAAATCGCCCATTTAAGAGAAAAAAAATTGTAGATTATTAAGTATTACCATATTATTTTATCAGATCGTTTTGGAACTTGTGTAGGCCGTAATCTAATACGTTTGAAAACCAAGAGATATAAGACTTGCTGAATTTTTCAACAGTCTCATCTTAAATCTTTACAAAGGAAGATGATTCGAGAAAGATGTGAAAATGGAAACAATAAACTTTTCCTTGAAGGAGAAGAAAAGGCTGACATACATTCCACACATGTTTCAAATGATTCTGAGAATCTACGCAAGAAGAAATGGAGTGTATATAAAAAAAAGTAGGCCTACAGTTTCACAATCTGTAAAAGCAGCATGCAGGAAAATCAGTTGTAATACACAGATACAAAGCAGTAGGAAAACTTTAGAAGTTCAGTGAAAATATTTCAAGACACTTGTGATACTTCATGACCAAGGCTAGGATTTTCATCTAACATTAACATACAAAATACGTACATAAGTATGTAATAACATTATATAAAATATGTAAGACTGCATAAAAACTAATTAAAGTGTGTAATATTAAACATATTACAATTTAATATTTGTACAAACTTTATATTAAATATTAATTTTAATAAAGTACAAGTTTGAAGGAATGGGACCGTTAAATGGTTGACAACGTGGTAAGAAGGGTGTTGTCATGTGATCCCACTACAGGCCTTAAAGGTAGTAGGCGTTCAAGGCTCCCACCTCTCTAGAGAATTGGCACGAGATATCAGCATTCGTGATAGCCATCTTTACCCTCACGAAATACACCATGTCCCATTCAAACCTCCCACATTTTAATTAATCACAACTCTCAAAGTATGCGGAATTATGAAATGAGGTTCATATTAAAAGAAAGAGAAACTCAAAGAATTTTTGTTTTAATTGTTGTAGTTAATTCATCTGTCGCATGTTGGGCAATAATGACATAAATGGCATCACTCCATTGCACTTGCTCCTCTGGGGGTACGTAAGAGACCGAGTGTTTGTGACTCCAGTATACAAGATATTCATGATTTTCGAACCCGTATCCCTGACACAATTACAATAGTACCAATGAACATGAAATTTCTTTGAGTTTCTGTTTCGTTTAATACCGGCCTCATTTCATAATTCTGCATACTTTGTTAGTTATGATTAGTTAAAATGTGGGAGGTTTGAATGGGACCCCCTGTAGTATGGTTCTGATTTTCCGTCAGAGACTGAGTAGACCCCAGGATCATGATGCTGCCAGAAAGTTAAGACAGTTTAAAAATCCTGTTCCCACCGGGTCTCGACCCTCGATCTTTCGACTAGTATGATATTATCTAAACCAACAATAGCATGGTGTGGTCCCTACATATTTCTATTATTACATTTCTAATTAGAGGAGATTGCTCGGGTTTCAAAAGATATCCTGCAACGTGGAACCCTATACCCAAGACTCCAGTGTCCAGTAAATGAAATTATTCTTTGACCCTTTCTCGGCAACTTTTATATATATATATATGGGAATAAATGTTTCCGTGTACAAATATGTGCCGTATCAGAGTGTTTTAACGTAAATATATGTTCACACAGATTATTTAAAACTATTTTCTGCTTATGAAAATTATTTTTCTTTAATTAAGAGGTAGAATATGTAGTTTTACATAAAACAAATCTTAAAATATATAAAAATATGTAAAGATAAATTTTCATATATGATAAATAAGTTTCTAATTCGTGTACATTTATCAAATTTAGCTGTGTATTAGCAAAAGCTAATAATATGTCGCCCATTTGCTGCAACAACGTCATAACTCAAAAATTGTCCATTTTGAGTTATTGGCACTACATGAAAGGCAGAACTCAATTCTATATTCAGGAAGAACGACATAACCTATTGTATACAATGAGTTGGTATAGTAATTTATTATTTATGACAAATACAGGCAAAGGTATATGGATTTCAAACCTTTAAAAGCTTCTCCTGAAAAACTATGTTTTTTGAGTTATGACGTTGTTGCAGCAAATGAGCGATGTAATTACATACAAATCCTAGCCTTATTCATGACACACATACACACACACACACACACACACATATATATATATATATATATATATATATATATATACACACACACACACACGCACACACACTTCGTTATATATATATATATATATATATATACACACACACACACACACTCGCGCACACACACTTCGTGTCCGATTCAAACCTCCCACATTTTAATTAATCATAACTCTCAAAGTATGCGAAATTATGAAATGAGGTTGGTATTAAAAGAAAGAGACACTCAAAGAATTTTTGTTTTCATTGTTGCAGTTAATTCCTCTGTCGCATCTAGGACAATAATGACATAAAACAAAATAGCGACTCCTCAGCAACGAACACTTTTTCCTCTGGAGGTACGTAAAAGACCGTGTGTTTGCGACTCCAGTACAAGATATTTATGATTTATGAACCCGAGTCCTTGTCACAATTGCAACAGTACCAATGGTCATGTTGGACAGAACGTGGCACGAAATCGAATACTGATTTTATATTGTTCGTGCTCTACAAATGGTGCACATATAGAGGTGTTTTAGTGTGTGGTAATGTGTGGTAATGAAAATTCTTTGAGTTTCTGTTTTGTTTAATACCGACCTCATTTCATAATTCCGCATACTTTGTTATTTATGATTAATTAAAATGTGGGAGGTTTGAATGGGACACCTGTATATATATATATATATATATATATGACATGATAAGTAAATGCTCGGACGGGACTTGAACCCGGACCTCTAGATTGATATCCCACTGTGCTACCGATTACGCTACCGAGCAAGTCTAGTACAAACATTCATTTTTCTTATATACAAATGATTGTACTAGACTTGCTCGGTAGCGTAATCGGTAGCGCACTGGGGTATCAATGCAGAGGTCAGAGTTCAAGTCCCGTTCAAGCATTTATTTTTCTTATCATGTCATATTAAACTTGCATTGCTCAATGTCAAAAAAAAAGTATTATAACACACACACACGCACATATATATATATATATATATATATATATATATATATGGTATGATAAGAAAAATAAATGCCTGGACGGGATTCGAACCCGGAACACTCAGAGTTCCGGGTTCGAATCCCGTCCAGGCATTTATTTTCCTTATCATACCATATTAAGCTTGCATTGTTCAATGTTAAATATTTAATTATAATATATATATATATATATATATATATATATATATATATATATATAGCAGGTTTAACAATGTTTCATATCTTCCTACACCCAATCAATCTCCTGTCATTCTCCTCCATCCTTCATTCTCTCCGTCATTCCAATCTCCATTATTCTATCCTATTTTCACCATGTTATTCAAAACACCCTCAATCCACGTTATTTTTGGCCGTCCTCTTATTCTTCTCTCAAGTGGCGTCCATTCTAGTATTCTTCTTAGGAATCTGTCTTCTGTCATTCTTTTAAAGTGACTATACCATTTAATTTTTTTTTTATGAAACATGCCTTGAAGTTTGAACATTCATATTCTGTGTAATTGCACTGTTTCTTATTTTATCTCTTATAGATATTCTAGCTGAACGCCACCAAAAATCCATTTCTGAAGAATTGAATTGACTTATTGTCCTATATTGTAATGCCTATGTTTCTGCGCCGTATGACATTGTACTCATTACTGTATTAACAATGTTTATTTTTGAACTTATATACTGATCCCATAAAACACCATTTCATGTTGATATTGCAGATTTGACCATTCATTTCAGCATTATGACTTCCAACTGCACTAATTTTTGTCCTCAAATATACACATTCGTCACATGGTTTTACTTTTTCCTCGTCCGTCTTCTAAAATTATATCTTTTGATTTATCTCCTATTACTATATACTTCGTTTTGCCCACCCATTTTTCATTTTCCAACTTCAGTTTTCTTGTCATATATTCTAAATTTTCGTAATCTTCTGCCATCAGTAACTGATCATCAGAAAATAAAACAAATAAATCTTATCTTCTTTATTACCATTGGTGTACATTTCATTTCCCATTGTGTTAAGGCGCTTTGTAGATATATTTTTAATAATATGGGCATTAAACAATATCCTTGCATTTAAACCTTTAGAATATTCAAAACCTGATGATATATGGTACTAATAAGGAATATGTAGTTATTGCTGCCTTCCTATTCCTAGTCTTCATCTCTCTCTCTCTCTCATTCTATTTTTAACATCTTCCTCTTGAAGTCCGCGTGCACAGCTTCCCTCATGTAATCAACTTATCATACAACAATCTTCTTGGTCTGCCACGCTTCATTTTTATGGGTGTAAACATTATCTTTGGTCATCTTTCTTCCTCCATCCTCTCTAAGTATCCAAACTATTTCAATTAATTTCCTCTATTCTATCTGTCACAGTCTCTTCTGCAATCATTCTCCTCCTTATTTCTTCATTTACAATTATTTCTGGTGTTGATATCCTTTCATAAATAATCCATGTCTACATCTGTAATTCTTCTTGGGTTTAAGGTTTCGTGACATTTGTCTTAAAGGTGAGGTAAAACCCCAGAAGACTTGCTCCAACCGGAGTTCGAACTCGGGCTGGCTGTGACGTTACCATTAGATCACAACGGTGGACGAATGAATAATGTGTTGACAAAAAATTACAGACATAAAGATCAGAGAGTTATTGGCTAAATGAGGTGATGTAACCAACTATAGACGTAACATAGGCCTATCAATTAAACTTTAAAAATGTAAAGTTCGCGCTGTTGATCATAATGGTGGTAGCGGTGATGATTATGGTGATATTAGTTATAAATAAATATTACACATATGAAGTGCGTCCTGTATAAAACTAGACAGAGAAAGGTTCGTAGAGAGAATAAACCCTGTTTCAGAATCTACCTACATTGTGACAAAATGCTATATCCTCTACTGAAAAAACTTCACACTGACAGCCATTTATCTATGCCATCAAGTTGATGTATGCAATTAGGGAACGGATTATTTTATTCCATTCAATATTGATTTTTCCCTTCCTCTGAGACATGCTGTACGTTTCAAAGTGTCTACATGTTGGCAGCCAAACTGCCACTATTTCAATTTCACGCATTATAACCCCCGTTAAAATAAAAGTAAAATTTTCCATGTCCAATTTTGATATATGTCACATCAGCGGTCACTTGGATCCAAACTATAAAATTACCACATTCATCTTAAATGTTAAAACTTAGGGTGAAGTGAGGGAATATTGATAACTTTAGCAATTATTCAAAAACTTTAATATTATTCGTAAAAAAAAAAAAAAAAAAGGAATTGAAAAAAAATAAGAATGGCTTACTCTTCAAATTCTTACTTGGGTATACATACAACATACAAGTACACTATCAAATAACCTAAACATAAATGTATTTTAGTACATGGGTTTGATTGGAGTTCCCCGACCGTTAGGTAATTCTGATCACCTTATTGAAAGCTAAATAAAGAGCTGAAATAAACAAAAATCGAAACGTTTCTGTCTCTGCGAACAAAATTCACACATGTAATTCTTTGCTGTGTCATATCCACTGCATTCTGCATGAACATTCTGAACATGAACTGCACCTGCACCATAATTTGCTGTCCGGCCCACATCATAACACGTATATTTATTCAAGTGCTTAATTGCATTGCTTAAACGTTAATAATAAAAATAAAATAAATATTCTAACAATGAGGAGTCACTTCTACAAGTAGGGGTAAATTGGATAAGTATTGATCGGAGTTACCCCAATGTGTCATGTTGGAAATAATTTGGCACCATTTCGTATTGGAGTTATATGTTGCAATTATTTCATATTAATATTCACCCTGTTATCACAAACTGAAAAATTAATACATTTAATTGATAATTTCGTAACGTATTCAGGTTAGCTTCGTTATAAGCAAAGTATAAGAAACACAAAATGTCCACCGCACTGCAGAGATGCTGCTCAACTAGCATTGACATTGTACACAATGCTTGAAACACTTTACAGAAAATGCCAGGATTATGCAGAACGCGCCTCTAATAGTAGTTTCTGAATAATATCGTATCGGAATTACCTGACTTTACCCCCACTAAAATATTCAACAACACAACTGTTGTGAAAATAATTGTTAATTAATAACAATATATAAATACAATGTATTGCTCAAGATGTGCAAAAAACGCATATCAATGGTTATAATTTAGGTTTCTACTTCAAGATACGTATATATATATATAGGCCTATGTTATAATTAAATGTTTAACATTGAGCAATGCAAGCTTAATATGGTATGATAAGAAAAATAAATGCCTGGACGGAATTCGAACCCGGAACTCTGAGTCTGTACCTCAGCGTGATATCTATTACACTACCAGGCGAATCCAATTCAAACACTTATTTTTCTTATATATGTATTATATTCTCCATTATTACTAGATGTCGCGAGAACTCGGTCTTCACTGCCATCTAGTAGCTGACTATAACAAGTAAGCAAATTAAAGAGAATATTTTTTTACCTTATAGCAGTGACGCTTTATAGATGTTATAATTAAATGTTTAACATTGAGCAATGCAAGCTTAATATGGTATGAATATTCTATTTAATTTGCTTACTTGTTATAGTCAGCTACTAGATGGCAGTGAAGACCGAGTTCTCGCGACATCTAGTAATAATGGAGAATATAATACATATATATAAGAAAAATAAGTGTTTGAATTGGATTCGCCTGGTAGTGTAATGGATATCACGCTGAGGTACAGACTCAGAGATCCGGGTTCGAATCCCGTCCAGGCATTTATTTTTCTTATCATACTATATATATATATATATTTATAAATAAAGCATTATTATTATTATTATTATTATTATTATTATTATTATTATTATTATTATTGTTATTATTTATAAACAGGTTTACAATGTAATAAAATATCTTCCTCTGCCCTAAGCTTTCTAAATTTATATATTCTTTCTCCATTCTTCTCTATCTTCCCATTCCAATTCTTCCCGACCTAGCTCCCTCATATCTCTTCTTACATCATCCATTCATTTATATCTAGGTCGACCTCTCTTTCCTTTCCCAGATGGGATCTATTCCAAAGCTTGTCTGGGTAATCTCTTTTCTCTGGCATCCTACACACACACACACACACACACACATATATATATATATATATATATATATATATATATATATATATATATATGACCATACCATTCTAGTTGTCTCACAAAATCTAATGAATAAGGTCATAATTTTTTTTTTATTTAATACACAAGTGATCTTCTTGGTGATATAATATTAAAA
Organism: Diploptera punctata; assembly: GCA_030220185.1. Taxonomy (NCBI): domain Eukaryota; kingdom Metazoa; phylum Arthropoda; class Insecta; order Blattodea; family Blaberidae; genus Diploptera; species Diploptera punctata. The sequence goes on from JASPKZ010008859.1 coordinate 1,750,872, forward strand.
TATATATGTAGTCAATATGACCATTTTAAAACATTAATTGGTGAAATGGGCATATTGACTACATATATATTTTAAGGTCATAATTATTATTATAAAGATTATTTATCTAGTAAATACAAACTTTTTGATTGGAAATCAAATATACTTAATATATTAGATAAACAATATTATTACTGTATTTTGGACATTCATTTGTTGTCTGATGATTGTATTTCTGATTTCTTCCAATATATATATATATATATATATATATATATATATATAGATTGTAGGACCATAATAAAAATTGCATTCTTTCTTAGAAAACTGGTTTGAAAGTTCAAATAATGTTCTAAGTTGCATCAAATGAGAGTCATGCGTAGTTGCAATGACATATTTGACAATCATAAAAAAATAATTAACTCTTACTGAATCAATTTTGAATTATTTTTCTCGCAATTTATCCATAATACAGTGATTCTCCGACTCACTAAAAAAATGCCCTTCTCCAGTTGTAGCGGCCTGAACATCCTCATCTGTAAGTCCCAGTTCACTCACACTTCTTATCTCACCGTCCATCCAAGCTTCTTTAGGTATTCTCATTCGTCTTTTTTCGATATAATTCCCATTCCAATAATGTATTTTTTCTCGAAATAATATTTTCTTATCAAGAAGTTTGTAAATAGAAAAGCTGCATAACTTTCATCAAAGAGGTACAAGAGTATTGTTATACTCCATTTGACTTTACAATGCCAACTGCATTTCCAAGTTTATAAGCAAGTTTACCTGAATGTTGCAAGAAACCTTAATGCAAGTAGTGCTCATGTCAAAGTGCAAAAGTTACTCGTACGACGTTGTCATGAAGGTAAGTTTCAGTCGAAAACTACAAATTTGGTTTGAGTAAAAAAAACTGTAAAAACTTTCCTGATATGCATAACGTTCAGCATTTTGCTAGTTTCCATATACAATGACTACATCACTGGCTCTATCGAACCTTTAGGCTTATGACAGCGCGGACATTAGCTATCCATACATCCCTATCCTGAGTTAATGATTTCCAATGAACATCTGTATAATCTAGTTCCATTAAATTATGGTTAATGTTATTCTCCCACCTCATAATTGGCCTACTTACTAGGCTCTTTCCCTCTGGTTTTCCTACAAGGAGTTTTGCAAGCCCCTCTCTCGTTCCCCATTCGTGCCATATGTCCTGTCCATCGCAGTCTACGAGACTTAACTCATCATCATCATGAACAAATTCGTTTTAGGCCATGTGGCCTGTACAGTGAGACTTAACTCTTCTTATTATTATATCTGGTTTCCTATAAAGATAATGTAGCTCACTATAATGTAGTCTTCTCCATTCGTATGTCTGTTCATCTCTCTTTGGTCCCAAAAATGTTCATAAGAACTTTGTTCTCAAACAGTCAATGTTTTCTACTCCCTTAAAGTAAGTGTCAATGTTTCGCATCCATATAACTGGGAGAACAACAGTTTTATATATTTTCAGTATAACGTTTTTTTGAGAGAAGTTGCGACGACAAGAGTCTCTGTAATATATCTATCCATAGTGATTCTGCCCGAGGGCAGGTCTTTCACTGCAATCATAGCATTTCCATGCTATGCTTTGCAGCTTTACTAGGGAATTATAGGTGCGATGGTTTCCCGTTGCTTTCTACACCGCTGAAGGATGATGATGAAAATGATAAGGATGATTATGATGGCCGGATGATTTTCAGGGAACGTTGGGCCCTAAGCTTCTTGATATTTGTCTTACAGCTGAGGAAAAACCCCGGGAAAAAACTCACCCAGGAGCCTGTACGACCGGGAATCGAACCCGGGCCCACTGCGTGACAAGGCAGCACGCTACCTCGAGACGACAGCGATGGACAACGGTATAATAGCATACAATTCCTGAATTAAGCCGATGTTTAATCTGTTTAAAGTGCATCTCATTCCTATTTGTAATTATTGTTCCTAGGTATTTGAATGCAGCAACTTCTTCAAAATTTCCCTCACTTGTCATTAACTGTCAATTTCCATCATATAATGTATTTCTATGTGTGACCATATGTATTTAGTTTTATTGTTTACTTCCAGTCCCAATTTGTTAGTGTTACTCAATAGAGTGTGCGTGTTGGCACAACAAAAAATTAATAAATACTCCAATTATAAAATCAGCAATGAGGGGAAGAAATTAATGTTCCTTTGTATACACTCCTTTAGCATTTGCTTGCAAAACTCTGCAGTATTCATGATATAGGCCTACATTTGTAAGTGAAGTGAAAGGGAAAAGCCCGCGATTATCGTAATTACTTGAGGGCACTTTGTATTAAGAGCAGAATTATTCAGAACATGATTTTTATACAGAATGCAAAGCCTACTAACTAGACCCCGGATATTTAAGCGCTATATTATAAAATAATTTTTATTTAATTCTACAAAATATATTCTTTCTTTTTCTCCATGCTGTTACAAAATATTGTACCGAAAGTGTTATTTCGGTACGAAACATCTGTGCTGTTATCCTCCCTCTACAGCGAAATTAATGAACTATGCCAATTTCCTTCCTCTTTGTGTTGACTCCCACTCTCCTTCCTTCCCCTCCCTTTGCTCTGTTTGTACTGCGCAACTTCCCCTCTACCTCGGAACTCTCAAATAGGCCAAACACGTGGTAAGCTGTATCATTCGATCATACATTTATTTCGAACAGTTGGACGCGAGCTCCAGGAGAGCTGCGTGTTTTGAGATTGGTCCGGCAAGCCAGGGTAGGGTACCCTAGGCAGGACTAAAAAGGTATGTATGGGTGTTTGAGTGTATAAAGATTGTTACCTTTGTTATTATTGTTTTTCTTTCACTTTGGACTGATCAAGCTTTGTCTATGTTTAATATATTTTCATTTTTCAACTTCAGACGTACAATTTAAACAAATCTTATTTCAAGTAAACAAGAATGTCTAATTATTGTATTTGCTAGCTATGATACAGCTGTCTTGTTCCTGTTTACGAGCTTTCTCAAGGTTATATGAGCTCCCCTTTCCCGTCTAGCTTTCATGGTTGAAAACAATATACTGAGTTTAATTACGAATCATAAATTACTACAGTGTGTTAAGGAATTATTATTATTAATTAATATATGTTTATGAATCTGTATAGGAAAGATGAATCAATCTTTGCCTCTGATAGGTCCGGGCAAAGAATTATAAATAGCACTGATAGTTATGAGCTGGATGCTACTATGAGTGTAACAAAACATATGAGTAAATCCTCTAAAGGCAGTACAGCTAGGCACTGAATTGTCTGTTCCATTTTAGAGTACTTTTCAGCCATCAAAATTATACATTAATTATAGCCTATAATAAGTAATAGTAATAGTATTTTAACATATGGTGCTGAAGTCTGGCAAATTCCTACCAGGGAAATGAAAAGAATTTTAAATACAGAAATGGATTTTTTAAGAAGATCAGCTGGAAAATTTAGAATGAATATAATACGAAATAAATAAATCAGGGATATTATGGGTGTACAAGAGGAGAAAAGAAAAGATTACAATGGTATGGCCATGTCAAAACAATGCCTGAACAAATATTGCCTAAAATTGTTATGGAATGGATCCCAATAGAAAGGAGGAAGAGAGGAAGACCGAAGAAAACTTGGATAGAAGGGGTACAAGCAGCTATGAATATCAGAGGATTGGAGGAAGATTAAAGGAATGACAGAGAAGAATGGCGTTTGGTTTCAGGAAGACGGCGGCAGCTGCCATGATACCGGATGATGATGATGATGATGATGATGATGATGATGATGATGAATAAGTAATAGTATTTGTTATAAAGATATGTTTTTTACTAACTGTTTAACATTAACCTAGCTTTGTGTGTATTACAAGATTGCAACTTAGATATATTCCAATTCAAATTGTACCCCCCTAAAATAAAACTTTATAAACACCGTTTAATACAGGGAAATGTCATTGCCAAAATAATTACAGAAAGAATGAGTTTCGTGTTTTTGTTTTAAAATAACGAGTGTTACAAGACCTCATCAAAAATGTACAGGAACCTTTGATGTTTAATATTTTTCTCGCTTCGGAAATAACTCCAACTTACTGAGATCAGTGGTATCATATCCAGTACCTTCAGAGCTTCAAGTTCTTTTTTTTTTAAATTTTAGATGACAGCATAAATGATTAGGCAAAAACTTGGTTAAAACAAAAGGTATAATATATATAATATATAACTGGTTGCATAAACTCCCCTTAAATGACCCCCGCTAATGTTTTTTCTTAAAATTTTGTTATTTTGACTTCGAGTTGTGAGGAAACAATTTTCACCTTCACGTTAGTACAAACATTCTGTTACTTTTTATCAATGCCACCATATTGTCATTACGACATTTCTGATATTATCTCCTGACATGGCGTACTTGTAGCCCTATTCTGATGTTGGGGCGCCTGAAAGATGGGGTTACGCTGCTCCCATGATTTATGAAAGATTATGACGGCGGTAATGATGCGCCAGGAGAGGGCCTAATCTAAACTTAATCTAATGAGGCGAATATGATAAGGAAGATAATGAAGACCAGATGATGTTCGGAACCGTTTGGGCCTTAAAGTTTCCTGACATTTATAAAATAGAAAATAAAATTGTACCTGTTGACAGGTGCTGTCCTCTACTGCCTTAAAATAATGTATTTAAAAAACCATTATTTGGAAGCCTTTCGGAAGTTAACTTCCATCATCAGCAGGATGAGTATGCGCTACTAATACTGATTACGTAATATTGGTGTTGATTCCTGACATTTGCCTTACAGGTGAGGAAAAATTCCGAAAAATACTCAATGGCACGACAGGCCTAGAAGGCCCTTGACCTACCAGACGGCTACTGGACTCATATCCATATGTGCTAATCACAAAGGTAGATGAACATGCAGCCAGTGTAGGGATGACATGTGGACAGCCCACCGTTATAGCTGGTTTTCTCAACCTGGAACCGCTACTTATTGTAGCTACCCAAATGCATCAATATGCTGCGTGGGCACCGGTCACATACCGGCCGAAATTTTATGAGAAAATGTCTTCCCCGTGGAGACTCGAACCAGCGCAAGTCCCGTAGCTCCGCGCCAAGGCATCTTGCCTCAACCACTCTGCTACGGCGCGGGACACCTCGAAAAAAAATCTCAATCGAGGATCGAACTCGGGCCCATTGCGTGAAAGGGCAGCACGCTGCCTCGAGGTCTCACCGGTGGATGTTACATGTAAGATTAAATAAATGTAAATTTTATTATTTCATTGGTGCGCTTTTAATTTAACAATTCAACAAGAGAATAAAATCGAACTAGAATGAACCCAGCCATCAACCCCTCCTCAGTACTTTTTTTGAACGAACATCGATTCTCTTATGTTACATTGGAATTGAGTTTAATTTAAAATAAAAAACAATACAACTACATAATATTATAATTAATGTTCCTTGCATAAAATACATTCATATTAAATCTATGGTTTTACCTGAAAATGTAAATATCCAGCAACCATGTCATACCAACCTGAAAAAAAATAAAAAAGCATACAATTAGCCTAAGGTTGTTAATATAACTCTAAAATGAAATATAACAAAATGAGCATATAATTCTATATGCACTGTGTCTCATTGAATCACTACCACAAAGAAATATAAAATATCTTAACACTCAATGAACTTAGAAATATATTTCTCATCTTACGTTAGAAAACTGCCAAGTTCCAGTAGATCTCCACATGAGCACCTCTCATGGCCCGAATAATATTAAGACGGTATTCGATCTCCCTCCATGTGTTCCGCAGAATTACAGATGTGATGGAAGCAAGCAAGCGTCTCTTATCCGCCTTCGGAGGTCAGCCAGGTCATCTACAGTAGTTTGATAAGCAATGCCTTTCACGTATCCCCAAAGAAAGAAATCTGAATGGTTCGACTCCAGTGACCTTGGAGGCCATTCAATGGGACTTCCGATTCACTTGTTTGGAAATTTAGTCTCTATCTATGTAACGGAATGTTTGAACACGATTATCACCCACTTAAAAACATTGGATCGACTTGAAACTTTGTATACTTGTAAAGGACCAATGACAATACAATAAATTCATAAATTGTTTCTAAACTTCTGGCCAGAATCATAAGAAAAAAAATTAAAACCGGTATAATAGGTTGCGGACTTATCGACTTTTTAGTCAATCGTTGTAAGAGCTCAGTTGATAGGGCAGTGGACTGTAGTGGTATACAATTCCAGTAATCCATCGGTCGCTGGTTAAAATCCGGCCCGGAGGATTTCTTTTAGAAGAGTATTAACCAATTAAATTTTAATGGGATCCCGGTTTATGACAATCTTACTTACTTACTTACTCACTGGCACTATCGAACCCGTAGGTTCATGGCCGCACGGACATAAGCTCTCCATACATCCCTATCCTGAGCTAATGCTTTCCAATCATTCCCTGTATAATCTACTTCCCTCAAATCATACTTAATGTTGTTCTCCCACCTCATTTTTGGTCTACCAACTGGGCGTTTTCCTTCTGGCTTTCCTACAAGAAGTTTCCATGCACGTCTTTCATTCCCCATACGCGCAACATGTCCTGCCCATCGCAGTCTACGAGACTTAACTGTTCTTATTATATCTGGCTTCCTATAAAGACCATGTAGTTCATTGTTATGTAGTCTTCTCCATTCACCTGTCTGTTCATCTCTCTTTGGTCCAAAAATTTTCCTAAGAACTTTATTCTCAAATACTCGTAATCTCCTTTCCTCCCTTAAAGTAAGAGTCCATGTTTCGCACCCATATAATATAACTGGTAGAATAATAGTTTTATATATTTTCAGCTTAACGTTTTTTGAAAGGAGTTGGGACATGAAAAGTCTCTGTAATGCATAATAGCACGCATTTCCAGAATTGAGCCTATGTTTAATTTCTCTGTGCATCTCATTCCTATTTGTGATTATTGTTCCTAGGTATTTGAATTCAGCCACTTCCTCAAAATTTCCCTCATTTGTCCTTAGCTGTCCATTTCCATTATATAATGTATTTCTACGTCTGACCATATATTTAGTTTTACTGATATTTACTTCCAGTCCTAATATCTTAGTGTTACTCAATAGTGTGTGCGTGTTGGCCTTTAGTATCTCCTCGCTATCGGCCAGTAGTACTACATCATCAGCATAAACTAACAGCTTATTAATACCATTGAGTTGTAAGCCTTCCTCATTCTCTAAAGATTTAATGGCATGCTCTAGTACAAAATTAAATAGTAGAGGAGATAGTGCATCTCCTTGCTTGTACAACCCATTCTGGATTTCAAAAGTGTCTGAAAACTGTTGCCTACACGCACCCTACTCTTTGAGCCATTTAGACACATTCGTATAAGTCTAACTAACTTTTTAGGAATTCCGAACTCCAGCAGGATACTATATAACTTCTCCCTCTTAATTGAATCATATGCTTTTTTGAAGTCTACATATAGTTGATGTACAGTACCATTATATTCCCATTTATTTTCTAAAATCTGTCTTATACTAAAAATCTGATCTGTTGTAGACCTGTTTCTTCTAAATGCACATTGATGATCTCCTAGAATGTCATCAATATAGGGAGTAAGTCTGCTTACTAATATATTTGTTAGAATTTTGTACGAAGTTGAAAGTAATGAGATGCCCCTATAGTTGTTGCAATCAGTTTTATCTCCTTTCTTATAAATTGGTACGATAATTGATTCCTTCCATTCATCTGGAAGAGCTTCTTTTTCCCAAATCATACTAATCAACCAGCGTATCTTGTCCATCAATTTTTCTCCCCCTGATTTTATCAGTTCTGCTGGGATCTCATCTGAACCTGATGCTTTATACATCTTCAATTTTTCAATTGCCATTTCAACCTCTAATGCACTTGGCTCTGCGACTAGCATTTCTGCTGTCTGTAAGTTATCCTCCTCAATGTCCTGTTCTGTATGTACATTTAATAGCTGATTAAAGTAACTTTTCCATCTATTTAATATACTCTTAGAATCTGCAATCATATCCCCATTTTCATTCCGAATTATGTTTGTTCTAGCCTGAAACCCTTTCTTCTCTATACTAATTCCCTGATATAATTCTCTAATGTTCCTATTTTTTGCATTCATTTCAAGATCATTAATCTTCTCTCTCAAATATTCCCTCTTTTTACTCTTTAGTAACTTGGTGGTTTCCCGTCTAATACTACCCAATTGCTCTAAATTTACCTCATTTGGCTCGTGTAACCATTTCATTTTTGCTAGCTTTCTTTTCTTTACAATGTCGGCACATTCCTCATCAAACCATTTCTTGTTTTGCCTCTTTTTTAAACAACCAATGCTTTCTGATGCTGACAATTTAATAGTATCTCTTATAGCCTCCCATTCTTTATTTATATCAGTTTCTTCTTCGTTTGCCACATTGTCATCTGAAGATTCCAGTACTTCAAATCTATTAGCAATTTTGATTTGGTATTCTTGCCGCATTTCATCATTTTTCAAGTTTTTTAATTCATATTTTACAGAATCATCTTCAGCGTTTGTTCCTCTCATAAGCGATAGCCGTTGTCTGATTTTCACCCTGACCAGATGATGATCCGAATTGCAGTCTGTCCCTCTAACTGATCTAACATCAATGATGCTACTGTGCCAGCGTTTATCCACTAATACATGATCTATCTGGTTCCGAGTTTCTCCATCTGGGGACGTCCAGGTGTATTTATGAATATCCTTATGCTGAAATGTTGTGCTCTTAACAATGAGATTCTTTGATGTGGCAAATGTGACTAATCTAACCCCGTTGTCGTTGCTATCTTCATGAAGACTGAATTTGCCTATTGTTGGTTTGAATATATCTTCCCGCCCCACTTTTGCATTAAAATCTCCTAAGACAATTTTCATATGATATCGTGAAAGGCTATCAAATAAGCATTCTAATTCTTCATAGAACTCATCCTTGATCTTGTCATCTTTATCTTCTGTGGGGGCATGTACATTTACAATTATAAAATCATGTCGTTTACCCTTTAGAATTATGTATGATATCCTATCACTAACAAACTTAATATCTCGGATAGCGGATAGGATCCTCCTTCTGACTAAAAAACCCGTTCCAAATGCAGGTCTTTCTGCACCCCCATAGTATAATGCAAAGCTTCCTGATTCCTGACTACCTTCTCCTGGCCACCTAACTTCCTGTAAAGCGACTATATCCAAGGGCGATTTATCTAATTCCCGCGTTAATATCTCTAGTGCCCCGCTATTGTATAAAGTCCTAACATTCCATGTTCCTAGGAACATGTCCCTATGTTTGAGCCTTTGGCATGGGTTCCCTGAAGTAGTCCCCGCCCGGAGAACCGAATGGGGGACTATTTGACCTCCGGAAAATTTTACCCCAGTAGAACCCATGTCCGCATTTCTTGACGGTTGTATTTTTACGGTGAAAAATCGTCACTCTTTCGACCAAGGTACTTATTTCGTCTGGCTTATCGCCTTCGACCAGTCCGGCATGGGTAACCCTATCGGCAGCAATGCTACCGCCGGCATAGCTCTCAGGATCATTTAAGCACACAAGCCACTCCACCACGACAAGGTAAAGATACCATGGAGGGGGTTTATGACAATCAATTAAACTAAAAATTAAAATAATAAATAATAGTTTTAAAAAAACTAAAACAACAGGCTTTATCAGAAAACTAACTAAAAAATAAAATAATAAATAATAGTTTTTAAAAAAACTAAAACAGCACGCTTTATTAGAAAACCGAACTAAAAAAATGAAAAATAATTTTAATTTCCAACACGCTTGGGATAAAATTAAAGTGGTCAACAAAAAATCATCTCCAACACATCTAGAATAAAACTAGAGTTATCTACAAAAAAAATAATTTTAGCATCAAAAGCGTGGGGAGCTTTTTATGGTTTTTACGTTTTCTTCTTAGAGACTTTTACCAATATCTGTTTATTATCAAATATATTAATTGATATAGAGCATTGAGATATTCAATTCTGTGTACATATCCTCCAATTTTTGTTACAATCCAATTGGTCCAACATAAGTACTTCTCTTGTCAGGGCTAATATTTTCATTACGACTAGTAACCATGATTTTGCAGATAGGGACAAGGCTGCTGGCAGGGATCATTTCCCCCAAACCCTATGTTTACCTGCGCTTGTTTTGTAGGTCATGCTTCAACCTTGATGAAACGGGCGGCCACTACCCTATGTGTTTGTCTGGCTAGGCGTTAGAACTATCGAAACTGTCTGGCTACTGAGCAAACATCTTCCAACAGTTACCCAAGTAACCAATGTTAAAATTCATATTTTATACCATAAAGTAAGTATAGGGTTACAATTTACTGAAGTTTAAGGGTATCTGGAAATGGGTTTCCACGATATTAAGTGTCTGGCAATGGATAATGTGATTTATAATATTATTCCAAAGAAAGATATAAGAAAATTACTCTTTCTTCCTACAGCTCTTAAAAGAATTTTAATCCAAACCTTAGTGATGCCGCATTTTGACTACTGTGACGTTCTAGTAACTGACATAAGTGAGGGATTGTCGGACAAACTGCAGCGTGTCCATAATATGTGTATCAGATTCATATTTAATGTTCGAAAATACGATCACATTTCTCCATTATTCCACCAATTGTCATGGCTACATCTAAAAGAGAGAAGAAAATCGCACTGTCTAATTATCTTATTTAAGATCCTACATACCTCGATTGTCCACCGCTGTGGTCACGAGGTAGCGTGCTGCCTTGTCACGCAGCGGGCCCGGGTTCGATCCCCGGTCGGGGCAGTTTTTCTCGGTGAGGTTTTTATCGGGGTTTTCCCTCACCTGTAAGACAAATGTCAGGAAAACTTAAAGGCCCAAAGGGTCCCGAAATCATATGGCCATCATCCTTATCATTATCATCATCATCATCGGCATCCTTCACCGGTGTGGAAAGCAACGGGAAGCTACCACACCTACAATTCCCTAGTAAAGCTGCAGCATAGCATGAAAATGCTATGATTGCAGTGAAGGACCTGCCTTTGGGCAGAATTACTATGGATGGATGGATACCTCGATTCCCAATTATTTATCATCCCGTTTCCAGTATCTGTCCTCAAACCATAACTTAAACACAAGATCAAGTCTCTTGCTTAATATACCGCAACATAGGACATCACATCACTCCATTTCATATACCATCTTCACTTCTCGCAACTGGAATTCCCTACCACAAGAAATAAGGGGCTGCCGGACATTGGCATCTTTTAAAAGAAATCTAAATTTATATTTGCTCTAACCTCGACTTCATTATTACCCAGTGTAAGATATATATATATATATATATATATATATATATATATATATATTAATTGGTGTTTCTCGTATAATTTATCATATTTATATTATTATTATTATTATTATCGTAAGTATTAGTATTGTTATTATCCTATAACATGTTGTTTGTACATGAAATTTACATTGCTACATTTAATGTATCTTTAACTGTTTATAATTAGTATAGTGTATATCTATATTTGTCAAATATTTATTTGTATTTGTGCTGGTTGAGTTAAGGCCTTATGGCCTTAATTCTGCCAGAATAAATAAAGCATTATATTATTATTATTATTATTATTATTATTATTATTATTATTATTATTATTATTATTTTAATTATTATTATTTGATAAATTTAAGTTGGTATTTTATACACCTTTGCTTGCTACCTGTTAACTGCCAAAGCCACAATGACCCAAAGTACATTGTAGCCCATCGTTCCTACATGTGTTGGAAGCATGCGCTGAGAAACGAAGGTCTGGCATTCACACGCAGGCCCTTAGACTGTAATTCCAGAAGAAAAATCAATATATAGGGCCTACGCCTGTAACTAGAACATATGTTTTTATAACTTTCACCTTGAGATTTTAAATGAGGAATATTCTCTACAGCCTAAAATATAGGGTATTTTCCGAAATGCTAAAAAGTTTTTGTCATTAATTATAGTCATCATAAAAATTGCTTTGAGAATTAATTTGCAATTTTTATGAAAGTACCGGCAAATATCAACATTTTAATTTTTTTTTTTCTGTTCTTAAAGTTTATATGAACAATATTATCTACAATGTTTGAAATATCTTCACTGAAAATATGTTTAATTTAATATGTTAAAAAAATAATAGTTTGTGTTTCTTCTTCTTCAATCACGGATTATGCTCTTAAGCCTGTACCGGCTTCATATATTCTCCACTCAACGATTCCGTGGTCTTCCCAAATCCCTCCTTCCTTCAGGTTTATAATCAAGAATTCATCTAGAAATGCGACTGTAGCTCATTCTTCCTAGGTGTTTAATCCACTGATCTCTATAATGATGAATACATTCCTCTAATTATATTATATTTTCTTATATTCTCATTTTTAAATTTATCTAACCTAGTAAATCCTTAACTGATTTCAAAAATCTCATTTATGTGGCCTGTATTTTGTTATTATCATTTCGTGTCATGGTCCAAGTTTCTGATCCATGTAATGTAACTAGTATTGCTGTCACCGTATAGAACTTCATTTGAGTTTCCTTTCTCGTCCTAATTTCAAGGTGCATTGATTTAAATTCCCTGATAAATTCGTCCATTTTTTTCCCCCTTAATACATATATATTTTAAATATCAACTACCCATCCTAAGGCGGCTCCATGGGATAAGCGGTTAGACGCTCGCCTCTCACCGCTGGAGTCTCGAGATCGAGTTTCTGTCACCCCAAGTGAGTTTCATGGCAGACGAAACGGAGCTTGGGCAGGGGTTTCTCCCTTTTCCTCTGCCACAAATTTTATTCCACTATTTCTCCTTACTCTACCTATTAAGGAGGACCAAAATGGACTGCTCACCGCCAACACTTAAGTGATCGCCGCAGAGTTTTACATCTATCTATCCATCCATCCATCCATCCATCCATTTCGATTCAGTTCATTGATTCGCCCCTGTGGTGATGCGTCAGGAATGGTCGGCCAGCACCCTTGTAGTTCACAGATCTCTTTAAATATAGGATCCTCATCTCATCTCATTCCTCGACCCGCAGGATACTATATAACTTCTCCCTCTTAATTGAATCATATGCTTTTTGGAAGTCTACGTATAGTTGATGTACAGTACCATTATATTCCCATTTCTTTTCTAAAATCTGTCTTATACTAAAAATCTGATCTGTTGTAGACCTGTTTCTTCTAAATGCACATTGATGATCTCCTAGAATGTCATCAATATAGGGAGTAAGTCTGCTTACTAATATATTTGTTAGAATTTTGTACGAAGTTGAAAGTAATGAGATGCCCCTATAGTTGTTGCAATCAGTTTTATCTCCTTTCTTATAAATTGGTACGATAATTGATTCCTTTCATTCATCTGGAAGAGCTTCTTTTTCCCAAATCATACTAAGCAAACAGCGTATCTTGTCCATCAATTTTTCTCCCCCTGATTTTATCAGTTCTGCTGGGATCTCATCTGAATCTGATGCTTTATACATCTTCAATTTTTCAATTGCCATTTCAACCTCTAATGCACTTGGCTCTGCGACTAGCATTTCTGCTGTCTGTAACTTATCCTCCTCAATGTCCTGTTCTGTATGTACATTTAATAGCTGATTAAAATAACTTTTCCATCTATTTAATATACTCTTGGAATCTGCAATCATATCCCCATTTTCATTCCGAATTATGTTTGTTCTAGCCTGAAACCCTTTCTTCTCTATACTAATTCCCTGATATAATTCTCTAATGTTCCTATTTTTTGCATTCATTTCAAGATCATTAATCTTCTCTCTCAAATATTCCCTCTTTTTACTCTTTAGTAACTTGGTGGTTTCCCGTCTAACACTACCCAATTGCTCTAAATTTACCTCATTTGGCTCGTGTAACCATTTCATTTTTGCTAGCTTTCTTTTCTTTACAATGTCGGCACATTCCTCATCAAACCATTTCTTGTTTTGCCTCTTTTTTAAACAACCAATGCTTTCTGATGCTGACAATTTAATAGTATCTCTTATAGCCTCCCATTCTTTATTTATATCAGTTCTTCTTCGTTTGCCGTATTGTCATCTGAAGATTCCAGTACTTCAAATCTATTAGCAATTTTGATTTGGTATTCTTGTCGCATTTCATCATGTTTCAAGTTTTTTAATTCATATTTTACAGAATCATCTTTAGCGTTTGTTCCTCTCATAAGCGATAGCCGTTGTCTGATTTTCACCCTGACCAGATGATGATCTGAATTGCAGTCTGTCCCTCTAACTGATCTAACATCAATGATGCTACTGTGCCAGCGTTTATCCACTAATACATGATCTATCTGTTCCGAGTTTCTCCATCTGGGGACGTCCAGGTGTATTTATGAATATCCTTATGCTGAAATGTTGTGTGCTCTTAACAATGAGATTCTTTGATGTGGCAAATGTGACTAATCTAACCCCGTTGTCGTTACTATCTTCATGAAGACTGAATTTGCCTATTGTTGGTTTGAATATATCTTCCCGCCCCACTTTTGCATTAAAATCTCCTAAGACAATTTTCATATGATATCGTGAAAGGCTATCAAATAAGCATTCTAATTCTTCATAGAACTCATCCTTGATCTTGTCATCTTTATCTTCTGTGGGGCATGTACATTTACAATTATAAAATCATGTCGTTTACCCTTTAGAATTATGTATGATATCCTATCACTAACAAACTTAATATCTCGGATAGCGGATAGGATCCTCCTTCTGACTAAAAAACCCGTTCCAAATGCAGGTCTTTCTGCACCCCCATAGTATAATGCAAAGCTTCCTGATTCCTGACTACCTTCTCCTGGCCACCTAACTTCCTGTAAAGCGACTATATCCAAGGGCGATTTATCCAATTCCCGCGTTAATATCTCTAGTGCCCCGCTATTGTATAAAGTCCTAACATTCCATGTTCCTAGGAACGTGTCCCTGTGTTTGAGCCTTTGGCATGGGTTCCCTGAAGTAGTCCCCGCCCGGAGAACCGAATGGGGGACTATTTGACCTCCGGAAAATTTTACCCCAGTAGAACCCATGTCCGCATTTCTTGACGGTTGTATTTTTACGGTGAAAGATCGTCACTCTTTCGACCAAGTTACTTTTTTCGTCTGGCTTATCGCCTTCGACCAGTCCGGCATGGGTAACCCTATCGGCAGCAATGCTACCGCCGGCATAGCTCTCAGGATCATTTAAGCACACAAGCCACTCCACCACAACAAGGTAAAGATACCATGGAGGGACATTTAATCTGATACATCCCTGATTTGTTTTTTTTTTCTTCTTTTATTTTCTCATTTTTGTTAGATCTAATAATCTACTGATGCTACAGTCATTTTTGGATGCCAACCTTATGTTGATTTTTTTTTAGTTTAAACTTATGGTGCTTCAATGGATGATACATGAAATTGCTGAATTTTTACATGTTCCTTTTCTTTTGGAAGAGTGCTTTGATAATTATTTTTTGTCTTTTGAACTTGTTTATTTTCTTGTGTATCATTCTTTCGTTAAATCCATTTTTAGACACGTTGGTTATGTGTTCTTTTTCTTTTTTATAATTTACTTTGCTCTTGGCTATGTTCACTAATCTATGTGTTAAGCTACAGAAAACTGCCTCTTTGTGAGCTATGTGATTGAAGCTTTCATATAGTCTATATATATATATATATATATATATATATGTATATATTATATGTCTATTATTCTACCAGTTATATTATATGGATGTGAAACATGGACTCTTACTTTAAGAGAGGAAAGGAGATTATGAGTATTTGAGAATAAATGTCTTAGAAAAAATGTTGGATCAAAGAGAGATGAAGAGACAGATGAATGGAGAAGACTACATAACAGTGAACTATATGGTATTTATAGGAAGCCAGATACAACAAGAACAATTAAGTCTCGTAGACATCGATGGGCAGGACAGGTGGCACGATTGGTGAATGAAAGACATGCATAGAAGCTTTTTTTGTAGGAAAACCGGAGGGAAAACGCCCAGTTGGGAGACCAAAAATGAGACAGGAGAACAACAATAACAGTGATTTGAGGGAAATATATTATACAGGGAATGATTGGAATATATTAGCTAAGGATAGGGATATATGGAGAGCTTATGTCCGCGCGGCCACGGTTGGATAGTGCTAGTGAGTTATTTAATATGTAGTGTTAAAGATATGAAATAATTATCTTAGATTAAGCAATTTTTTTCATTACTTAGGATTTAATGTGACTTCCTGCCGAAAAACAAACAAATATAAAATTCGAGAGGTTTTATGATACATATGGAGGGTGTATAGTACTTCATGTACTGTATATAACGTGTTGTGCTAGATGAATATTTCCTCTGATTTTATTAACTGTAGCACACACATACATCCATGGGAGCTGGATTAGAATATGTGGAAGAAGTTTATAACAATGATTAATTAAGTAAAATTTGTTCGTGGCATCATACACGGACATTAATGGCATCATACACGGAGACACTATCCTAAGGGGAACCAGGGACATCTTCCTTGAACCCACTTAGGTAACTCTTAGCAGGCGCGTCCACGACGCGGGGGTGGACCCGACTCTAAGTCGGTGACTAAGTTCTGCTAAGGACCCAGTATTGCGGGGTATAACGCTTTACCCTTGTCCAGGGTTACGGATGAAGACAACAATGGCAGCGAAGGCGAAAAGAAAATATTACGACTCGACCGAACTGGCAGAGGAGGAAAATTTCAATTCGGCGGAACTGGCAGAAGTGGCAACTCTTTCTCCAGAGTTTAAAAGGAGTCCATACTCGGGGTAACAGGAGTGAAGTCTCCAACGACTTAAGTCGGAAGGAGCAACCCTTTCTGCGGGGATTATACACAGAAGAGCACGTCCAGAGGCTCTAAGGTGGCAGCCCCACCACTAGACTTATCCTGCGTAACGCCCGTAACGTGACCAGGAGACATTTACATTACTGGCAACCATCAAGTGAATATCCCACTTGATGTGAAAACAGGTCAAAAGGCCTAATTTCATGAAGCAGAAGAAGAAAAATAAATTTAATAATGTAGGATGTATTATGGACGATTTATAATTAACATTTTTAGTACGTAGGTACGTGTTTATTTTTCTTCTTAAAACTTTACTTCAACACATATAAATTAATTCTTTTCTAACTATGTTGGATAATACTAAACGTTAACTTCATCGTAGAATTATTTATTCTTTAACGAGACACCCACAATGGATGTGCCTCGGAGTGGTTCCTCAAATCAAGTGACGCTGTGAACCTTCCAGAACAAAGCGAAGAGGGAATAACACGTCATTCATAGATGCCCAGTACATATATTCAAAATAAGCGAGTCATTATATGTTGCCACAATATTTCTGACGTAACAATAAATCGTATTACGAAATAATTGCACGATATATAAAAATAGAATTAAACAATAAAAAGATTTCACAAATATAAAAAATGAATACAAAGGTACCCCTGAGAGAGAGAATTTTGCGGCAGTAGAAGGCTTTAAGGTATAAGACAAAGAAGACACATAATTTAAATTTAAAAATAAAAAGCAATTGCAGTACAACATATGTAAATATATGGGTGCGAAAATTGGACAGATTACTAAATCAGACAAAAAAAAAGAAAATAAAACAGTAGAAATAAAGTTTTCAGACCATTAAAAAGTTACAGTCAAGGATAAAAGTACAAGAAAATGTAAGAAATTAATTAGAAATATTCAATCTTAAAAACAAATAGATATCAATTAGTAATTGTTTCAAACACATTGAAAGTTTGTTTTCAAAATGAATTCCACATATTTTATTCAACTACGTAAATCCAAAGGGAAAATAAATCTCCTCCGTCCCACATGAAAATGAAAAGTCTCAATATCTTGATGAGGAAACAAGCCAACAGCTAAATTCCAGAAGGCAGAAAGAGAATTACAAAAAAAACTTACATTAAGCTGTTACTTGTTTTTTTCTTGTCTAGAGTATGTTAATATTTATGATCAACTTCGGTCGGTTAATTTTTAAGATATATTTTTCTAGAAAAATGAACAATCGTTAAAACTTGAAGATCGCTCATAACAATAAATGAGGTAACTATAACAATAAATATATTCCGATTGTATTTCACTGAATTTAACTAGTTAAAAGCTGTATATTTCTACACAATAATTATCAAATAAATATTATAAATAATAATAATTTAGGTTGAAATAATGTGTTATGTAAATGTCGGGGTTTGCAGCACAGATGGCTTGTTCATGTTTTCCCATGTTATAAACATTGGTGTTTATTAGTGTATTTTACTGTTATAGGGTTCACTAAAACTTTACTGAAGATAGAGGGAAGAAAAATCAAAACATACAAGACATCCTGAAACTCTGGTAATAAAGACCGGGAGAACACTCAAGCAGGAATTAAGGCACCTTCGGATATTTGGAGAGAATCTTAAAGGACAAACGAAAAATAATTCATAGAGGAACTCTTTATTCATGTCTTAAAAGGTCTTAAGAATTTGAAGTATAAAATTCTGTAAATATTACACATCCTGTAAAAATCAGAGTTTGTAAAACATTACATATATGCTGTACGCACATTAAGCTTTCTGGATATTGCTATGTTGAAACGTGATTTTTTTTTTTTGGTTGAAAAGCAATGTCAGGTTTAATTGACGTATACGAAACAGAAGACAACCCACGGATGTTCTTATGCAGTTGTGTCGTATGTATCTAAATCTGGTAGGAACTGATAATTCATTTCAGAAATGGCGGAAGTAGTAGTGATGATAGATGGAGGCGAATGCAAGATGAGTGGCTGTTGGAGCTGTACTGGTGGCAACAGCAACTACGGATGCAGCGGAAGTTACAGCAGCTGATATGGCGGCAATAGCCACGGGTAGTGCAACTGCTGTGATGGAGGCTGGAGATGCAGTGGCTGTGATAGAAGGAGGTACAGCGGTGTATATGTAGACCGAGTGAATGGTGACGGATGACTGGTGAGAGTAGCAGTGATGATAGGTGCGTCGATGGAGCCGGGTGTGAGTGAAGTGGTTATTTTATATGTAGATTGAATGAATGATAACGGATGATTGGTGAGAGTAGCAGTGATGATAGGTGCGTCGATGGAGCCGGGTGTGAGTGAAGTGGTTGTTTTATATGTAGATTGAATGAATGATAACGGATGATTGGTGAGAGTAGCAGTGATGATAGGTGCGTCGATGGAGCCGTGTGTGAGTGGAGTGGTTGTTTTATATGCAGACTGAATGAATGTTGACTGATGATTGGTGAGAGTAGCATTGACGATAGGTGCGTCGATGGAGCCGGGTGCGAGTGAAGTGGTTGTTTTATATGTAGACTGAATGAATGATGACGGATGATTGGTGAGAGTAGCAGTGATGATAGGTGCGTCGATGGAGCCGGGTGTGAGTGAAGTGGTTGTTTTATATGAAGATTGAATGAATGATAACGGATGATTGGTGAGAGTAGCATTGACGATAGGTGCGTCGATGGAGCCGGGTGCGAGTGAAGTGGTTGTTTTATATGTAGACTGAATGAATGATGACGGATGATTGGTGAGAGCAGCAGTGATGATAGTTGCGTCGATGGAGCCGGGTGTGAGTGAAGTGGTTGTTTTATATGTAGATTGAATGAATGATAACGGATGATTGGTGAGAGTAGCATTGACGATAGGTGCGTCGATGGAGCCGGGTGCGAGTGAAGTGGTTGTTTTATATTTAGACTGAATGAATGATGACGGATTATTGGTGGGAGTAGCAGTGATGATAGGTGCGTCGATAGAGCCGGGTGTGAGTGGAGTGGTTGTTTTGTATGTAGACTGAATGAATGATGACGGATGATTGGTGAGAGTAGCAGTGATGATAGGTGCGTCGATAGAGGCGTTGCGAGTGGAGTGGATGTTACAGCGGCACTGATGGTAGCGGCGACTACAGATGCAGCGGAAGTCACAGCAGCTGATATGGAGGCATCAGCCGCGGAATATGCAACTGCTGTGATGGAGGTTGCAGGTGCAGTGGCTGTGATGTTGGAAGGTGCAGCGGTGTATATGTCGACTGAATGAATGCTGACGGATGATTGGTGACATCATTTGAGCTTACTTTGAGAATTCAGGTATTAATTTATATTTATTCCATCTAACTGTATTAATATAGAATACTAAAATAATTTTTTAAATGATAAACCAAAGTATATGTATAATCGTTCATACATGTAGGTGTAGAAATATTGAACTCATTTGATCTTTGAATATTTACTAACAAGTCAATATATTTTAATATAATATCTAATTATATCCCCGCACCGTAGCCGAATGTTTAAGGTAAGATGCCTTGTTTCGGAGCAGCAGGACTTGCGCTGGTTCGTGTCTCCATGGGGGAAGATATTTTCTCATGGAATTTCGGCCTGTATGGGACTGGTGCTCACCCAGCATCCTGAGTTATTTGGATAGCTACAATTAGTAGTGGCTCCAGGGTTGAGAAAACCAACTATAACGCCAGGGGACTACCCGACATGCTGACCACATGTCACTCCTATACTGGCTGAATGATCGCCTACCTGTGATTATCACATGTGGATGTGAGACCAGCAGCTGATTGGTAGAGCAAGTGCCTTCTAGGCCTGTCGCCTCGTGTAGTTTTAGTTATATAATTATATACTTTCTGAAAAATGTGCATAAGAACACCGTTAAAAGCTTTCTGTTTTGTTTATGTAAAGTGTTTTGTGTGTCAGGTACAAAATGGAACAAATGAATGTCACATACTGTAATAACCATGTACATTCAGAATATTGCTTCAAATGTAATATCCAGAAAAGTTTGACGTGTACTTGTAAATATATACGTAAATGAAAATGAACTATATTTCTCTAACAATAGTACTATATTGTGTTTGTTTGGTTACCAACATTTATGGACATCAGGTAATGTACCATTCGTTTTATTAAAGGGATAGTAAGAGCATTAAAATATCAATTAAAAAGCAAACTGACGTTTGGAGCGAAATATAAATAAATAAAATAAAGGATAAAAAATAAAGTGAATACTGAATGGGATCTTTTTTAAATAATTTGTGTACAGAAAAATATGTAAGTACATTGTAAACCAGGTATTAATAAAATTTTAATAAAATTACTTTTTATTATTATTATTACTTTTATTATTATTATTATTACTACTACTTTTATTATTATTATTTTTATTATTATTATTATTATTATTATTATTATTTTATTATTATTTTTATTATTATTACTTTTATTATTATTATTATTATTATTATTACTACTACTACTATTATTATTATTATTACTATTACTATTATTATTATTATTATTATTATTACTATATTATTATTATCATTATTGCTATAATTAAATAACATTACAGGGACTCTTGTCCTCATAGAATTGTAAACAATTTTGTTCACCCTTATTCTAATAATGACCTAATTATTATTCTGTTTTTAGGGAAGGAAGTTGAATTTACCAGAGAGGCCTTGGTATCCATTGACAACGGCATGCAATTGTTCAACTTACTTCCCTACGGAAGAAAAGTACTTGGCTTAATTAATTATGTTTTTTTTTATTTACCCCAGTCCTTAAATGTTCTGTATTATTTTTCATATATATTTTTGGACATTGCTGGTAATAGAAAATGAACCTCAGCACTCGCTGCTTTCTCTACATCACAATTAATCATACCTGTAATTAATATGCAGTCTGAAACTGTTATTTAAAATGTCTGCCACTAATTCAGACAACAGTAAACAATTGCAGAAGTTTTATCAACATTCGGTTGCTATCAAACAATGAACTCTTCAAACCAATATACAAATTTAAATGAAATATAAAAATTAAACATTCACGGGCTCCTAGACTGTAATTGTAGAAGAAAAATCAATATATAGGGCCTACGCCTATAACTAGAAAAGTGAGTACATCTAATTATGGAAAAGTTTAATATTACTATATTACTATAACATATGTTTTTATAACTTTCCCCATTCGTGCCAAATGTCCTACCCATTGCAGTTTACGAGGCTTAACTGTTTTTATTATATCTGGCTTCCTGCAAAGACCATGTAGTTATGTAGTCATCACCATTCATTATACTACTACTACTACTACTACTATTATTATTATTATTATTATTATTATTATTATTATTATCATCATCGTAAGTATTATTATTGTTATTGTCATATAGAATGTGGTTTGTACATGAAATTCACATTGCAACATTTAATATATTTTTAACTCTTTATAATTAGTATAGTGTATATATTTATCTATATTTGTCAAATATTCATTTGTATTTGTGCTAGTTGAGTGTAAGAGAAGGCCTTATGGCCTTAACACTATCAGAATAAATTGAACATTATTATTATTATTATTATTATTATTATTATTATTATTATTATTATTATTCACCTGCCTCTTCATCTCTCTTTGGTCCAACTAGGGAACAATTTCGGTAGTTTTTTTATAGATGTTATAAGCTACAGAAAATAATATATTTGCATTTTCGGTTAACTGACTTTGCACCCGTATTTTATTCAACTGTATATCAAAAATGGGAATAAATAGCCTTCGTTCCATATGTAGATGGAAGGTCTCAATCTTGATGAGGAAACAAGTCAATAACCTAATTCCAGAAGACAGAAATATAATTACAAAGACTCACACTATGCCGCTATTTGTTCTTTTCTTGTCTAGAGTATGTTAATATTTAGGCGACGAACTTCGGTTGGTTAAATTTTAAGATATCTTGTTCTTGAAAAAAAATTACAATTTGTTAAAACTTAAAATGTTTTAAATAATGATACAGTATGTTTTATCTTTTATTAGAAAAAATCGTTATATTATTAATTCATAAAGGCCTTTCGCAAACATGTTTCATCTTCGGCATGCTAATTGTTACTGACATCGGCGTATAGTTTATATAATGGGCTTGGATCTGTGGGTGCATTCTCGTTTATAACGTTAATATTCTTTGCTTCTATTAAAATTTCCATGTGATCTAAGATGCTAATCTAGTTGTTGTTATTCTCTTTGTGTAAGATTAGCATCTTAGAAAACATGGACATTTTAAGAGAAGTAAGGAATTTAAACATTGTAAACAAGAACACACTAATGGACCTAAACCCATTATATAAATTATAAGCCAAGGTCAGTACCAATTAGCTTACCGAAGATGAAACAAGTTTTTGGAAGGCTTCATTATTTAATAATTTAACAAAGTTTTTTTTGTTGTAAAAATGAATTATAATTCAGAAGACGGATAGAAAACGGTAGTATATTATTATTTAAAAATTTTAATCCATAATCTCAATTGTGATAAATAACAGTGAATATTAAAAAGGTTGATTGTTAAAACTTGAAGATCGCTCGTAACAATACATTAGGTAACTATAACAACAAACATTTATTTAGATTTAATTGAATTTAATTTAACTAGTAAAAAGCTGCATATTTCTACTCAATAATATTACGCAGGTAATCAAACAATAAAAGTAGCTAAATCTATCAAGAAATTTGACAAAAACATAAAAATAGCTTACAAAACTAGAAATAAATTAAATAACCTAATAACTAATACAATGGAAAAAAATAATAAATATGAAATTAAGGTGTATATAAATTCAATTGTAACAACTGTAAAAAATGTTATATAGGTAGAACATCAAGAAGTTTTAAAATAAGATTCAATAAACATTTCTCAGACTTTATTAAAAGAGAAGAAAAATCAAGTTTTTCGGAACACATTTCAGAAACCGGCCATCAATTTAACAAAATAGATAAAACATTGTCAATAATCCACAAAGAGAACAATTGACAAAAAATCAATATCCTGGAAGAAGTTGAAATTTTCAAGGAAGCAGGAAATAAAAATGTGATAAATGAAAACACACCCAACAACCAAAGCCCTCTGTATAAAATATACAAATAATTTAAAAGAGTACCATAAAAATTCCTGAAGATGAAGGATGAAAAGCTTTGAATTTTAATGTTGGGAGAAAATTTATAACATAAGTTATTATAGTTGATGAAGACTGTTTTATAAGGTACAAAAACAATGTATAATTCAAATAATTATAACCTCAACGGTGTTCAAACATTATTATAAAAAGTATAGAATAATATTACAAAATGATTATCAAACATAATAATTTAGGTTGAAATTATGTGTTATGTAAATGTCTGAGTTTATAGCACAGATGACTTGTTCATGTTTTCTCACTTTTTAAACATTGGTGTATATTTGTGCATTTTACTGTTCTAGAGTTCGCTGAAACATTATTGAAGATAGCGGGAAGAAAAATCAAACTTACAGGAAAAACATACATCTCTGGTAATGAACACCGGGAGAACATTCGAGAAGGAACTAAGACACCTTCGTACATTTGGAATGAATCCTAATCGACAAACGAAAAATAATTTGATTGAAGGACTACTTACTTATTCATCTTTTAAAATACCATAAATATCAGTAATTTAAAATTTCTAGGTGCTATAAGGGCCTATAGAAAAATATAATTTAAAAAGTTACTATAATTAGGAATCATATTATATATGAGTATATTATACAATATATAGGTAAAATTCGTAATTCTTAATATTACAGATTTTATCATTAACATTCAAAGAAAAAAGTGTTAAAATTAAACGTTACAACTTTTCTAATAGACCTACAAGATGCTGAACTCAGAACCTCAGGAATGTTACAAACTATAGTAGGAAATAATTTCAAAGACATACAGTAGTGCTTGTAAACTTAGAGTCCCAGATTCAAATCCTGTGTAGTACGACGTATTTTCTTCATCTGGCAGATCTATAAAACTCGAAAAAGACTGTGGTCTATAGTAGAGTTTCAAATCGACTAAAATTTGTGGTTGTGCCACTAGTAGTTAAAATCACTATAAACAAGCAAACAAAATGAATACGAATATATAACTATTAATTATTAGTTAAAAAACCAGTCATTTTTCTTAGACTAAAAAAAGCAATATAATGTAATGAATGGGGTTTGTATAAGTACTTACTCTTTCAATGGAGAGAACCCGTTCATTTTACCATTTTTAGATAGGACGTTAAAGATACGTTCTATAATATTTTACGAATTTGAAAATACACTAAATATAATATTAATTAATGCATAAATTACTTTTTCTCATTAGGAATGACTTCTGTGTAAATAGTATATCCTGTAAAAATCAGAGTTTGTAAAACACGACTTAAAAGCTGTAAGCACATTAAGATTTCTGGACATTACTATGTTGAAACATAATGATTTTTTTCAGTTACAAAAAATACCGTCAGGCTCTTATGCTTACGCAAACTTCACACAAAGACAACACACTGATGTTCTTATGCAGTTGTATCCTATCTATATAAATCTGGTAGGAATCATATTATTTCATTTGCAATGGCAGCAGTAGTAGTGATGGTAGGTGCGTAGATGGAGGCGAGTGCAAGAGAAGTTGTTGTTGGAGCGGCGACTACAGATGCAGCGGAACTCACAGGAGATAGTCGCCGCGGGAAGTGCAACTGCTATGATGAAGACTGCAGATGCAACTCGTCAAAGCGATAAGTTATTAACAGGGCAGGTGTTGAACGATACTTCGGCCCACTATACGTTGAGCCCCGGGTTCCAAGACAGAGTATTTTTTTTTTGTCCCGGATAGTTGATAGCTGTGATAGAAGGACTTGCAGCGGTGTAAATGTATACTGAATGAATGCTGGCAATGATTGGCGAAAGTGGAAGTGATGTTAGGTTCGTAGATAGAGGCGGGTACAAGTGGAGTGGTTGTTAGAACGGCACTGGAGGCAGTGGCGACTACAGATGCAGCGGAAGTCACAGCGGCTGATATGGAGGCAGTAGCCACGGAAAGTGCAACTGCTGTGATAGAGACTGCAGATGAAAGCCGTCAAAGACAAACTGAAAAGCTCTGCAACCAGCTATTAAAATAGCAGGTGGTGAGGAATTCTTCGGCCCAGTATGCGTTGAGCCCCGGGCTCCAAGACAGATTATTAGTTGATAGTTGTGATAGAGGGAGGTGCAGCGGTGTAAATGTAGACTGAATTAATGCGGGCGAATGATTGGGGAGAGTAGCAGTGATAGTACGTGCGTAGATAGAGGCGGGTGCAAGTAGAATGGTTGTCAGAGCGGCACTGGTGGCAGTGGCGACTACAGATGCAGCGGAAGTCACAGCAGCTGATATGGAGGCAGTAGCCACGGAAAGTGCAACTGCAGTGATGGAGGCTGCAGATGCAAGCCGTCAAAGCCAAAGTGAAAAGCTCTGCGACCAGCTATTTAAAAAAGCAGATGGTAAGGAATTCATCGGCCCACTATGCGTTGAGCCCTGGTTTCAAGACTGAGTATATTTTCTTCCGGTTAGTTGGTAGCTGTGATAGAGGGAAGTACAGCGGTTTAATGTAGACTGAATTAATGCGGGCGATTGATTGGCGAGAGTAGTAGTGGTGGTAGGTGATAGATAGAGGCGGGTGCAAGTAGAATGGTTGTCAGAGCGGCACTGGTGGCAGTGGCGACTACAGATGCAGTGGTAGTCACAGCAGCTGATATGGAGGCAGTAGCCACGGAAAGTGCAACTGCTGTGATGAAGGCTGCAGATCAGGCCGTCAAAGCCAAAGTGAAAAGCTCTGCGACCAGCTATTAAAATAGCAGGTGGTGAGGAATTCTTCGGTGCAATATGCGTTAAGCCCTGGTTCCAAGACAGAGTATTTTTTGTCCCCGTTAGTTGATAGCTGTGATAGAAGAAGGTGCAGCGGTGTAAATGTGCACTGAATTAATGCGGGCGAATGATTGGCGAGAGTAGTAGTGATGGTAGGTGCCGAGATCGAGGCGGGTGCAAGTAGAATGGTTGTTAGAGCGGCACTGGTGGCAGTGGCGACTACAGATGCAGCGGAAGTCACAGCAGCTGATATGGAGGCAGTAGCCACGGAAAGTGCAACTGCTGTGATGGAGGCTGCAGATGCAAGCTGTCAAAGCCAAAGTGAAAAGCTCTGCGACCAGCTATTAAAATAACAGTTGGTGAGGAATTCATCGGCCCACTATGCGTTGAGCCCTGGTTCAAAGACAGAGTATATTTTGTCCTGGTTAGTTCGTAGCTGTGATAGGGGGAAGTACAGTGGTTTAATGTAGACTGAATTAAAGCGGGCGATTGATTGGCGAGAGTAGTAGTGATAGTAGGTGCTAGATAGAGGCGGGTGCAAGTAGAATTGCTGCTAGAGCGGAAATGGTGGCAGTGGCGACTACAGATGCAGCGGAAGTCACAGCAGCTGATAAGGAGGCAGTAGCCACGGAAAGTGCAACTGCTGTGATGGAGGCTGCAGATGCAAGCCGTCAAAGCCAAAGTGAAAAGCTGGGCGACCAGATATTAAAATAGCAGTTGGTGAGGAATTCATCAGCCCACTATGCGTTCAGCCCTGGTTCCAAGACAGAGTATATTTGTTCTCGGTTAGTTGGTAGCTGCGATAGAGGGAAGTACAGCGGTTTAATGTAGACTGAATTAATGCGGGCGATTGATTGGCGAGCGTAGTAGTGATAGTAGGTGCTAGATAGAGGCGGGTGCAAGATGGTTGTTAGAGCGGCACTGGTGGTAGTGGCGACTACAGATGCAGCGGAAGTCACAGCAGCTGATATGGAGGCAGTAGCCACGGAAAGTGCAACTGCTGTGATGGAGGCTGCAGATGCAAGCCGTCAAAGCCAAAGTGAAAAGTTCTGCGACCAGCTATTAAAATAGCAGATGGTGAGGAATTCATCGGCCCACTATGCGTTGAGCCCCGGGTTCCAAGGCAGAGTATATTTTGTCTCGGTTAGTTGGTAGCTGTGGTAGAGGGAGATGCAGCGGTGTAAATGTGGACTGAATTAATGCGGGCGAATGATTGGCGAGAGTAGTAGTGATGGTAGGTTCGTAGATAGAGGCGGGTGGAAGTAGAATGTGTGTTAGGGCGGCACTGGTGGCAGTGGCGATTACAGATGCAGCGGAAGTCACAACAGCTGATATGGAGGCAGAAGCCACGGAAAGTGCAACTGCTGTGATGGAGGCTGCAGATGCAAGCCGTCAAAGCCAAAGTGAAAAGTTCTGCGACCAGCTATTAAAATAGCAGATGGTGAGGAATTCTTCGGCTCACTATGCGTTGAGCCCCGGGTTCCAAGGCAGAGTATATTTTGTATCCGTTAGTTGGTAGCTGTGATAGAGGGAGAATCAGCGGTGTAAATGTGCACTGATTTAATTTGGGCGAATGATTGGCGAGAGTATTAGTGATAGTAGGTGCTAGATAGAGGCGGGTGCAAGTAGAATGGTTGTTGGAGCGGCACTGGTGGCAGTGGCGACTACAGATGTAGCGGAAGTCACAGCAGCTGATATGGAGGCAGTAGCCACGGAAAGTGCAACTGCTGAGATGGAGACTGCAGACGCAGTGGCTGTGATATAGTGAGATGCAGCGGTGTGCATATCGACTGAACGAATGCTGACGGATGATGGGTGACAATATCTTGGCTGACTGATAATTCAGGTATAAACCTAGTTTATATTTATTGCTTCTAATTTTATTGTTTTAGTATAGAACACTTAAATACTTTCATAATTTTAATCCTATGTATATGTATAATCGATCATACATGTAGGTGTATAAATATTGAGCTCATTTGATCTTAGAATATTTACTAACAAGTCAATATAGGCCCTATTGTAATATAATATATAATTAGATGTCCGGCACCGTAGCCGAGTGTTAAAGGCAAGTTGCTTGGCGCAGAGCTACGTGACTTGAGCTGGTTCGAGTCTTTATGGGGGATGATATTTTCTCATGGAATTTCGACCAGTATGAGACTGATGCTCACCCAGCATCGTGAGGAATTTGGGTAGCTTCAATTAGTAGCATCTAGAGTTTGAGAAAATCGGCTATACCGGTAGGGGACGATCCGGAATGTTGACCACGTGTCATCCCTATACTGACGGGATTATGATCGTCTACCTCTGTGATTAGCACATGTGGATATGAGACCAGCAGCCGACTGTTTAGGGCAAGGGCCTTCTAGGTCTAAGCCTCGTGAAATTTTAGTCTTAGTTATATAATTATATACTTACTGAAAAATAAGCATAAGAACACTGTTAAAAGTTTTCTATTTTATTTTATGTAAAGTGTTCTGTGTGCCAGATATAAAATGAAACATATCACTTTAAAATACTCAAATAACAAAACACATTCATAATACTGCTTGAAATGTAATATCCAGAAAATCTTGATGTGTACTAGTAAAGATATAAGTAACTGAAGATGAATTATAATTCTATAAAAATAATAAAATTGTTTTGGTTTGTTTACCAATGTCTGTGGACTTCAATCAATGCATTTGTTTTTGTCGTAAAGGGATAGTAAGAGTATTAAAATACTCAAATAAAGATCAAACTGATGTTTGGAAAAATAGAGAATACTGACTGTGAAAAATGCTGAATAATTTTGGTACAGAAAACTATGCAAGTACATTGTAGACTAGGCATTAATAAAATTACCAAGTATTCGCTAGAAGTTTACTACTTGCTACTTCTACAGGT
This sequence comes from Diploptera punctata, assembly GCA_030220185.1. Classification (NCBI taxonomy): domain Eukaryota; kingdom Metazoa; phylum Arthropoda; class Insecta; order Blattodea; family Blaberidae; genus Diploptera; species Diploptera punctata. The sequence goes on from JASPKZ010008859.1 coordinate 1,780,487, forward strand.
TCTAACCTTGTTACACGCTTTATATTAGCTTGACCTGTATCTGCCCATCTATCTATGTAACGGAATCTTTGAACATGATTTTCACCCACTTAAAAACATTGGATCGACTTGAAACTTTGTATATTTGTAAAGGACCAATGACAATACAATAATTTCATAATTTGTTTTAAAAATCCTAGCCAGAATCATCAGAAAATAAAACATAAAAATAAAGATCGGCATATTAGGTTGCGGGCTTACCGACTTTTTAGTTAACCATTGTAAGAGCTCAGTTGGTAGAGCGGTGGTCTGTAGTGGTATATAATTTCAGTAATTGATAGGTCGCTGGTTCAAATCCGGCTCGGAGGATTCTTTTTTTTAGAAGAGTATTAAGTAATTAAATTTTAATGGGATCCCGGTTTATGATAATCAATTAAACTAAACATTAAAAAAATAAATTATAGTTAAAAACTAAGACAACACGCTTTATTAGAAAACCAAACTAAAAAATAAATAATAGTTAAAAAATCTAAAAAAACACGCTTTATTAGAAAACCAAACTAAAAATAAATAATAGTTAAAAAAACTAAAAAAACACGCTTTATTAGAAAACCGAACTTAAAAATTAAAAATAATTCTAATTTCCAACATGCTTGGGATACAATTAAAGTGGTCAACAAAAAAATCATCTCCAACACATCTAGAATTAAACTAGAGTTATCTACAAAAAAAATAATTTTACCATCAAAAGCGTGGGGCCATTTTTATGGTTTTTACGTTTTCTTCATAGAGACTCTACTGTACTTTTATCAATATCTCTTTATTATCAAATAAATTAATTGATATAGAGCACCACACGCTTTTGATGGTAAAATTATTTTTGTAGATAAATTATAGATAACTCAAAATACGAGTTTTGTCTTTCAGCTCACTCATGCCAAGTACATCGGGATGCGTAGATTCCCGGGCAACGCCGGGTAATCAGCACGGAGTATCTAAAAATAATAACGATATAAATTTATATTTGTTTTTCCTTTTACTTATTCAACTAAATGCAAAAACACATTATCATTTATTTAGGTGCAGCAGCGCACGCCGTGTAACAGCTAGTAGTAGATAAACAAATTAAAATGGTTGGTTTCTGCGTTAGAATTGTAGATGTACGTACGTGACTTTTAAGATTGTAATTTTTTTTGTAAGCCCATGTTTCCCTTAACAGAGATTTAGGCGCTCTCCCCCTACAGGGAAGAATTTGAACCATACTAATTTAGTTATGATTGTTTCGTATAGATGTCATTTTTGAGTGGTCCGTGGTCAGCGTTCCGCCTCATACTGACATCTAGGAAACCAAGGTAGTACTAGGACGGGAAAATTCGGTAAATTTTGCTTAGAGGCCTTTCCATTCAGGCTTACGGATCTTTTACGAGCCTGAAAATATTCAGACTCGGGACCCACGGTTTAAAGTCCCTCCCGGAGGACTTGCTCCTTGGATTTTTCCGTCCTAAAAAATCCATCGACCCCGGCCGGGTTTGAACCCGCGACCCTCGGGACCAGAGGCAAGAAGCATAACAACTAGTCCACCGCGGCATAATTACCGGTACATAAATTATGTATGCAAAAAAATTTAAGTGATTATTCTATTAATATTCATGAAATGAGTTGAAATATTTTACGCTTATCTTTTCCCTTTTGAACATATTTCATGTTGTTATAATAATTAACAAGGAACAAAACTATTTGTTTTTATCATCACTCATGAACTAGAGATAACAGACGCGTGCTCTATAATTCCAATACTAGTTATAATGATAATAATAATGATAATAATAATGATAATGATGATAATAATAATAATAATAATAATAATAATAATAATAAATGGAATGGAAACTAAAGCCAACAAAGTAGAAGCCAAATAATGGAAACAGCATTTCGGCTTAAAATATTTTTTTTGTTTGTTAAGGGTTTACTCTACATTACAGTAGTTATCCTTCAGTCCAAATTTATTTTGCTCCGCCACAGATTTCTATCCTCAGCATCATCTTCTTTGAGATCTTCGCTGATCATGTTTCTTCTCACTTCATCCATCCACTGTTCCCTGGGTTCCCCCCTCCTCCTCCTGCCTTCAGCATTCCAATCCATCATCATTCTTGGGATTCTATTATTCTCCATCTTCTTTAGATGTCCATATCATTTCATTCTCCGTTCTTCTATTACATTTATAATATAATGTTTAATATTCATTATTTATCTTATTTTGTGGTTCCGAATTTTTTCCTTTCTTAATTTTCTTGATGCCCTTCGTCAAAAATCCATTTCTGTCGTCAATATGACTCTTGCTTGCTATCTACCTAAAGTCCAGGCCTTTGTACCATACAACATAGCACTTTGTACTATTGATTAAAATATCAATGTTTTGTTTTTATGTGTAATATTTTTACTCCATATCACTGAAGTTAACATTCCAATTACTTTTGTTCCTTCACTAATTACAAACAACAAATTTGAACTTTTTGTCACTCGCAGAAATGAAAATAGGTGATTTTCGTTAATTGGCATGCGCTGATTTCGAATTTGAAATCCGTTTTTATCCATCACCTAACAGTTGAAGACGTGTTGAATTGTTTTCGTTATATTTTGCATATGATTGCTTATTGCACTTAATTTCAATTTTTTGCAATAATATTGCTAGAAGCAATTGATTTATGTAAAACCAAATCATATAAGATCCAAGAAATAAAAATACGATTTCTAAGAAGGATAAATAAGTAGTTACGTTAAAACACATGCTTAAGTTGTAGCAAAAATCTCACCTTTCAAAACTTCTTTCTTGGATGACGTACGTCAATAAGATGACTCCGAAACGTCTGTGATAAGTTGCCAGCAGTAATCAGCAAGCATTTTGGTCACTGATTTCCCTTTGTAACGCCTTTTCATTTCTAAAATGTCTCGGTGGAACCTTTCGCCATGTTCATCACTGACGTCACCCAAATTCGGTGGGGAAAAAATCCAAGAGTGAGTGCAGAAAGTGTATCTTAAGGAACATATTGCATCCCATTAATTTGTAAGCCCTCAATAAGTCTTCCACTACGTCTCTGTAGTTTTCTGCTCTATAGTTTCCCAGAAAAATTCACGCATACTGACTTGAAGGCAAGCCAGGCCTTTTTCTCAACTGGGTGAGAGTCCTCTCGAATACAGCATCACCAAGGAGATTGCTTATTTGAGGACCTATAAAAATGCCTTCTTTTAGTTTAGTCTCACTCAACCTTTGAAATTTCGCCCTTAAATATTGGAAATCCCTGCCTGATTTGCCTCTTGCCTTCACGAAGTTTTTCATCAACCCCAGTTTTATATGTAATGGTGGCAAAATATTGTAGTTGCAACAACAAGCGGCTGGTTTTTCACATTTTTTTTGTCCTACTGCTGAAGTTTCTCTTGATGGCCACTCCTTAATTTCTTAATGATTATGGCTTATCACGACTATCCCACTCACACAAGAAACAGCAAAATTTTGTGAATATTGGCTACTCCCTCTTACCATGCATTTAGATCTAAACATCTGCCAACCATGTTCTGCATAATTCAAAGCCTTAAGAATTGTTCTCACACTGTCGTATGTTTCCTTCATAGTAATGGAGTAGGCAAATGGCATATATTCCCGCAATGAAAAAGAACGGCCTTTAAACTCAATTTCGACGAGTCCATGAAGAGACGCCATTCTTGAGGATGTTATCTTCCCAATTCAACCATTAGTCCATTAATATTTTTGCAATAAACCAACTATTCATTTTCTGTGAAGAGTGGCGACAGATTTAGTTCCTGTTTTCTGTAAGTAATTTTTGTGCCTGGTTGTAATAGGTTCCATTCCTGAAGTCGAGATGATAAAAGCTCTGCCAATTGTTTATTTAGTTTCGAGTCTCTTACATCATCATTTAATTCAGCTTGTGATATCAAATGTAGTTCTCGAGATACATTGAAGCCAGGGTCACATAGGGATGGTCCATCATCAGTAGAGGACCTAGAGCCAGGAAATGCATTTCCTTCCTCCAAAGTCACTTTTTCAGGAGGTTTTAGAGTTGGCAAAGAATCACTATGTTTAACAGGTCGCATGGTTGACTGCAATTTGGATACTGAATAGAATGCTTATTATTTGAAGTGAAACCAGATATATTGGCCATACAGAAATAACAGTCAGTGACGTGGTCCGTAGATTCCCTCCACAACATTAGAATGGCAAATGGCATGCACGAATGCGAACTTTTTAACCACCCTATTAAAATCCTTTGCAGTTTGTACAGCAAGAATTGGGGGCCCAATATTTATCCGTATCTCCAAATTTACTATAGTTCCCGAAATATACATTGTACGCCTTTATAACTAATGGGGTGATAGTCCTGCGCTGAGATTTTGTACAATACTCTCCACATACGTAATAGAATAAATTAGGAGAATTCTTACAGCGGCGAGACATTGCAAAATTATAAAAATACTAAAACTTGCGTATTAAAATATATTATAGTAGATTGTTTTAATTCAATTTCTTTATAATGATACACAATAGTGCATATATCGACACTTCACAATCACAATGATTAACTCGTAATGCAAGACGAACTGCATAGAACTGACAGAGGCATTCAGGAAATTTTGTATACCTAAGTATTCCTGAGGGTTTAACAACCCCTAAGAATAATAAAACCACGCAAAAGCAAATGAAGGGTGACCAGTTTGTGAGACAATAGCACCTACGACTCTCACGGAAACGATCACTTCTGTCAAAGGTTGTCGTGGAAATATCCGACTCCAGTTAGGTGGTTGAAAAAAACGAATATCATTTTCGTCTTCTGAGAGTCCGAAAACGTAGTTATTGATACATTTCGAGCCTGCGAGTAATTCTTTGTTGTTGTGTGTTATTTTCTTAATTTCACTATAACTTTTCCCACCTGATGCTAAAAGTGTTCCTAAATATTTTAAATGTTTAACTGATAGTATCTAGTAAGGGTCCTGCCTAGGGAACAGACACTGCTGCCTTGTAGGTAGACGTTGGCTCGTCAAAGGCTAGGGGAAGAAAACCTCGAAAACAAATAATCTGTTCCTTAGGTTGGGTGTTGTAGTGATGGACTAGCTCACCGTCTTACATAAAAGTCAGGCAATACTAAAAGGCCCAAAGAAATGAAAACCGGACTCACAATATATATATATATATATATATTATATATATATAATATATACAAAATTAAGACTCTATAACATTTTAATTAAACTAGAGTGCCTCTATTGATCAAAAATATTAATTTTGAACACAAAAAATATATCGAAAATATATCCACTGGTGCTTTACTTCTATTTTCATAGAACTCCATTATTTGTTTTGAAAGTCGATTTGGGTTCATACTAGTATCTTATAAAAATGAAAAATATGTGAACAAAAAAATCGTCGAATTTACACAAATATTAGGAAAAATAAATAATACATTAAAAGCGAAATTAGTACAAAAGTCCACAAGAATAAAAATAAATAATACTTTGGCATTACCCTCCCTTTTATACGGAAGTGAGATTTAGACATTCAGAAAAAGAGACAGGAGCAGAATCAAAGCGACGAAAATGAAATTTATCAAAAGGACAACAGGATACACTCGTTTAGATCGAAAAAAAGAATGAAGAAATTTTAGAACAATTGGAAGTAGAATCAGTAGAAGAAAAACTCAACAGATATAAAATAAACTGTCTAGGCCATGTAAAAGAATGGATAATTAAAGAATCCCAAAAATAATGATGCAATATAAGGTCAATGGACATCGTGGAACAAGAAGACTTCATAAAAGACTGCTAGATGAGACCGAAACAGGTCTACAAAGACCCAATTCGTGACGGATGATTATTATTATTATTATTATTATTATTTATTATTATTATTATTATTATTATTATTATTATTATTATTATTATTATTGCGTATGAGCCCATGTAGGACTACACAGAGTACTTAGAGGCGTTTCCTTTGAGCCCAAATTTCTTTCATTCTTTTGCTATGAGCTTTTTTTCTATCATCTGTCCAAGTTGTTCCAGTTTTTTTCTTCGGTTTATCCTCTTAGTCAACTTGCCACTTATTCATCTTAATTCTAAAAATATATATCTGTTTGGGATATCTTCTTTAGTAATTCCTGCCAATTTTAGGTTCTTTTTTACTCCATCAATCCACTTCATAGTATCCACAGGAGCTTTACTTCTGTTTTCGTAGAATTCCATTATCTGTTTTGTAAGCCTATTTGAGTTCATTCGTTTAATGTGGCCATAAAATGTTAACCTTCGTTTTCTTACATCACTATGAATGTTTGTATATATTTTTCCTTTTTACTTCTGAGTCTAAATGCTTCACTTATGCCTGGTTAGCTTACATGGGGGTTTAGTTCTTAATTAAGTAAGGGCTAGACTTAACCTCATGTAAGACACTAGGATGGTCCTCAACCCCGACATGGCGCGTCCCAATGGCTGATAGGGGAAGTTCCTGTAGATATACAGGACAGGTGCGAATAAGGCCTTGTCAAATAAGCACTCGCGGATCAACCGAGGAGGTCAACGGCTTCGACGGCGGAAGAGGATTTTTTTCCAACGGCAGAGAGGGCGGCTGAACCGGTTCTGGAACTAACAACTCCAGTCCTATGAAACTGGATTTCGGTCCAAACGTTATGATAACTAAGTACTATTATTATTATTATTATTACAGTAATTCATGTTTCAATATGTATAGGCTATATTTGTTAGTATATGAAAAATGAGTGTTTGGATTATACATTCTTCTACTGTCGCATTGGCCTCTGTGCACACACAAATGCTAACTTGAAAAACGTGTTTACGCTTTTTATATCTGCAGTCTCAGAGTAATTTGTTTAAAATGTGAAGTGTCCAATACATTGAGAAATATGGTATACCCAAAAATAGATAACTATAATAATAATAATAATAATAATAATAATCGTTATTAACTCGGAATGCCTACGTTACAGTCCAGCGTCTATTCACATGAACACGTATCTCTAAAGAAAGTATGTTACAAAGAACTATTAATATTTCCAAAACGAGGAGCCATTAGACCCCTAAACCGGGTATGACTTTAAACAGTAAGTCTTGTTCTTCAATCTCACAAAATGTTATTTAATTTAGTGTTGTACAGAGCGTGTCCCCTCCTTGTCAGTGAATGTAGCCTTAATGAAGAATATTTTATGAGGAAAGAAGAAGTTCGGATATCAATTCATCACCTTAACTTTTAATCAAGGTAAAAACAGTTGAAAGTTAGTTTGTAAGTCATCCTACAGTATGTGCGTTGTGGTGTTCTCTTAACACGCCTCACTTCATGAAACTTCTTATCTAATTTTGCTAAAGTTATCTACTCGCCTTCCTCTTTCAGCTACACTCGGAGGCAAGAAATAATCCGATTATTGCGTATTAAATACCTCAACGACATTCTATGTACATGGTGTTTCCTCAAATTTATACAGAGTTTCCAGAAATTACAGCTCAATGGCCATATTGTATTAATCCACCACAAAAATAGAATAATTAATTAAATAGCAAACAGTCCACCGCCTGTGGTCTCGAGGTAGCGTGCTGCCTTGTCACGCAGCGGGCCCGAGCTCGATCCCCGGTCGAGACAGTTTTTCTGGGTGGGATTTTATCGGGGTTTTTCCACACCTGTAAGACAAATGTCAGGAAAACTTTAAGGCCCAAAGGGTCCCCGAAATCATATGGCCAATCATCATCATTCATATTCATCTTATATTAAGCTTAGGATTAGAGGCTCTCCTGGCGCACCACTATCATCATCATCATCACCCATCGTATCATCGGGGCAACGTAACCCCGCCGTGACAACCTCAGAAGTGGATTACATTAGGTTCTCTTCATTGCCAGAAATTTCTACATAAAGCGACCAAAACACATGGGGGCATTAAACAAATGAAATAAACTATCTTCACTGGCACGATCGAACCCGTAGGTTCATGGCCGCACGGACATAAGCTCTCCACACATCCCTGTTTCTGATGTTAACTGTTTTCATTCTAAAACATCTTTCTTGTATCCAAACTATTTCCCTTTCCCTCAAATCATGGTTAATTTTTTTCTACCATCTGAATCAAGGTCTAGAAACTGAGCGTTTTCTCTCTGATTTTCCTACAAGAAGCTTCCATGTCTCTAGTTCATTCCCCATACGTGTCACATGTCCTGCCTGTATAATCAACTTATACAGGAAGTAGATTATACAAACATTGTTGTTACATTCTGTAATCACTAATTTAAATTTGTATTTTACATTTTGTTGAACCTGTATTTATGTCTTGATAGCGTGTTTTGTTAGAATATAAAGTATAGGTTTTATTGCCTAGTAACTACGAGCTTAAGCGTCACAGACTGTTATAATAGTAGATAAATAAATAAAATAACACTTTCTAACAATTATATTTTACAAATAACATTTCTAACCTCTGCCTCCAAATATAAATGTGTTGCCTTGCAACCCTCTTGTCCCATCTCACTCTATACGCTCGCCTACGAATAATGTAGATTTGTCCATTTAAACAATTTGCTCGCGTTTTTCTTCGTCCATTATCATTGAGCAGAAGTGGGCACTTAGCATTCCTATTACGTTAATGCAGTCACGTGTGTCGTGATACGAAGTCAAATTATTTTCAATGTCCTGCGCCATAGCCGAGCGGATAAAAGCATTGCTGTAGAAATGCGAGACTTGTTCGGTTCAAGTCCCCATGGGAGAAGAAATTTTCTCGCGGATTTTCAGCCAACCTGTGAATATTCGATCGGAGAACATTTGACTGCTACTGTCATGTTGGTCACTGTTATAACACACGTTCCCGCTAGAGTAAATGCCAACATGTTTCCTAAGAATTTTATTCTCAAAAACTCGAAATCTTCTTTCCTCCCTTAAAGTAAGAGTCCATGTTTCGCATCTATATGATATAACTGGGAGAATAACTATATTATTATGATTATTATTATTAGATTATTATTATTATTATTATTATTATTATTATCATCATTATTGTCTTTAATGTATTTAATGCCATTATTATTATTATTATTATTATTATTATTATTATTATTATTATTATTATTATTATTATTATTATTATAAAGTCCCGACAGCACCCTCCGGGTTACCTCGGGCATAATGCCCTAACCACCGGATCTGTCCTTTGTCCCTATCTATTATCATCATCATCATCATCATCCAGGGATTAAGCCTGTTGGCTCGTTCCGGTTTCATGAAAGATAGAATTGTTAAAATTGTTCAAACCATCTTCTGTGTGGCCGTCCAACATTTCTCCTTCCGTGCGGTTTATAATTTAGCAATAATCTATTATCTATTCTTTGTTAATATTCTTTACTGAGGTACATTTCGGCTTTATGGTTTGTCTGTAAGCGTTACAATAAGTGGTTATGTAAATCTGCATTTGTTTGTGTGTGTACTATTATGGGTGGATTAATGGTCGTTTCCTCTTCGTCTCCCCTCTTCGTCACTTCTTAGTCTTTGCACTCTGTCATGCTTTTGAAGGTATGTTTTCTAGTCCCGAAGTCTCGAAATAGCAATATGCTGTGAATACATTCACTCTTCCTCACATTCAATATACAATTCCGCTCTAAAAAGATGTTCAGTATACTTCTTGTTTAGAAGCTGGAATTGGGAATTCGCCAATCTGGAGCGTTTGTGATTAAAACTTATTCTCTAAGATCAAAGAACTACTACGAGGCATTCAATTACAATCAAGAGTTGACATCCAGAAATCTCTAGATCGATCAGATGAGAGAGATATCCGGAAATGGTGCTGCAAATGGAGTGAGCCGTATTCCATGGATTTGTAAATCCATGGAGACTATAAAAATGAAGTTGTAATGTCAAAATAACCTAAATAAAAATTGTGTGATGTTATGGTACAGTTCAGTTCTGGCTTCTTTAGCCGCTTTTGAGGGGTCTATGATATTTGGTGCGGTAAGAGGGGAAGGCGAATTGCAGATACTGCCAGCAACTATCCTCAGTTTAGAAAACATAATATTTACTACACGTTGAGTTTTTTGTTTAGTAGTTCTGTGTTAGTGAATATTTTTGTTGTCTAGTAAGGATCGCGCCGTTTTTATAACAACTTAATTTATTATTATTATTATTATTATTAATATTATTATTATTATTATTATTAATATTATTATTATTATTATTATTATTATTATTATTGGGGCACGCCGTAGCGTAGTGGTTAAGGAACTGCGCTACAAGCCGGGAGGTCGAGGGTTCAAGTCCCGTTGGGGTCAGGATTTTTAAACTGACCAAAACATTCTGGCGGCACTATGGCCCTGGGGGTCGACTCAGCCCCTAACGAAAATGAGTACCAGACACTTGTTCTGCGAGTAAAGGCGGCCGTCACGCAGGGCTTACAACCCGGCTGACATAAATGTACCGAAAGTCTAGAAAAAGTGGGAGCCTTATCCTCCTACTACCCCAAGGGTCTCCTGAGGCCTGTTGTGGGATCAAAAATTATTATTATTATTATTATCATTATCATTATCATCATTATCATTATCATTATCATCATTATCATTATCATTATCATCATTATCATTATCATTATCATTATCATTATCATTATCATTATTATTATTATTATTATTATTATTATTATTATTATTATTATTATTATTATTATTATTATTAGTAACAGGACATTGAGGAGGATAATTTACAGACAGCAGAAATGCTAGTCGCAGAACCAAATGCATTAGAGATTGAAATGGCAATTGAAAAATTGAAGATGATAAAGCATCAGGTTCAGATGAGATCCCAGCAGAACTGATAAAATCAGGGGGAGAAAAATTGATGGACAAGATACGCTGGTTGCTTACTATGATTTGGGAAAAAGAAGCTCTTCCAGATGAATGGAAGGAATCAATTATCGTACCAAATAAGGAGATAAAACTGATTGCAACAACTACAGGGGCATCTCATTACTTTCAACTTCGTACAAAATTCTTACAAATATATTAGTAAGCAGACTTACTCCCTATATTGATGAGATTCTAGGAGATCATCAATGTGCATTTAGGAGAAACAGGTCTATAGCAGATCCAATTTTTAGTATAAGACAGATTTTAGAAAAGAAATGGGAATATAATGGTACTGTACATGAACTATATGTAGACTTCAAAAAGCATATGATTCAATTAAGAGGGAGAAGTTATATAGTATCCTGCTGGAGTTCGGAATTCCTAAAAAGTTAGTTAGACTTATACGAATGTGTCTAAATGGCACAAAGAGTAGGGTGCGTGTAGGCAAACAGTTTTCGGACACTTTTGAAATCCAGAATGGGTTGAAGCAAGGAGATGCACTATCTCCTCTACTATTTAATTTTGTACTAGAGCATGCCATTAAATCTTTAGAGTATAAGGAAGGCTTACAACTCAATGGTATTAATAAGCTGTTAGTTTATGCTGATGATGTAGTACTATTGGCCGATAGCGAGGAGATACTAAAGGACAACACGCACACACTATTGAGTAACACTAAGAAATTAGGACTGGAAGTAAATATCAGTAAAACTAAATATATGGTCACACGTAGAAATTCATTATATAATGGAAATGGACAGCTAATGACAAATGAGGGAAATTTTGAGGAAGTGGCCGAATTCAGATACCTAGGAACAATAATCACAAATAGGAATGAGATGCACAAACAAAAAATTAAACATAGGCTCAATTCTGGAAATGCGTGTTATTATGCATTGCAGAGACTCTTGATGTCTCAACTCCTTTCAAAAAACGTTAAACTGAAAATATATAAAACTATTATTCTACCAGTTATATTATATGGGTGTGAAACATGGACTCTTACTTTAAGGGAGGAAAGGAGATTACAAGTATTTGAGAATAAAGTACTTAGGAAAATGTTTGGACCAAAGAGAGATGAACAGACAGGTGAATGGAGAAGACTACATAACAATGAACTACATAGTCTTTATAGGAAGCCAGATATAATAAGAACAGTTAAGTCTCGTAGACTGCGATGGGCAGGACATGTTGCACGTATGGGGAATGAAAGACTTGCATGGAAGCTTCTTGTAGGAAAGCCAGAGGGAAAACGTCCAGTTGATAGACCAAGAATGAGGTGGGAGAATAATATTAACTATGATTTGAGGGAAGTAGATTATACAGGGGATGATTGGAAAGTATTAGCTCAGGATAGGGATGTATGGAGAGCTTATGTCCGCGCGGCCATGAGCCTACGGGTTCGATAGTGCCAGTGAGTAAGTAAGTAAGTAAGTATTAGTATTAAGATTTTTTTTTTTTGCTTGGCTACTAGTTCCCTCCCCCACTCGGCAATGTTCCCTCCTGCCACGCACCAAGACGGCTACAGTTATCAGAACTGGACTGTAGTGTTGTCATTACTTATCAAATGCCCTAGTTGTCAAGAATTCAATGTGAAGCTTAAATATCAAACTCTAACTTTAAAAATAAGTTTTAAACTTATTTCTGTTCAGCAAATCGAAACATATTAAAATTGACATCGAATGTATCGCAACTGTCAGCTAAAATAAAGATAAACGTGGCACGTAAATAACTCTTTATGGCAACAGAAAGGAATTCAAATATTTCCTCCCGTCTTTTAACCCTTTTACTTTTTCTATTCACGACTAAACGAAACATCTCGCGGGGGATATTTTCACGGACCATTTGAGTTCTTACTTTGCCCATTACATACATCTTCCGCCGCGCCGCCAGGATCTGTGGGAATGCGGAGCGTTGGATGGAAAGTGCTGGCAGAAATTATGTGATGCTCCTGCATACACTCTCAGTCATAACTCCGATCTACAAGTGAAATTAACAGCAAACCGGGTATCAAGTGTACAATTCTCAATCCTTGTCTCACCTGACGCAAATAAACTACTTTACACATATCCCTACAGAAATTTTGTTTCCAAATACTTGCATGTAAAATACTGTAAATAATAACATAAATTCTCATGCGGGTGTGTAAAAAGAGGTACTTCTATCCACCTGTTATCTTTTTTCTACACGTCAAGAATCTAAAATTGATTTACTATGAAATAAGTGAATCTAACTCATGGCACTATCGAACCTGTAGGTTTATGGCCACACAGACATAAGCTCTCCACAAATCCCTATCCTGAGCTAATGTTTTCCAATCATCTCCTGTATAATCTAAAGATTAAGAATTGAGTAGAGATTAATCTTCTCTCAAAAACAGATAAAAAGAAAAGAAACTTATTCTTCTAAAGGTACAAACCAATAATCTTCCCTCAAATAATGGTTACGTTATACTCATACCTCGTTCTTGGTCTTCCAACTTGGAGTTTTCCCCTGGTTTTCCTACAAAAAAATGTCATGTCCCTCTTTCATTCTACCTGATACTCGCAGCTTACGAGACTTAACTGTAATTATAATTATCTGGTTTTTATAAAGATCGTGTAGCTCTTATTTTAATGGAGGAGAAAAGTTTACGAGTACTTTAGTTCTTAGTAAATGTTTTTGTTAGCTCAGGATAGGGATGTATGGAGAGCTTATGTCCGCGCGGCCATGAACCTATGGGTTCGATAGTGCCAGTGAGTTAGTTAGTTAGGAAAAACGTTTGACTAAAGAGAGATGAACAGTTAGGTAAATGGAGAAGACTACTTAACAGTGAGCTACATGATCTTTATGGGAAACCAGATATAATAGTTAAGTCTCGTAGACTACGATGGGCAGGACAGATGATAGAAATGGGGAATGAAAGAGGGGCATTGAAGCTTCTTGTAGAAAAACAGAAGTATAGCTCCTAGAAAAAAGGCCAAGAATGAGATGGGAGAATATCATTAACCATTATTTGAGGGAAGTAGATTATACATGGGACGATTGGAAAACATCTCAGGATAGGGATGTATGGACATTTTTGTTCTCACGATAATGCACCTACGGATTGGCTAGTGCCAGTAAGTTACTAAGATTATTATCATCATCATGTTTTTTTATTTTAATATTATTTTATTATTATTATTATTATTATTATTATTATTATTATTATTATTATTATTATTATTATTGTTGTTATTATTATTGTGAGAAATACTGTCACATATGGAGCTGTAGCATGGAAATTCAACAAAAACTTGTCGATGGAAACTATTTCTTGAGGAGAGCAGCAAGATATTGAAAATAGGAAAAAATAAGAAAGTCATACGAGAAAAAATTAATATTAAATATTCAATAGTAGATTGTATAAGATATAAGCAATTAAATTGGCATGCCCATATACGAAAACTGCAAGAAGAAAGCTTACCCAGAAAAGCATTGGAATAGTGAAGAAAGAAAGAAAGGCCTCGAAACTCATGGATGCAAGAAATAAGAACTGGAATGAGACCAAGAGGACTGGAGAAAATGGACTGGATGAATAGGGACGAATGAAAAAGAAAAAGAAAACTTTAGGCAGAGAAAGATGTGTACACATAGAAAATCTGTATATAAATAAATAGATTATTATTGCCTGTTTTTATGTAAACTATGAGCATTTACATTTTATTCCCTTATGTCTGTATAAGTAAGCTGTTTTTAAATGACTCAAATAATTTAAATGGTATCCAACATAGATTCTCAATGTATCTTAAGAAGATGAACTTGCGGTCTTATGAAATTAGCAAGATTAAAAAATATATATCGTGATATTTAGCTGTATATCGAGAGAAAGTTTTTAGGAACTCTCGCGTGACCACAGCAGACTGTATCTCCCCTTCCCTACGAAAAACACTTTTTGTAGGCTACTGGGTGAAGAAATATTATCACATGTCAGGAAATGGTTTCTACCAAGAAGATAGACAAATGGAACTTCATTTAGAAGCCATACTTCATCCTACACTTTTTTTAGAAAGAGAGCTCCTCTCTTCCGTTGTCTTAGTCGCAGCCATAAAAACTACCAACTTCATGAAGATCATAATTCCCCCAGCACAAAAAAAAGTGAAATTAATTAGTGGAGATAACAAACTTCAAGTCAAAGATTTTTTCTTCTCCTTTTTCAAACTTATGTTCAATCTGACCTCCATCTAATTGGACGTAAGTACAAGACTTTTACTCCAGTTAACAATGTACTTTGTTAAAGTATATCCTACATTTTAACAACTTCTGGCAAAAATAAAATTATTTGTACGTCTGCTATCAGAA
Organism: Diploptera punctata; assembly: GCA_030220185.1. NCBI lineage: Eukaryota > Metazoa > Arthropoda > Insecta > Blattodea > Blaberidae > Diploptera > Diploptera punctata. The sequence continues at coordinate 1,795,682 of JASPKZ010008859.1, forward strand.
CAGACATAACAATCGAAATACCCAGTGGCGTGCGGTGGTCAGAGTAATTACCCCAGCTCTATGACGAAAATATGACTTATAGTATATAAAAGTCCCGCGCCGTAGCCGAGCGGTTAAGGTAGGAAGCCTTGGCGCAGAGCTACGGGACTCGCGCTGGTTCGAGTCTCCATGGGGGAAGAAATTTTCTCATGGTATTTCGGCCAGTATGGGACCGGTGCCCACCCAGCATCGTGAGGCAATTGGGTAGCTACAATAAGTAGCGGCTCCAGGTTGAGGAAACCAGCTATAACGGCTGGGGGACTCGACATGCTAACCACATGTCACCCCTACACTGGCTGCTGATCATCTACCTCTGTGATTCACACATGTGGATGTGAGGCCAGCAGCCGGCTAGTAGGCTAAGGGCCTTGTAGGCCTGTCGCGCCAGGAGTTTTTTAGTATATAAAAACTTACTGCCTTGTATTTTTTCTGTTAGATCCGGTAAATCTGGAGTTGGCTTACCTTGTTGTATAAGATAATTTTTCTCGTTGAAAGGTCTACACGAAAATGATATCGATCCACAGCAATTCTGCCCGAGGGCAGGTCTTTCACTGCAATCAGCATTTTCATGCTATGCTTTGCAACTTTACTAGGGAATTGTAGGTGTGGTAGCTTCCCGTTGCTTTCCACACCGCTGAAGGATGATGATGATCATAATGATAAGGATGATGATGTTGATGATTATGGCCATATGATTTCGGGGACCGTTTGGGCCTTGAAGCTTTTCTGACATTTGTCTTACAGGTGAGGAAAAACCCCGATAAAAACCTCACCCAGAAAAACTGCCCCGACCGGGGATCAAACCTGGGCCCGCTGCGTGACAAGGCAGCACGCTATCTCGAGACCACAGCAGTTGGACATACAAAAAATGATATACTACGTAAATTATAAATTTTAGTCACATCCCTCTTTACAAAATTGACAAATCAAATTTATCAGTAACACTTCAAAATGTATTAATAACGCATTTGAACGAAATCTTTGCCGATATTAAATTCAACTGTTGCTTTCCATAAATGATATATATATATATACACGTTCGTAATAATTCAATTGTTGTTATTCAGATATATACATATAAATGAAGCTTCTTAAATTAAAAGGTTGCTATAACTGACAAAATGTACCGTATAATTTTATTCTTTTTTATATTTTGTAAAAATATAACTAACATACATTAAATATAAATTAAAAAATATTATTTCTAAAATTTCTATTATTGAGGAATTGGCGCTTTCCAAATAAGCCAATCATGAATATTTCATGAATCGATAAGTCGACCTTGTATATACTTCGAGTTCGGACTTTCTGGGTTCAGCTAGCTGGTGTTCAAAAAAATCGATGGAATAAGTTACATCGCTGGTCTAGTGTGGGTTATCGCTGGACTTAGCAGGTAGATTCATTTACTGGCTTGTCTATTCATGCAATCCAAACTTAAATCCATTCCTCACAGACTTGCAACATTCCAGCGAGCAATAACCATAATATATGAATGGTTTTGCTCCTGGAACATTAAACTAAATGCTGGGAAAACGCAAGTTGTCCTGTTTTCCAAATCGAACTTTCCATGTCCAATCCAGCTCACTATGGGTGTACAACCTCTGCCAGTAGAAACTTCTGTCAGATATTTAGGCCTAATATTGGATAAAAGGCTTACATTTAGAGCCCATGTTGATCATATAATAACCAGAGCCCATCAAGGCATAGCGATATTATATCCGTTTTTCAAGTCGCCGTCACTGTCCCGTAGGATCAAGCTCACATTATATGTGGCTGTGATCCGTAGTATGCTATTGTACGGCTGTGAATCTCTGAGTATCCTTGCGAAATGCCACAAGAAGAAACTACAGATACTGCAAAACAAGTGTCTAAAAATCATACGTTCGGCCCCGCGTTACACAAGGATAACAGAGATGCACGAGGCCACGAAGGTGCCATATATTGATACTATCATATCAGAAAGGGTCGCCACCGTGTTTCAAAACATAAATGATCATGGAAACCCAATAGTACGCAATATAGGACACCTTCCACAATGGCGTACTACACATAGAAACATATTCGACCAAATAAATAATCCATAGTACTTAGCATGTAGCAACCAAGGTCAGAATGATGAGCGCAGAGTGGCGTGGCTCATTCCGGTTCTGAATCGAGCCAAGCTCTTCAGCGACACGGTTTCCGATGCCCCAATCAAGCGAGATCTATTCGCCTTGGCAACAATATCCATATAAATCTCACACTACTCAAACAATAAAATAAATCCCCATAAAATCGCCGTGTAGGCTAGGGTATACCAGCTGAACCCAATACAGAATACACACGCGAATTCGCCGATAAGGGACAAACACAAGTCCCAGGAAAGGCACACTGGACAGCACCAATAGCTGTCACGAAGTGATGATGGTGATGGGTTATCGCTAATTCATCTACAGAGAAACAGCTGGTGTTGGTGGGGATAACATAGAGGAAACACTCTGTGTGTTCCTCTATGGAGATAAAGTGAATACGCAGAATACGGCGGGAATTTTGATATTCTCGCTTAATTGATTTGAATGAAATTTGGCAAATATGTTAATTTATTTTAATCCGAAATTAGTTGGGGTTGAATGCACGCCACTGTAAATATTTTTTTGTTGTATCTTCGAAGTGTACTCCAGGTGATCAGGCCAATTGTAAGATGTAAAAATAAATAAATGTTTTTATTTTATTTAGGCATGGGTAAAACAATGTTTACACAGCATTCTTCCTCGCCACCCAATTAATCTACTGTCATTCTCCTCCACATAGGTCATTTCTTAAATCTCTATCTTACAATCCTTATTTTCCTCATGCTGTTTAATATTTTGTTATCAATTCACGTTATTTTTAGCAGTAGTGACGAAAGCCACATTAGGGACCAGCAGCACTCAAACATCAACCTGGATGCTGTAGCGAAGAATGAATCTGAATCTGAAGATGGGGACGATATGTTGTGACTGAAAGGCCTACAGGCCATAAGGATCCAATGACTTTAAAAGTTCAGGACGACGGATTTTACATAATAATGTATTTTGACACTTACTTTACTGTTATGGCGCTCCACCTCAACGGTTTTAACAATGATTTTTATTAGTATTAATCTTTTGTTTAATTACGCTGTTTCTTATTTTATCTCTCCTAGAAATTCCAACTGAACGCTTCCAAAAATCCATTTCTTTTTAATTTACTTACTGTTCTAAATTTTAATTGTCATATTTCCATAAGTAATACCACCACTACTACTACTACTACTACTACTACTAATAATAATAATAATAATAATAATAATAATAATAATAATAATAATAATAATAATAATTGTGTCTACCAAATTTTAGGATTTATAGCCTCAAAGTTCTAAGATGAATGTAAAATAAAACAATTTCAAAAGTCCCTAAAGTCAAATGGGTTTTTTTAATGCTGATGATAGAGCATTGTTTTCTGAAAGGCCACACTCCAAAAGATTCGTTACGGTCTCATGCAGAAAACTGATCTCTCCATCGTGCTCTTGGCCATCCCACGCATCTACACCTCTCTGGCCTACATGTGAATAAATGTTTCGTTATATGTTCTTATCCTTTGAATGTGGTCGAATTAACTTTGTATTCTTTGATTCTGTCTGTTAAGCTGAATATGTTAAGCTCATTCCTAATATACTCCTATATTTTTGTATTGTCAACAAGAGAGACCCAATTGAAATTTTATAAAACGTTGGCAGTACCGGTACTGCTCTATGGATCAGAAGCCTGGATACATAAAAAACAAGCTCTTAGTAGGATAACGACGGCAGAAATGAAATTTTTGAGATCTGTTAAAGGGTGCACTAAGGAAGACAGAATCAAGAACACAGAAATAAGACAGGAACTTGAAATATTTTCAATAATTGATAAAACAGATACATATAGACAAAAATGGAAGCAACACATAGACAGAATGAATGAAGATAGATATCCAAAACAAATAACAAAATACAAACCTAAAGGCACCCGAGATGTGGGCAGACCTAGAAAGAGATGGGCTGAAGTCGGAACGGGTCAACAGACCTAATCCATGAATGCAGATGATGATGATGATTTTTGTATTGTAAAGTATATCCAGCTACATGTCTCAGGAAACTCATTTCTGCAGATTCGTATATTTTTTAGTTGATTTTTTGTTAAAGTCCAATTTTCAGAGCCATACAACACAAGAACAGACATAACCTTACAAAATTTTAATTTTGTTTCTTTCCTCATCTATTTAAAACAATTTCTATTGTTCCACACATGTATCTGAATGTGTTCAATTCATTTTCCACGTCCCTTCATTCATCGTATGTTATATAATGAGGTAATTACAACGGTTTACTTTATCTATGGTTCTAAGTACAATATAATTTTTTTTATATTTTGCAACTTTTTTACGAAGCCAATTATTTAATCAAATTATAGGTTATTATTATAACTATTATTATCAAATTATTATTATTATTATTATTATCATCAAATTATTATTATTATTATTATCAAATTATTATTATTATTATTATTATTATTATCAAATTATTATTATTATTATTATCAAATTATTATTATTATTATTATTATTATTATTATTATTATTATTATTATTATTATTATTATTATTATTATCAAATTATTATTATTATTATTATTAGTAGTATTATTATTATTATTATTATTATTATTATTCGATCTTTCCTTGTCGTCTGTATATTGTATAGCCTATACCTATTATGCATTACTAATAAAGTTGTAGATTACCCATAATTGTTGTTTTAATTATGTATGAAGTGTAAAAGACCTTACGGTCTTAACTCCATCAGGTAAAATAAATAAATCATTAAACCATTAAATAAAACTTTAAACCACCATTCTGAATATTGAGTATGATATTTAAATGGACACCTGAAGGCAGGAGGGAAAAGAGAACTTTCAGAAAAAGATGCGGAATAAAAACATTTTCAGGAAGGACAAAATTGCCTTGCGTTGAAGCAGAAACTGCTGCATTGTATAAAATTCTTAAATAAAAAAATACGGCATCTGCTGTTTCCATGTAATAATCTCACAATTTATAATTGTTATCTTTAAATAATTAGTTTTTTTTTTTTCCTGCTGTGTTCTTACTCTATCAAAATTTTGTTTCTCCCTCTAAAATAAATTACTCTTAAATTGTATAAATAAGTAGATAATATCGCGGGAATCAGTATGAGAAATGTTTGCAGTAAACTCTCTCTCATCGTGAAAAACCTGTATCGTTTCTTCTCTCTTTCCAAGTAAAAAATAGGAGAGGAATCGATGTACCGTAAAGGTTTTTAAAGGAGATAGACTGTGTGCACAGTTGTCCAAGCACAATACACTTCCTACACTGAAGGATAACAATGACAGTTCAAATATACTTTACCCAGATGTTTACTAACAACTGAATTTTATTCAAAGAGTAAAAAAACTTATGATGTGTGATTCTCTCTAAACATAGGCTCAATTCTGAAAATGCATGATATTATCCATTACAGGGACTTTTATCGTACCAACTTCTAAAAAAAATAAATTGAAAATCTAATATATAAAAATGAACGTTTGTTTGTTTGTTTGTATTTTATGCTGTGTCATACCGTTCATCAGATTCTGATGGGGATTTTTGCAAACTGTTCAGGAGATTCCCGGGATGAACATAGGCTAAAAGAGAGTTGTAATACTCTACCCCTTCACCTACCTACACCATAACAAATGCAGAAAATTAACGTACACAGAATTGAATATCTCAAAAAACTATAAAAATGTCCGCGACAGCATATGTTTATCTTTAACCGATAACTCGCAATAACTAATTTTATCTTTCATTGATGCCAAGAAGACCTGGATAAGTAGACTGCCGAGCAACGCCGGGTAATCAGAATGGGGTATCTATAAAAATAATTACGATATATATTTCTTCCCCTTTTACTTCAACTAAACATACGTAAAAACACACTAATTTTCATCCTTCAGCTCATTTATGCTAAGAAGATCGGGATAGTAGATTCCCAGACAACGATGGGTAATCAGCATGGGATATCTAAAAATAATTACGATATAAATCTATAATAATTTTTCGTTTTACTTATTCAACTAAATATACGTAAAAACACATTAATTTTCATTTATTTAGGCGTAGCAGCGCACGCCGGGTATTAGCTAGTATATAAATAAAACTGTTATTCTCCCACTTAGGCCCCTATATTGCATGGATATGAAACATGGACTCTTATTTTAAGGGAGAAAAGAAATATTACGAGTATTTGAGAATAAAGTTTTTTTAAGAAAAACTGTGGACACAAGAGAGATGAACAGACTTTGGACACAAGAGAGATGAACAGACAGGCGAATGGAGAAGACAGTGAAACAGTGAGCTACATTATGTCAGTAGGAAACTAGATATAATAAGAGGAGTTACGTCTCGTAGACTGCGAGAGGCAGGGCAATTGGAAAGAATGAGGAACGAAAGAGGGATATTGAAGCTTCTTGTAGGAAAATCAGAGAGAAAACACCCAATAGATATACTAAGATTCAGGAGGGAGAATAACATTAACCATGATTTAAGGAAAATAGGTTATAAACACTATTTAACTCATGCCCCAAATGGGACTCAATGGCCATTCACGTTTCAATGATTTCTGTTTTATAACCAATCAGAGTCGTGTTTCACGAAATATTTATCAGTGTTATAATTACCATATTAAAGAAAGCTCCTCCTTTTTAATATTCTGAACAGGTCTGACTATTAGTTTGCAGTGACTGAGCCTGTGAGAAATACGGCTACCAGATTGTATATATAGTGCATGAATGTCAACACATGCCGCATGCGGGAGTTAATATAAAAACATTTGTAGCAATTTATTATACCACCAAAAAAAGAAACCACTGTTTGCACTTTCTTAAATGTATTTTTTCCCAGGTAACAATCCAGAAAAATATAACTGTCATATTTACATCATACGACATCAGAAATGAATTAATACACAGTTTGATGTGTTTCATTTTTCTCCACTAGACAGCATTCTTATAATATTGCGTTCCTTTGGCAATAAATAGTATGATCTGGTTGCAGTGATAAACAAAGAAGCAGTTGAAGCGTACCTATTGCTTCTCTTTTGTTTTCAAACATCGCCGTTTACATTAAATATATAAATATTTTAAAATAACTATAGTTAAATAATGACTTGTGAGTAAGCAGCTTAATTTTATTCGTTAAATAAAAAAAGTAAAGTAAAGTAATCCCACAACAGGCCTCGGGAGGCCCTTGGGGTAGTAGGAGGTTAAGGCACCTACTTTTTCTAGACAATCGGCACTTGAAGTCAGCCGGGTTGTCAGCCCTGCGTGACGGCCGCCTTTACCCCAGAACAAGCGTCTGGTACTCATTTCCGTTAGAGGCTGAGTCGACCCCAGGGCCATAGTGCCGCCAGAAGGTTTTGGTCAGTTTTAAAAATCCTGACCCCACCGGGACTTGAACCCTCGATCTTCCGACTTGTAGCGCAGTGCCTTAACCACTACGCTACGGGGATAGTCCTAACAAAATACCACTCTTGATTTCCAAATTCTCTAGATAAATTGGAAATCACTCGTGGCATTACTTATGACTATTTAACTCATGCTCCAAATGACAGTCAATGACCAATCACGTTTCAATAAATTTTGTTTTACTACCAATGACAGTTGTATTTCACCTCGCTCTTTATCGATTTCTCTTTACCATCTCCTGATTTTGTGATACAGAAAGCTCCTCCTTTTTGATATTCTGAACAGGCCAGAGCATTACTTTTCTCCAACATATACACAGAATATAGCAAATAATAAACAGATCCCATGATTATGCGGAGTTATTTACTAAAAAAATAAATTAATAACACATAATGTAGATTATGATATACAATTTGCTGTTTCATTATTTCTCCATTAGGGTGCATTCTTACAATATTGCGATCCTATTTGTCAATAAATAATATGATTAAGTTGCAGTGAACATACATAACCTCACATTTCTGATTTGTTTTCAAACATCGTCGTTTACATTAAATATATAAATATTTTAAAATGCCGGTAACTATATTTAAATAATTATTTTTGAGTAATCAGCTTAATTTTATTCGTTAAATCGTCCTAACAAATGTCACGCTTGATTTCCAAATCGATTATTTTGAAATCACTCGTGATATTACTTACGAGGATGATTGGAAAGCAGTAGCTCAGAATAGATTTAGATTAGATTTATTTAGGGATGTGTAGAAAGCTTTTGCCATGAACCTACTATTTTCGGTAGTGTTAATGAGTTAGAGTTAGTTTGTTAGTCCACGTGGACTAGTGCTCACCTCTTCTATTTTCAAAGTTATAGATTCAAAGGTCAATGAGCTTTTGAGGACATAAGTGATGTGGTTAGAAGTAAAGTGGTGTAACTACAAGTTTTACAGTATTGAGAAAAACAGGTTTAAAGTTCAAATTGTATAAAAAAATCATACGTAACTGAAAATTGGAGGACGTTATGTATCAACCCGCTATGCGTCATTATTTAAGTTTCGATAAAAATACGTCTAATGTTTAAGTAAATTTCACTATGTATCGTAGCGCCAAAATTATACTGGATATTGCAAGTTATTTTTCCTCGTTTGACAGTTATGATCTACAATCTAACAGCGGGAACTAACTAATTAACTCACTCACTGGCACTATCGAACCCGTAGGTTTATGGCCGCGCGGACATAAGCTCTCCATATATCCATATCCTGAGCCAATGTTTTCCAATCATCCCCTGTATAATCTACTTCCCTCAAATCATAGTTAATGTTCTTCTACCACCTCATTCTTGGTCTACCAACTGGGCGTTTTCCCTCTGGTGCTTCCATGCACGTCTTTCATTCTCCATTCGTGCCACATGCCCTGCCCATCGCAGTATACGAGACTTAACTGTTCTCATTATATCTGGCTTCCTATAAAAACCATGTAATTCACTGTTATGCAGTCTTCTCCATTCACCTGTCTGTTCATCTCTCTTTGATCCAAAAATGTTCCTAAGAACTTTATTCTCAAATACTCGCAATCTCCTTTCCTCCGTTAAAGTAAGAGTTCATGTTTCGCATCCATGTAATATAACTGATAGAATAATAGTTTTATATATTTTCAGTTTAATGCTATTCGAAAGGAGTTGGGAAGTGAAGAGTCTCTGTAATGCATAACAACACGCATTTCCAGATATGAGCCTGTGTTTAATTTCCTTGTGGCAATTAGCAGCATGATGCAAAATTTAGATTAGAATTATGAAAATATGGTTTCATAGCCGTTTGTTACAAAATATATAATCTTGATAAGACTGATGGCATTTACATTTTTCTTTAATAATAAGGCTATACTTAATGATTGGCGCTAAAAGTGTGGGAACACTTACTTCATGAGCCAGTGAGACAGATGACATCAAATGACAATCAGCCGGTTGATGCATAACACCGTCCATTTTACTTAGATTTCTACATATTGTTACGCGTCGTATAGCGACGTTTAAATTACGCGGGCAAGGCGAGAATATTTGTCTCGCATTGGTCAGAATAGATTTGCGACTCACCGACTCGCGAGTCGAAAGACCCGTGCGAATCACCGAAATGTCTGGGCTGTTATACGACGCGTAACAACATGTAGAAATGTAAGTAAAATGGGCGACGTAATGCATCAATCAGCTAAGCGCCATTTAAAAAAATGATAAACTTGCTGTTAAAAGGTTATCTGCTGGCGAACTTTCACACGTTGTTCAGGTACATTGTTAAAGTGTTTTGATATATTGACATGTATCTTCCACGGCCGACTCTCAAGCATATACATGAGACCAAACCGCAGACAACAGATATTTTAATCAGTAATTTAAAACTTTATATTAGTAATATTAACTTGGATACTGTAGTGTGGCGCGTCGTAGTAACAACATTTAAATTACGCGGGCAAGGTGAGAATATTGGTCTCGCATTGGTCAGAATAGACTTTCCCGTCGTCGACTCGCGAGTCGAAAGACCCGCGCAAATCACCGAAATGTCTGGGCTGTTATTCCAGACGTCTCTGCCAACACCTCTCTCACATTTCGGGAAAGATCGGTGGCCAGAGACTTCTACGGTTCGAAGTGTTTCGAACCTAAGCCTAGAAAGTTCCCATATAATATGCGGCGAAGACAGAAGTCAGTCAGGGTTGTGCTGGACGGCGAGAGGTTGAGTGTAAGACTAATTGTGTTGGACGGCGAGAGGTTGAGTGTAAGACAAATAGTGTTGGACGGCGAGAGGTTGAGTGTAAGACAAATTGTGTTGGACGGCTTCATCAGTGAGTGTGAAATATTGTGACTGAGATAAACAGTGAAAGAAGATTAAAGTGAAAATTGTGAAAAAAAGTTTACTAATAATTTGTAGAAAGAAATAAAGTGTTAAATGAGATTTTAAACAACATATGTGTATTCATTTACGCCGAAATAACGTAAAAGAAAACCCCGGGTCATCTGTCACAATATTTATTTTTACAACAGTCCTAGATTTTTTATAATTCTCTAGTGTTTCCGATATTGGCGATCGATGGACTTTTTGAGAACATAGGAATATGCAGCATGACTTATTTTCAAACTGAAGTAAAGCCGTGAAGCCAAGATTATAGATTTATAGCACGTAAAGCAACCTCAAGCGTGAAATAGGAGGCCTCTGTGAAACATTTATACGTCATTTCATGTCTATATTTGAATTTAGATGCTACTGATCTTACTTGTTAAATAGCGTCATTAAATAAACCATTAAACAATTCCATTAACCTGGGATGGCATATGTTAATAAAAAACTAGCTAATACCAGGTTTGCGCTCATACGCCCAAATAAATTGAATATGTGATTTTATTTTTGAGTCGAATAAGTTAAAAGAAAATTACGGATTAATTAAATTGTATCTTATACACTGTGACGAAACAAACATGGTGGTTGCAAGTCAAATTTTAATTTTGGTCTTCAGGTAAACCACCATTTTTAAAGAACGGATTTCGCTGATTTTTAGACAATATCAACCTCGATTTATTTTAATAATATACACTGAGTTTCGATGTGAAACATTACAAATTGCGACCGCTAGAGGGATTTTTAAATTTTCGTGTCAGGTGAACTCCTACACCTAAGTGTTAAACAGTAATAGTTAGGTACTGAACATTCTCTGTACTTGATAACCTGTATGTACAAAATTTCAAGTCAATCGAACGACTAGTTTTCGAGTTTTGAGAGCACAAACATATGCAGGCTGAATTTTTACGTATGAAGATATGTATTTTATATTTATAATTTGTTTTTTTTTTACACTTCTCAACCATGCAAATAAAAAATTAGGCCTACTAATGCTAGTTTTAAATTGAGAATGATTCATATATATATATATTAGTAAGTAATGGAGATTGGTTTGGTCTCCTTTATAAGGTGAGTTTGACCCACATCTATGTTAGCAGAAGATTTATGTCCCCTCCATTAGTATGGGGGATTCTCCCCTTTCTTGTCGAGCTTTGGCAAAAGTATTAAGATGTGCATGTCCTATATATTCTGACTGTTTATAAGGATTTATGACTCCCTACGTCAAAGTAACTCCAAATGAACAACATTAAATTAATATGGCTATAATTAACTCTCTGTCATTATTGAACCAGAACGGTTCATAGCCGCGCGGATATATGCTCTCCATACATCCCTATCCTGAGCAATAGTTTCCAATCATCCCTCCCATAATATACTTTCCTCAAATCACGGTTAATGTTATTCTTCACCTAGCTAATTCTTGGTCTATCATCTGGGAGTTTTCCATCTGGTTTTTTCTACAAAGTTTCCATGTCCCTTTTACATTCCTCATTCGTGCCCTATATCCTGCCCATCGCAGTCCATGTGACTTAACTATTCTTATTATATCTGGTTTGCTATAAAGTTCATGTAGCTCACTATTGTGAAGTCTTCTCCATTCACCTGTCTGTTCAACTCTCTTTGGTCCATATATTTTCCTAAGAACTTTATTCTCAAATATTCGTAATCGTTAATCACTTAAAGTAAGAGTTCATGTTTCGCATCCATATAACTGGGAGAATAACTTATATATAAGTAAAGTGATCCCACAACAGGCCCGGAGGCCTTGGGGTAGTGGGAAGTTAAGGCTCCCACATTTTCTAGACAATCGGCACTTTACGTCAGCCGGGTTGTCAGCCCTGCGTGACGGCCGCCTTTACTCCCAGAACAAGCGTCTGGTACTCATTTCCGTTAGAGGCTGAGTCGACCCCAGGGCCATAGTGCCGCCAGAGGTTTGGGTCAGTTTAAGAATCCTGACCCCCAACGGGACTTGAACCCTCGACCCTCCGGCTTGTAGCTCAGTGCCTTAACCACTACGCCATGGCGTGCCAGGCCTATATATAAGTTATATATATTAGTTTAATGTTTTTTTTTAGGGAAGTTGGACAAGAGTCCCTGTAATACATAAGAGCACGCATATCCAGAACTGAGGCTATGTTTAATTTCTTTGTGCATCTCATTCCTCTTTGTATATATTGTCTCTAGGTATTTGAATTCAACCACTTCATCAAAAATTTTCCTCATTTATCATCAACTGTGCATCTCCATTATTTAAATGTATTTTTATGTATGAACATATATTTTGTTTCATTGATGTTTACTTCCAGTACCAAAATCTTAGTGTTATTCGGTTAAAAATCTACTAAAATGATTACTATCACGTCTCTTCCCGACTAATATATTCAGAACAATCGAACGCTCCGAGGTGGGATGCTCCCTTCTACAAAGATGATATGAATTAAAAGTAACCACTAAATTTAATTATTGGATACAAAGCTTAATGTAGTCTCTACTGCATTTACTTAACAATGCATTTACGCCTGGATGCTTGTATTCAAAGTGACGTCATTGAGCTCTATTTGCACGTTAGGATTAAACTATGATCTACTCAAGGTACTTGCGATATTGCCTTTGCTTCTCAAAGCGATACCTGCTACTACATCTACTGTACATTAATGAAACGATATTAACTTGTCAGTAATCGAGGATAATCTTCATAATACATATCAAGAGAGTTGCATCAAAAATTATTATATACCAGGTTATAGTTTCAAAGGGAGATGATTAAAATTCACATAAATAGATTAAAGGTACCTGGATCGAATAAAGAATGAAGATATAAGAACAGAGCTAATATATATCCACTGAATGAGAAAATCAGATAATATAGAGAGAAATGGTTTACACATGTGGAAAGAATGAATGTAACAAGATTACCAAGAGCAGCATTCAACTATAAGCCAAGAGTTTCAAAGAATATAGGAAGGCCAGTGAAAAGATGGACAGAACAACGGTGAGGCGGAAGAGGCAATTTTTGCCTAGCCCGTGAAGTGAAGAAGAATAAGGTATCTGGCGAGGATATTCAGCTAAATATCATCATCATAGTACATTCACGAATTTAGGCCATTTGTTGACCTGTTTCGGCCTCAAGAGAAACACCATCCAGAAGTCTTTTGAGTGGACGTCCTGGTCTTCTTCTTCCTGCAGGTTGATATCTTAACATTTGTTTGAGTATCCTGTGATCTTCCATTCGATGAACATGTTGCATCCATCTTGACTTATAATCAGAAATTTTGTTTTCTGAAGGTTCCATGTGTAATTCTTCTAAGATGTCTTCATTTTTTTGTGATCTAGTAGTGTGTATCCTGCAGTCCTCCGAAGGTATCTCATTTCAGCAGATCTAAGTCTCTGTTTTTGGACTAACTGTGGTTTGAAGATAGAATTTATTATCGCTAAAATTCTTACAAATTTAGATATTTTTGCATTTACATCTGCAATATATATCATTAAACGTGACTAACTAACTCACTCACTGATGTATTCAAACCCGTAGGATATAAGCTTTCCATACATCCCTATCCTGAGCTGATGTTTTTCAATCACTCCCTGTATAATAAAATTCCCTCATAACATAGTTATATTATTCTCCCACTTCATTCTTAGCCTACATACTGGGCTCCTTCCCTCTGGTTATCTTACAACAAGCTTAAATGCACCTCTTTCATTCCCCAATTGTGCTACATTCCCAGCCCAACGTATTCTACCGGACTTAACTCTTATTTTTATATCGGTTTCCTATTAAGATAATGCAGATCACTGTTATGTAGTTTTCTGCATTCGGCTGTCTGTTCATCTCGCTTTCGTCCATTTTTTTTTTTATTCTGAAATACTCCTAATCTTATCTCCTCCCTTAAAGAAAATATCCATGTTTCGCCACCATATAACTAGGAGAGTAACAGTTTATTTATTTATTTATTTATTTATTTCAGTTTAACGTTTTTAAGAGATGTTGGGACGACAACAGACCCTGTAACGTATAATAGCATGCATTTCCAGAATTGAGTCTATGTTCAATTTTTTTCTGCATCTCATTCATATTTGTAATTATTGCTCCTAGATATATGAATTCTGCCACTTCTTCAAAATTTACCTCATTTGTCAATAGCTGTCCATTTCCATTATATAATGTATTTCTATGTGTGAACATACATTCACTTTTATTAATGTTTACTTCCAGCCCAAATTTCTTAGTGTTAAGCAATAGAGTGTGTGTCTTGTCCCTTAGTATCGCATCGCTTTCGTCTAATAATACTACATCATCAGCATAAACTAACAGTTTATTAATACCATTGAGTTGTAAGCCTTCATCCTCTAAAGATTTCATGGCATCCTCTAATACAAAAAATTGAATAGTAGAGATGACAGTGCATCTCCTTGCTTCAACCCATTGTGGATTTCAAAAGTATCAGAAAACTGTTTGCCTACACGCACCTTATTCTGTGTGTCATTCAGACATATTCGTACTAGTCTAACTTATTTTTAGGACTTCCAAACTGCAGCAAGATGTTATATAACTTTTCCTTCTTAATTGAATCGTAAGCCTTTTTGAAATCTACATATAGTTAACGCACAGTACCATTACATTCGCATTTACTTTCTAAAATCTGCCTTACATTAAAAATCTGATATGTTGTAGGTCTGTTACTTCTAAATCCACATTGATGATCTCCTACAATACCATCAACATAGTGAGTAAGTCTGTTTACTAATATATTTCTTATAATTCTGTACGACGTTGAATTAGATGCCCTAGTAGTTGTTACAATCAGTTTTGTCTCGTTTCTTATAGATTGGTACGATAATCGATTCTTTGCTTTCATTTGGAAGAGCTTCCTTTTCCCAAATCACACTAAGCAACCGACATATATTGTCCATAAATGTTTCCTCCCTCTGATTTTATCAGTTCTGGTGGGATCCCATCTGAAACTGATGCTTTATACATTTCATCACCCCAACTTTCCCAAACTAACACAAACTTCATCTAACACAAACTTGTCTATTTTCTCGCCCTAACTTGCCCACTAATGTAGGTGGACTCTTGGGATAGAATTCCCTTACATGTGAGTAAACACGTTAACAATTGGCTCAAGCAGTAACGTGTGTTATCACATTGACCAACAAGAAGCCAGCAGCTACTTGTTCTCCGATGAATATTCACAGATGGCACGGTGGCAAGGAATAGCCGACAGGGAAATTGGGAAGAGAGAAACAACGCCCGTTGTGATAATTTATAAAATAATAAAGCAGCAGTTTCCTTAAAACATTGCAGGAAATAAGTGAGCTTGTTGTATACTGATGTTTTGCAGTAAATCAAGTCCTCCAAGACTTAACTGAGTGCTGTTGTAATTTAAAATTAATTACCCAAAGTTTGATTGGGAAAGCAAAAAGTTGACTGTCGTTACTGTAACAGTTGGGAAACAATGCCGCATCGCTTTTTACTTTACTACAGTCAAGAATTTATATAATAGAGAAACTTTTCATCAACTTCGTTACCTTGTACACTGCGCGTGCAAGAAATTATGTACAGAAATTCTTTGTGCCAGTTCCAATTTTTTTCCACGCATATTCTTAACAGGCGATTTGTTACAAGGAAAGATAATTAGTTTCCAGCCTTTTTTTCTTTATCATCTTCCTTGGCTCCATAATGTGCCTGAATTTAATTTAAATATGAATTTTATCGTACGTACAACCTTAATTAAGAGACAAATACTAACTGGTAAAGAAAGATACTTGTAAAGAAAGATATTTTTGCTGAGAACAAAATATTTACGGCCATAATGTAAAAATAAATCATTATTAGATCATGGCAAAATAAAACGAATTACAAAGAATGCTATATAAACTAAATGAAGTATCAAAAAAATACAATATGGAAATATCATCAGAAAAATAAAAAAACAATGGCTTTCAAGAGCGCTCATCCAGTTCGGACAAAGATAATTTTAGAAAATAAATCAATAGAACAAGTGGTAAGATATAACTTCTGGGTTGCGAAATATCATACACAGCGGAAACAGGTATAAATAGCAAACTAAATAAGTTTAATATATAACGGGAACAATAAAAAGAACTTTGAAAATTATATCCAGGAAAGACTCTATAATTAAATTATACAAGACAATGGCAGCTATTATTACTTATGGATCCGAAACATGAACAGTGACAACACAACAATCTGCCAGAATACGAGCTGCTGAAATTAAATTCTTCAGACCAATAGCAGGATATCAAAGAACTGACAAAAAACATAACACAGAAATAAGACAACAACTACAAGTAGAGGAATTAAATACAACAATAGTGAAAAATAATACAAACTGAAAAGAACACTTAGCAAGGATGACTGAGAATAGAATACTAAATGCAGCATACAACTATTCACAACGAAGAAGTAGTAATTTGGGAAGACCAAAGAAAATGTGGAAATAGCAACAATTTGGAGCCGGAACAGGCTAGTAAATAAGCCTAAACCGTGACGAAGAAGAAGGCAAAATAAATTAAAGAATATGTTAATTACTAAAATAGTCACAATTGATACAGCAGGTATTATTCTTCTCTCTCTTAAAAAAAATAAAAAGTACTTGGTCTGGTTAGAATGCATGATCTAATAAATGCTACTGCACAACGATACCACTAATCGTTAACTAATTACCACTAATCGCTAACATTCAGAACTCTTCCAATTTATCTGTAGATACCAGGACACTTCAGACCGAGGTACAACAATATATAAACATTGCCTTTTCCGACCAGTAGCGAAAACACTCGAACAAATTTTAGTTTAGACAGCGACCACTTTCGTTTTGACCAAGCGTGTATAATAAAAAGGGCTCGGAAGTTGAGGACCTATAAAATGCCTATAAAATACCTTTAAAAAGACCTAAAGATGTCCTACAAAAGACCTAAAACAACTGGAAAAAGGACTCCCAATTATTTATCCTCTCGTTTCGAGTATCTATCTTCCAACCATAACTTAAACACAAGATCACAACATAGTCTCTTGCTTAATATACCGCAACATAGGACATCACATCACTCCACGTCATACACTATCTCCACTTCTCGCAACTGGTATTCGTTACAACAAAAAATAAGGGGCTGCCGGACATTAGCATCTTTTAAAAGAAATCTAAATTTATATCTGCTGCAACCTCTTCATCATTACCCAGTGTAAGGTAAAGGTAAAGTAATCCCACTACAGGCCCCTACAGGCCTCGGGAGGCCCTTGGGGTAGTAGGAGGTTAAGGCTCCCACTTTTTCTAGACAATCGGCACTTGTTGTCAGCCGGGTTGTAAGACCTGCGTGACGGCCGCCTTTACCCCCATGACAAGCGGCTGGTACTCATTTCCGTTAGAGGCTGAGTCGACCCCAGAGCCATAGTACCGCCAGAAGGTTTTGGTCAGTTTAAAAATCCTGACCCCACCGGGCCTTGAACACTCGACCTTCCGACTTGTAGGGCAGTGCCTTAACCACTACGCTACAGCGTACATATTATATTAATTGGTGTTCCTCGTATAATTTATCATATTTATACTATAATTATCATCATTATTATTATATTATTATCATAAATATTATTATTATTATCATCGTATAAAATGGTGTTTGTAAATAATATTTCCGTTGCAACATTTAATATATTTGTAATTCTGTATAATTAGCATAGTGTACATATATCCATCCATAGTAACTCTGTCCGAGGACAGGTCTTTCACTGCAATCATAGCATTTTCATGCTATGCTTTGCAGCTTTACTATGGAATTATAGATGTGGTAGCTTCCCGTTGCTTTCCACACCGGTGAAATATGATGATGATGATGATGATGATGATGGCCGGATGATTGTCGGGGACCGTTGGGCCGTAAGGTGCCTAACATGTGTCTTACAAGTGAGGAAAAACCCTGAAAACCCCTCACCCAGGAGCCTGTCCCTACCGGGAATCGAATCCGTGCCCGCTGTGTGACAAGGCAGCACGCTATCTCGGTGTGTGTGTGTGTGTATATATATATATATATATATATATATATATATATATATATATAAAATCTGTATTGTCAAATTGTAATTTGTGCTGGTTGAGTGGAAAAGAAGGCCTAATAATTTTACTAAGCTTTCATCTGTTAAATTTTAAACAATATTACAAAGAAAATATTATATATTTACCTCCTCAGATTAGCTTTGTCCTTTTCTTTACACAATTGAATGAAAGCTTTTCCTTTTTTCTTTTTCTTTTTTTTTAATGGCACCAGGGTTGAGAGGATACCTTATAAGATGTTAAAATACAATCACAAGGATATAGAAGTCATGGACGACCATTTAAAAGATGGAGCGAGTAACTATAATATGGAGCCGGAACAGATCAGAAAATTGTCTAAACCGTGACGGTAGATGATGATGATGTCACCAGGGTTGTTTTAATGACATTTCTGACTATCTCCCCACTGGGGAATTTGTAATCCATTTCATAAGTTGATAGCAAGTTGATAACTACGAGCAACCACACGAATAATTTCCTTTAACAAAAATCTGTATAGTCTAACCGGTGATAGAACCCGGGACCCCTTGAACTGTAGCCAGAAATGCAAACCACTAGCCTATGAGGTTGGATGTTGCACAATGTCTTCCTGTTCCTTCGTGGGCTCTATTTTGAGCATCATCCCATCTGATATCTTCATACGGATTACTCGATAATACTTATGAAGAAGACATAATAATAGCTTTATTGATAATAACAGCTTTATTTTACCTGGCAGAGTTAAGGCTTTAAGGCCTTGTCTGCCACTCAACCAGATTTTAAAAAATACAAAAAAAATAGTCTTACATCTAAATTACAATATACATAAACGATTACATGTTATAAATACAATACAATTAATATTTATAATGTATTTTGATTTACTCTAAATTTAACGAATTAAATATATAATATGTACAAGATATATAAAAAAAGAGGAAACGATTAATAATGACACAGTATAAAATTAAATAAATAGAGAAAAATTAATTATTAGACAACAGGTAACTGTATAAGCGTGACTTAAAGGTGCCAAGAGTGCGGCAACCGCTGATATCTTGAGGAAGGAGATTCCAGGAGCGGGCAGAGGCTACTGTGAAGGAAGTAGAATACGAACAAGTGATATGAAGAAGAATTGTTAGCAGACTGCTATCTTGTGACCTAGTGTCAATATTGTGGTAAGAGGATAACTTCTCAAATCTGGACGCCAGGTAAGTAGGAATGTAGGAATTCAGAAGCTTGAAAAGTAGTGCGAGTGCAATTTACGTCTGTCAGTAAGACGGAGCCAAGAGAGGTTATTAAAGTGTTCGGAAATATGGTCATAACGGTGGATATTGAAAATGAATCGAACGCAAGCATTATGAACATGCTGTAGTCTCTGAGACAAGTCATAGTTTATATCATTATATATGATGTCACAATAATCGAAGTGTGGCAACACAAGATTCTGCACAAGGATTTGTTTTAACGAAACTGGGAGAAAATTCTTTAAACGTCTAAGATAATGTAAGATGGAGAAAGTCTTTTTACATATGTGTTTCACTTGTGTTTGCCAAGTTAAATTTGCGTCTAGATGTAGTCCAGATCTATTACTGAAGAAGAATAAGGGATAATTATATAATTTATAGTAATGTTTGGAAGTGTAGAAATGTCAAAGGTCTTTGTTGTCCCATTAGAATTACTTGTGACTTGTTAGGATTTAGATTTAGACCGACACTTGAAGACCAGTTAAAGACATGTCGCAATCTTGTAGCCATAATTGCTAATTGGATTTTTTTAAATAACACACTCACGTTATTAGAGTACAAAGGCTAAACTTTACAATCTGTGACGCGAGTTTTTTAATTCCTTCATAAACTTCTGACAAATTTTATTCTTAAGATTTCAATTTTTTCAAATTATTTCCTATCATTTACAATGATTTTTACATTTTTCAAACTATTATTTCAATATATGTTTTATATGATATTTAACTACATACGTAACTTGAAGACGTGGCAGCCATATTGATTTTAACGAATATTCTGTGCAACAACAAAGACGTGTTCCAGCGCACCCAACATGAAGTATGCACTAATTAACTGTGCACATATACTTCAGAATTTTAGAACTTACTATTTATTTTTGGGCGTTGCTTTCTTTCACAGGTTAGAGTGCTTAAATTTCGTTAGGTTAGCTATTAGGTTGGTCTTTCACAGATTAGAGTACTTAAATTGCGTTAAGTTGCTTTTAGGTTCGTTAAATATCGTGTATATGTTGGCTACATCCCGTCATTCCATAGGGTATACCCCTTCGCAACTGTTGGCGCATGCGTATGGTGTATGATTGGAACAAGGAAATATTTTTCGCCTCACAATATTTCATCATCATCATCACTTCAGGGATTAGGCAATTGCCCGTTCCGACTTCATAAAGCATCAGCCCAACGTCTTCTAGGTCTTCCAACATCACGTCTTCCTCTTGCTTGATAATTATAATCTCTTGCTAACAATGGATATCTCTCCTTACTCATTCTATCCATATGATCAATCCATTTCTGTCTGTAATTCGTGACCTTTTCATGAAGCTTCTCAGTAAGATGAATGTCTCCTGGAAGCGTTACGAGCGCTTCGCAGGACAAGGATGGTGGAAGGGCTGCTTCCTCCGAGCCTCCAAACATGCTCCTCTGGGTATCCCCCCCCCAAGAGAGGGCTGCTTCTTCCGCTCTTCAAGCCCTACAAGTTTAGCTGTGCTATTCCTTGTCGCCCTGTTGACCGTTGAAGACTTGACGAAGATGTGGCCGCCCAATATGGATACAGACGCCATTCCCTCGTTGTGAGCTATACTTAGTTCCCCTCGCCTCTTACCCAGCAGCAAGATTAACCTAAGTCAATTTTCCCCAGTAGGGTCGTCTGGTTCATCGGGTACTAAGCCCCCCACCACGTCAAGGTGATAGTGTCACAATATTTCCGAGCACAAATAACCACTCTTGCTCGCTCGGATAAGCGGTCCGTTATTAAGGCGGTTGAACGTATTGGCCTCTGATTGGATATCAGCATAATAACATGATAATAAGTTTACGCATACTTCTCAGTAGCTGCGAAAACGGTCTATTATCAAACTATGATAGTATTGCAGTATCTAACTCACT
Source organism: Diploptera punctata (assembly GCA_030220185.1). NCBI lineage: Eukaryota > Metazoa > Arthropoda > Insecta > Blattodea > Blaberidae > Diploptera > Diploptera punctata. The sequence continues at coordinate 1,817,310 of JASPKZ010008859.1, forward strand.
AGCTCTACCAAACCCGTAGGTTCATGGCCGTGCGGACATAAGCTCTTCATACATCCCTATCCTGAGCTAATGTTTTCCAATCATCCCCTGTATAATCTATTTTCCTCAAACCATGGATAATATTATTCTCCCACCTCTGGGTGTTTTCCCTCTGGTTTTCCTACAAGAAGCTTCCATGCAGCTCTTTCATCCCGCATTCGCGCCATATGTCCTGTCCATCGCAGTCTACGAGATTTAACGGTTCTTATTATATTTGGCTTCCTGTACCGGTACATATCATGTAGCTCATTATTACTTAGTTTTCTCCATTCACTTGTCTCTTCATCTCTTTTTGGCCCAAATGTTTTCCTAAGAATTTTATTCTCAAACACTCGAAATCTTCTTTCAGAACATATTTTAATTCAGAAAAGAAACTGAGGTCCTGGAAGAAAAATACTGTCTTACCTTCCGAACACCCACTTACAGCTTCATCTGGGACGGGTGTTCCATATTTCATCCAGCAAGCGGAGATGTAGAGAGACATAAATCCTTAGGAATGTAAAACAGTTCGCCTCTTCTGTAATATTTACAGACATGTTTACGTCTTCCACACTCCCAGGAAATCAATATAAGGAGTGGAAAGTTACTATCATAGACTATAAACTTCAAAAACTCCAGATCTAGCAGGTAAACTAATCCATGACCGGCGCTTAGTGACCCATGAAAAAGTATTATCTTAAGCTTTCTTTTTTCTTTTAAAAGTATTCTCCAATATCCAGGACTTTTAAATCATGTCTGGTTCAATAAACTAAGCCATTGCATTGGAGAAACAGAGCTCATATATGTCAGTTTTTACTATCTTCTCCTTATTCAATAGCGCTAGCTTGCAGTACATTTATTACACAAATCAAGCTCAAATTAATAGCATAAAATTAACATTACAGACTTAAATGTCCAAATATAGTTCCCAGTTTCACATTAACTCAATTTTTAACCGAGATGGAAAATTTCAGGCATATTTATATAAATTTGAAATATCATGAAATGCAACTTGTAAATGTGGAGAAGATATTCAGTCAAACATGTGTTATTTAATTGTCCAATGTTGTGGTTTGGATGTTACGAACTTGAACTATATTTGAATTTTAATGAAAAAGATTATTCCAGTCCTCTTTATCATACGGTATTCTTAACAACGAAAAATGTTATAATTATCCTTAATCCAACATCGAGGTCGCAATCTTTAATGTCGATATGAACTCTCAATTAAAATTACGCTGTTATCCCTAAGGTAGGCTAATTTAGTGTTTTAATCATTGTTCCTACGATATAGGGATTAATATTATAAAATTGATTAAAGTTCCGGTTGGTATTAGATTCATTGCAAAGTTTCGTTTGTAAATACTGTTTATTCAGAACTATAATTTAATTTTACTCTGTTCATCTTTGTTATAATATTGTTATGTAATTGTATTTTGTTCTACTATTTTAGAGGAAGTGAATAGTTTTAAATATCTAGGTTTCAATTTATCATATGTTAAAATTGAAGATATTAATGACAAAATAAATAAATTTAATCGAATGTGTGGCACTATTAAAAGAACGCTTAAAAACACAAGAAAAGAAACAAAAACGAAATGTTATAAAATAATGGCTATTCATTATGGATCGGAATGTTGGACGATCACTAAAAGACAAGAACAAAGATTGGAAGCAGATGACATAAGATTTTTAAGAAATATAGCAGCTGTATAAGAAAAGAAATGAAGGTATAAGAAAGGAACTAAATATTTTCAAACTTACAGACCGAGTAATTAAATATAGGAACGCCTGGAAATAACATGTTGATAGAAAGCCAGAAGAAAGATTTCCAAAATCATTGCTAAATTATAAACCGTACAGAAGGAGAAATGTAGGACGCCCACACAGAAGATGGTCTGGAGAATTTTAACAATTCTAGCTTTCATGAAACCGGAACGAGCCAACAGGCTTAATCCCTGGATGATGATGATAATGATGATGATGTTTTATGTTTATTTACTTCATAATGTTAAAGAATTGTAACCATTATATACCGCAAGGTAAAAAAGGATTTTCAGATATTGGAAATAAAAAAAATTAAAATTAAGAGGAATCGAACATCATCCCTTTGTCAAAATAAGTTAATTTTAATCTCAATATTTAAAGAAACTTAAAATAATGATATCTTAATCTTCATACAGTATATAAAAATTCAGCCTGCGTATGTTTGTGCTCGTAAAACTCCAAAAGTAGTCGATCAATTGACTTGAAAATTTGTACATGTAGGTATTCAGGTACGAATTCACCTGAATTAAAAATTAAATAATCGCTCTAGTGATCCCTATTTCCGATGTTTCACAACGAAACTCAGTATATACGAATATTAAAATAAATCGAGGTAGGTATCATCGAAAAATCAACGAAATCCGACCATTAGAAGAAGAGGTTTACATGAAATCCAAATTAAAAACTGACTCTAGCAATCGCCATGTTCCGCACGTCGCAATATAGACTATACCAAACAATTTAAGTAGTCCTTAAATTCCCAATGTATCATATAAGATACATTAGTTTATTTAAACCATCTTTATGAAAATTTGTAATATTAACCATGAAATTTTGTAATATTAACAGTAATCTAACAAGAGGTTGTGTTTTTTCGAAAAAAAATTGTGATTTTGTCTAATGAAAAACTCAACCTCGCGTTGGATTTGGAGTGACTATTTAGCGAATAGTACAACATCAGAAGCTTAAAATAATTATAATGTTTAATATTTACCAAATGTGAGGTTATGTATTCCGATCTTACTTTGGGCGATTTCTAAACCGGCTGTATAATTATAAATAACATATTTTTACTGTTAAATCTCTTTGGGCTTGGAAAAAATCAATAACAGATGATTGTATGAGAAATAACTATTAACAATAATGCAGATTCATTATACAACATTTAATAATTATTTTAGAGCAACAGAACTAAATTTTTGTTTGGCAATTTTTTGAGTTGTTTTCTTTTGGCATTTCTTGCGTACCACATCGATCGTACATTGTTGAATCGATATCCTTGTAAAATAAGTTAATTTGCGTAGATATATCTCAGTACTAATAGGAAGAGGCAAACTTAACACAAAAAGGCAAAATTATCGGTCTATGAGTTAAATAGTAAATTATATCTACTTATAAATATACTTCATTATCAGACGCACGAGGTATCTAAAAATAATTACGATACAAATTTATAATAAGTTTTCTTTTTACTTACTCAACTAATTTCGTTTATTTATACATAACACCGCATGATGATTATTAGTACACAATAAAAACAAACGTTTGCCAAAAATACATTATCGAAATCAAGGATTAGGCCTTTGGACGGTTCCCTTGGCCCGTTCCTGGTCAAAGTGCCGGTAGTTGTCCACGTCATCTCATCAAAGGACGGTCTATATTTTATTTTTCCTTTTGAGTTATATCTTTCGATATCCTGTCGAGTCTGATTATTGTAGGATGTGGTCTCTCCAGTTTGTTTTGTATTGTTTAGCTATAAATGTTATTCATTCTGCATATAACTATTTTTTAATATGTATGTTCCTTTTGCTGTCTAATAACTTATAACCTGAAACAAAATGGCGAAATAATACAATGAACAGTAATTTTAGCCTTAGTTGATGATCTCCAAATATTTAAATTTTTGAATAAATTATGCAACTTCCCCAACAGTTGAAACATTAACTAACTAACTAACTGGCACTATCGAACCCACAGGTTCATAGCCGCGCGGGCATAAGTTCTCCATACATTCCCATCCTCAGCTAATGTTTTCCAATCATCCCTTTATAATCTACTTCCCTCAAATCATGTTAATGTTATTCTTTCACCTAATTTTTGGTCAACCAACTGGGAATTTTTCCCTCTGGTTTTACTACAAGAAGTTTCCATACCCTCTTTCATTCTCCATTTGTGCCACATGCCCTGTCCATCGCAGTCTACAAGACTTAACTGTTCTTATTATATATCGTTTCCTATAAAGACCATGTAGTTCACTGTTATGAAGTCTTCTCCGTTCACCTGCCTGTTCATCTCTCTTTGGTCCAAAACATTCCTAAAAGGTTATTCTCAGATACAAGTAATCTTTTTAGACTTGTTTAGTTAATAATGAAAAAAAAATAATGAAAATCTTATTATTTCTTTCTCTTCTCTCTTAAAGTAAGAATCCATATTTCGCATCCATTTAATAACTTATAAGTGGGAGAATAACAGTGAGCATTACATAGGCTATTCACATACATTCATTTCGATAGACATACTGGTAACACCGGTACACTGATTATAACAATGTCCACTTCTTTTCCTTTCTGATGTAATGTAGCTAAAAGAAGGGTAAAAATAGAGTAAGCAATCATAAATTGGTTTACCCTGAGAATGTAATTCGCTGACTCCGTTGTACTGCTAAAATATTCAATGTAGTAATTAAGGATTATAATACAACGAAATCCTTTAATTTTTCTTCTTCTTATAAATACAATGGAGACGTAATTAAAAAGTCAACATCTTACCAGAAATGTAGGCCTACAATTTTTAACACAATTATAGACTAGCTGCACTTTGTACTCATAAATAAATCCATATCTATGCTTTCAATCCTTCTATCTAAGTTAAATCTTACAAATTAACTTGCAAATGGAGTTCGGGATTAAATGGCTAACTTTCAACTCTTTTCTTTGTTTCTTTTAAATAAAATTCTTAAGTAATAGTGCACGCCGGATACAAGCTAGTCTTTATATATATATATATATATATAATTCTTCCTAAACGACTGGACTGATTTTTATGATTTTTTGTGTGTGTTTGAGTAGATCCCTGGATGGCTTAGATTCACAATTGGACCCTATAATCTAAAACTATAAGGTTCATAGATATAGGAGTTCACCTGAAGTGAAAATTTAAAAATCGCTCTAGCGGTCACAATTTTCGATTTTTCACAACAAAACTCGGTATATCCGATTAAAATAAACCGAGGTAGATATTAACCAAAAGTGAGTGAAATTCGACAATTAGAAGTGGAAGTTTACCTGAAAACCGAAATTATGTTTGGTTCGTCTCAGCTTTTTACATAAATTAAACTAATATTTAATAGTTCATTTATTTAGCCACAGCAACGCACGCCGGGTATTAACCAGTCTTATATAAATAAACAGGGTATATTTGGTTAGTACTATATCTCTGATGAAAGAATCCATGATGACTCACTTCACAGGCAATGAACTTCTCACAGCTGATCGTGAGCCAATGTACTTCCCATGCAGCGAGCAGCTCAAGTTCCGTTAACGGATTTTTATGAAGCAACAGCATAAGCATGACAAATATTTCCGGTGTATATTTAGGTTTCCATAATAACTTATTTATATATAATTAAAGTAATAATCTATGATATTTCAATCAAGTAATTGAAAAACACAGAGAATATAACCTACCAACTTTTATTGCATTTATAGATCTTGAAAAGGCGTTTGACAAAGTTAACAGTAATAAATTGTGGAATATAATGAAACAGAAAGGCGACCCTCAGCACCTAATAACTGCAATAAAACGTCTATATGTAGAAAATAAAATAACAATAGAAACTGGAGTAAAAAATAAAAAGAATACAACAGCAACAATAAATAGATGTGTAAGACAGGGATGTCAGCTTTCATCGCCCCTTTTTAATATTTATGTTGGCGATATCATATATAATTGGCAGATAAATTTTGACTCACATTTCAAAATAAGAAATATGATCTTATACACCAAACTTTTTGCAGCGACCAAGTTCTACTATCTAGCTCAGAAGATGGTCTTCAGAAATCACTCTTTCAATTAAATAATATTATACAAAATTATAATTTCAAAATATCTGTAAGTAAAACGAAAAACTTAGATTTTAAAGGATCAGATACCATAAGAGCTAAACAAGAGAACCATTTTAAATACCTGGGTTATGAAATGTCCTATATTACAAACGAAGATATATTTAACAAACTTAATAAATTAAAGGAAACAAAACTGAAATTTTATAAAGCTGTGGTAGTCCCCTCACTGTAGCATGGTAGTGAATTTTGGGTTTTAACCAAAAGAGAAGAGAATATTATAGAAGTAGCTGAAATGAGATTTCTGAGAAATGTAGCTGGATGCAAACTTCTAGATAAAAGACGAAGTGAAGATATTAGAAATGAGCTAATTTTTTTTTAACTTTTAGATAAAATAAAAGACTAGAAAAAGCTGGAAAGAACATATTCAAAGAATGAAAGATGATCTAATACCAAACATTCTTAATTACAAACCAAATGGGGACAGGAATGTTGGTAGACCGAAAACGAGATTCAACTTTTTGAATGAGAATCTATGAGACCGGAACAAGCCACATGAGCTTAATCCGTGATTGTTGATGATGATAATGATAAAGTAATAATTAGAATCTGCATGGTTTTGAAAAAGTGGAGAACCACTTTCTTCATTTTGAAATAAGTAAATATTGTGCAACTGTGGATCCCATAAAAACAAACAATTAAAATGGTATGATCATGTAAAATGGATGACAGAAGACAGATTACCAAGCAGAATACTAGAACGGGTGCCACTTGGTAGAACAAGAAAAGAACGGCCAAAAATAACGTGGATTGATGGTGTTTTGTGCAGCATGAGGGGAAAAGGATTGTAAATAAAGATTGGAATGACAGACAGATGTGGAGGGCAATGACAGTAGATTAATTGGGCGCAGGAAGATGTTGTGAAACATTGTGAAACCTGCTAAATAAAAATAAATACTGTGCAACTCAATAGACTAATAAAATTATTATTATTACTATTATAATTAACATTTTTTTTTTTTGCGGATGAGCCCATGTAGGACTACGCAAAGTACTTAGAGGCGTTTCCTTTGAGCCCAAATTTCTATTATTATTATTATTATTATTATTATTATTATTATTATTATCATCATCATCATCATCATTATCGGTCATGGTCTATTGGTTACGTTTCTTGCCTCCAGTTCCGAGGGTCGCGAGTTCAAACACAGCCGGGATAGAAGGATTTTTAAGATGGAAAAATCCAAAGAACAAGACATCCGAGAGAGACTTCAAGCCAAGGGTCCAGACTCTGTCAGGCTCGTAAAGGAACCGCAAGACTGAATAAAGAGGCTCTGCGCAAAATAATCGACCGTTATCCATCCAAGTAATATCTTAGTTGCCCACTAGGTGTTTCACTGAGACAATACCCCAATAATACACTACCCGTTGATATGTAGTTCTTTGCAGTTTAAAAAACCACCGCTTGGTCTCAAGGTAACGTGCTGCCTTGTCACGCAGCGAGCCCTCGTTCGATTCCCTGATGGTACAGGCTCCTGGTTGATGTTTCTTTTCTTTTTTCGGGGGTTTCCTCGCCTATAAGAGAAATATCAGGAAGCTTAGGGCCAAATGGTCCCCGAAAATCATCCTTATCATTATCATCATCATCCTTAACCGGTGTGGAAAGCAACGGGAAGGTACAACACATATTATTTCCTAGTAAAGCTGCAAAGTATAGCATAAAAATGCTTCGATTGCAATGAAAGACCTACCCTCGGGTAGAATTCTATAGAATAGAATAGGTGTATATATATATATATAATATATATATATATATATATATATATATATACATGTTATAATCAAATTTTTGAAATTGAGCAATGCAAGCTTAATATACCATGATAAGAAAAACAAATGCCTGGACGGGATTTGAACCCGGACCTCTGGGTTGGTACCACAGCGTGCTATCCATTACACCACCGGGCAAATCCAATACAAACATTTATCTTTCTTAAATATATATTCTCCATTATTACTAGATGTAGCGAGAACTCGGTCTTCACTGTCATTTGGTAGCTAACTATAACAGGTAAGCAAATTAAAGATAATATATTTACTTTTTAGCAATTTTACGCTTTATCGATTTATTTTAATTGTAACATCGATAAAGCGTCACTGCTTGAAAAAATATATTTTTTTTTAATTTGCTTACTTGTTATAGTTAGCTGCCAGATGATGGCTGTGAAGACCGAGTTCTCGCTACATCTACACTGTTCAAAAAAATTAAGGGGATATTGTAGAATAACCTATTAAGACTATGTTTTTTGGAATAGTATTAGATGCAATCGCTTTATATTACTCCAAGATAATGTAAATAAGAGTTTGAAGTTGTTACGTAACCTCGGTACCACACCAGAGGGCAGTGTCTGTACTGTTGATGTGAAAGGGTAGTGTGGGGGTGAATGTTTTGTTGCTGATTTTAAATTCAGTCCAGTTTTCAGTTAGTGAATGACTTGCCTTAGGGACAGTGATGCCTCGACAACGTGATTTACCTGAACCAATCTTGGCTTGGAGGGCCATAGGAAGGATGGAAGCTGGACAGACACAACAAGAGGTGGCACAAGCCATTGGGGTGTCTCAAAGCGTGATTTCCAGTCTTTGGAATCATTTTCAAAGAGCATACTGTTCACAGAAGAGCCGGACAAGGTCGACCAAGGGCAACAACAGCAAGGGATGACCGTTACCTCATGTTAACAGCCCGTCGGAATAGACAGCAGAATGCAACTCAATTGTGAAATACACTTCAAACAGCAACAGGACGCAGGGTGTCAACTCAAACTGTCCCTAATCGACTGCATGGAAGTGGTATCTATGCCCGTAGGCCCATGGTGTGTACCAGGTTAACTCCACAACACCGTAGAGATCGCAGAAACTGGGCGGAGGAACATCGTGGGTGGAGGCATGCTGAATGGTGATCAGTTCTTTTTTCTAATGAGTCGCGATTCAACATGGAATGTGATAGTCGGCGTGTATTCATCTGGAGAGAAAAAGGGACACGAAACAATCCAGCTTTTGTACGTGAAAGATCCCCATATGGTGGCGGTGGATTGATGGTGTAGGCAGGAGTCAGTAGTGGTGGACGTACGGACCTCTACGTTATCCAAGGTGGTACTTTGACTGCGGGTAAAGTATAGAGATGAGATTCTCCGACCTTTTGTCGTGCATTATGCTGATGCCATAAGGGGATTGCTGTGTTACATGCACATTTAGGTTAGATGGACCACCACAGAGCTGGCTGGGTGGACGACATGCTGGAAGTGGAGGGTATCGAGCGTAGCATGCAATGGCCAGCTTACTCCCCAGGACTTAAATCCGATTGAGCATGTGTGGGATGCATTAGGTAGGCAGGTGCATTGCAGGCAGACCAGCACCTCCCACAACTGTTCCAGAGCTGCACATTGCTCTTATGGAAGAGTGGCCACGTATCCCCCAAGAACTCATTGCTAACCTCATCGCATCAATGCCATACAGGTGTGAGGCAGTGCTGGCCGTTCGAGGAGACCATACACCATACTAAAGAAACATTTTCACCCATGTTAATGTTGCTTTGTTTGTTTGCCATATTCCTAATCAGGATCTCTTTGACATCTGGTGTGGTACAGAGGTTACGTAATGACTTCAAACTCTTGTTGACATTCTTTTGGAGTAATAGAAAGTGATTGCATCTAATACTGTCCTTAAAAACATAGTCTTAATAGGTTATTCTACAATATCCCCTAATTTTTTTAGCAGTGTAATAATAATGGAGTGTGTGTGTGTGTGTATATATATATATATATATATAGAGAGAGAGAGAGAGAGAGAGAGAGGCCTATATGAAAAGAAAAATGAATGCTTGAGTCGGGATTTGAACCCCAGTCTCTAAACTCGGTACGTTTAGCGCTCTAACCAACTGAGCTACTCAAGTATTCCAACACAAACATACATTTTTCTTATATATGTAGTATTCTCAATTCAAACAAGAGGTAGCGGGAAGTCGTTCCAACTGACATCTAGTGACCAACATAAGAGTTAAGCAATTTTTTAAAGAGAATATTTACTTTATAGCAGTAACGCTTGTATGTTTAGATGTTATAACTATATATATATATATATATTATATATATATATAAGAAAGATAAATGTTTGTATTGGATTTGCCCGGTGGTATAATGGATGGCACGCTGAGGTACCAACTCAAAGGTCCGGATTCAAATCCCGTCCAGACATTTATTTTTCTTATCATATCGTATATATATATATATATATATATATATACTAATAACATTCATATCAAATTCCGTTGGGGTGAATAGTCATAAGATAAAAACTTAAAATATGTACCTTTTTGGCAGGTGCCGTCGTCCTCAACTGTGCTAAAATACTATATTAAAAATATTATCTGGAGGCCTTTCGGAAGTTAACTTCCAAAAACAAGGATGATGGAAGTGTCGATATTATTTTGCACATGCTTGTACATATCAAAGCTAAAAGGGATGTATATCCTATCATCATCCAGGATGATGGAAGTTAACTTCCGAAAGGCCTCCAGATAACATTTTAAATATAATATTTTAGCACAGTTGAGGACGACGGCACCCTGCCAAAAGGTATATATTTTAAGTTTTATATCTTATGTATATTTTGTATGCCGTTTATACATCGCAAAACTTCTGTGGGAGACATTTCAAGGTAGATTTCGGCATGCAATGGTTGACAGTTACCTTGTTAGATAAATAAAACAATTTGTCTATCTACAATGACGTAGTCCATTGTTCAGCCATAGCCTCTCCTTTATAAGGAGTTACTAGATCAATAAAGCTAATGCTGCTATTGCACTTTTATATCCATTTTTCAAGTCGCCTACACTATCTACTAGGATCAAGCTTACTCTATATCAAGCTGTGATCCGCAGCATGTTGCTGTATGGATGTGAAGTCCGGAGTATCCTCGCAGCTTGTCAAAAAAGAAAAGTCCAAATCATACAAAACAAATGTTTAAAAATCATCTATTCGGCACCGCCGTATACGAGGATCGCCGAGCTCCACAATCTAGCACAGATTTCCTATATTGGCGACACAATTGAGGATAAAATCGATTATATGTTTCATCTTATCAATAATCACGATAACCCAATTGTGCGCAATATAGGGCGTATGCTACAGCGACGTGCTGTACACCGAAACATATTTACCAGGGCCCCTGATGATGGTCCACCACTGTGAGATGTAGGCTGCATTTCAGCCTAGAGTAGTGTGGCTCACTCTGCGTCGCTGGCTTTCGGACTCTCTGCTTGTCTAGCGGCGCGGTTTACGACGCCCTGCTCTGGTGAGGAACCATCCTCGTCTCACCCATGGATTGTATAGTACTTACAATGGAACCAAAACGCCGCGTAACACGCGATAGGCTAAGTGATAAAAAAAACATAAAGAACAACACTATGGAATTTGGCCACCAAGGGACCTAAAAAAGGATCCCAGAGAAAAGCGGCACACTGGGCAATGCTGGTCGTTGCCAAAACTCAGTCAGTCAGGTTATTTTTTTAGTTGCCTAACAGGCAACTAAGGTACGAATATTACTGGGACGTTGAGGTCGGTAAATTTTGCTTAGAGGCCTCTTTATTCAGGCTTAAAGATATTTTACGAGCCTGAAAATCTTCACACTCGGGACCCACGGTTTAAAGTCCCTCCCGGAGGACTTGCTCCTTGGATTTTTCCATCCTTAAAAAAATCATTGGCCCCGGCCGGGTTTGAACCCGCGACCCTCGGAACTAGACACAAGGAGCATAAGCACTAAAAATGCGTAACATTTCATATCTTAAGCTTCATGCAAAAACTTTCTCCAAACTCTAACCATAAATCAAGGATGTTGCATGATATCTAGAAATATCACAGAAATAGCTAGTGAGTCAGAAAATGCCTGTCATTTTTATTACAATAGATTCATATTCAATTAGCGAGCAGTGTGTTCACATCTTATTCAAGTGTACAACTACTTTAATGAATGTACTCAAAGCAAAGCTTTTTAAAATAAATCAGAAGAACAGGTAAATGTTCAGCGTAATACAAGAAGGCAAAAAGGGAGTTCGGAACTTTGACCTTTTAATTAAAACTTCAAATAGATCACGTCAGCTGAGCTGGAAAATGCCCCAGGTCGCAGAACAAAACAGAATCCTTATAAAGAACAATCAAAATACGTCAGTGCTACACGAGAGAGGAAATACAACACAATAAAATGAGTTAGAATTCTTCACAACAAGCAACAAACATCACACACTCAAAAAATCTCATTAAATCATAGTTTTTATCTTTTGTTTTGTTTCCTTCTTTTTTTTTTATTCTCTGATGATTGTTTAAAATATCTTGTTTCTAAGCGGGGAAATTCTTTGACCTACAAAGCATTAAAAAGTAATTCTCATTAGATAGGTGTAATATTGTTTGCACCAGAATGTTACAGGCTCTTGGGCTATCTTCACTTTGAAAACATCTGCCGCCTGTTTATTATTATTTACTAGCGAATACTCGGCGTGCGCTGCTACGCCTAAATAAATGAAATACAGTATGTGTTTTTATTTTTAGTTGAATAAGTTGAAAGAAAATAACGGGTTAATTAAATTGTATACATTGCGACGATCCAGACATGACGGTTTGTAGTCAATTTTTAATTTCGGATTTCAGGTAAACACCCACTTCTAATGACTGGATGACAATATCTACCTCAGTTTAGTTTAATAGCATATACCGAGTTTCGTTGTTAAACATACAAAATTGCGACCGTTAGTGGGATTTTTTTAAATTTTCGTTTCAGGTGAACTCCTACACCTAATGGCTTTAGATAGCAATAGATAGCGACTAAACACTCACTGTGCCTGAAAATATGTGCATACAAATTTGCATAGCAATCAAACGATTATTTTTCGTGCATTGCGAGCACAAACATACGCAGGCTGAAATTATAAAATCTATTTATAAAATCTACTTCACCTAAGGTACATCCATCCATCCATAGTAATTCTGCCCGATGGTAGGTCCTTCACTGCAATCATAGCATTTTCATGCTATGCCTGCAGCTTTACTAGGGAATTGTAGGTATGGTAGCTTCCCGTTGCTTTCCACATAAGGTAGCCTATATTAGGGTTATAATTAGTGCAAAAGTTATGATACGTTATATAATGTTAACTAAAACTAAAATGTGTACATATTAGAAAGCTATATTCGTAAAGATTTGAAAACGTTTATAGTAATTTTCTGTAGAAAGCAATTCGAAATTGGTCAGTCATTTAAACAGGTACCGACAAGAGAGGCGATTTCGTACATTTCATATAACTTTGGCTTACTTAACTTAGAATAATAGTAATAATAATAGCTTTATTTTATCTGGCCTTAAGGCCTTGTCTGCCACTCAACCAGGTTTTAAAAAATACAAAGAAATAGTCTTACATCTAAGTTACAATATTACATGTTATAAATAATAAATTCACATTTCAAATGCCTCTTCAGTACAAATAATTGAGTCGATATTTTTAAGTCAGTTCGCCTCTTCTTTCTCCATCTACAACAATGACGTCGACGAGCCGTCAGCTTCGAGTGCACGAGCTATGCCTCATAGACTGACTTATCGCCTTTAACATGTCCAGCATGAATGGCCTTTCTACTAAGATCATTCAACCTGTATTTTAAATACATAATAACAATCACTGGTACTGGCGAACTCGTAGGTTCATGGCCGTGCTGACATTAAGCTCTCCATACATCCCTCTCCTGGGCTAATCATCCCATGTATAATCTACTTCTCTCAAATCATATTTAATAGCATTCTCCCATCTCATTCTAGGCTTGCCTACTGGGCGTTTCCCTCTGGTTTTCTTACAAGAAGTTTCCATGCCCCACTTTCATTCCCCATTCGTGTCACATGTCCTACCCATCGCAGTATACGAAACTTAACTCTTCTTACTATATTTCATTTCCCATAAAATCACATGGCTCATTGTTATGTAGTCTTTTGTATTCACGTGTCTTTTCATCTGTGTTTGGTCCAAAAATATTCCTAATAAATTAATTCTCAATTCCTCTTAATATTTTCTCCTCCCTTAAAGTAAGAATCCATGTTTCATAACCATATAATATAACTGGGAGAATAACAGTTTAATATGTTTTTCAGTTTAATGTTTTTTTAGAGAAGTTGGGATGAGAAGAGTCCGTGTAATGTATAATAGCATACATTACCAGAAGTGAGCGTTTAATTTGTTCCCGCGCCTCCTTCTTGTTTGTAGTTATTGTTCCATTTTTAATGTTTACTTATTAAGGGGCGTGATGGGTGAAATTTCTATTTTCTACATTTTTTTTAAGCTACATACTTGATTTTTTGTACACAAATTCATACCATAATAGGCAATATTATACTGATGTTTCATCCTTCTAGGTTTAAAAGATTTTGAGTTATTGAAGAAAATCCATTTAAAAATTTGCATATTAAAATTTTTAATAAGTTCCATAATGTTTTAGTTTATTTTTTTATTTTTTTCTACACGACCACTGACTTATTTAGAATAACACTATGCATTAACTTTTCTATATCATTATAATCTTGTTCTTGTAAGCCCACGTTTCCCTTAACAGAGATTTAGGCGCTCTCCCCCTACAGGGAATAATTTGAACCATACTAATTTAGTTACACTTGTTTTCGTATAGAGATGTCATTCGAGTGGTCCGTGGTCAGCGTTCCGCCTCTACTGACATCTAGGAAACCAAGGTAGTACTAGGATGGGAAAATTCGGTAAATTTTGCTTAGAGGCCTCTTCATTCAGGCTTAATAATCTATTACGAGCCTGAAAATCTTCAGACTCGGGACCCATGGCTTAAAGCCCTCCCGGAGGACTTGCTCCTTGGATTTTCCATCCTAAAAAAATTCATAGACCTCGGCCGGGTTTGAACCCGCGACCCTCGGGACCAGAGGCAAGGAGCATAACCACTAGTCCACTGCAGCCGACAAAGGAAGAAAAAAATATATATACATCCTCTTCTGCATATGAAAACTTCTTTGTTTTTAATTACTACACATATTTTATTTTTTATTTCAAAAACTATCAACGTTGTTTCAAAATCCATGCATAATAATTGTTAGCCATAGTGTGTGGGACATGCTGTGAAAATTTCGTGTTTCTATCATTAAATTTGTCAATCCTATTTTGATTTGAATGTATTGAAATGCAATGAAAATAAAAATGTGGAATAGCCAATTTGAAAGTTTGCATGCAGTTAAATTGAAAATGTAGCATATATGCCCTCCTACAGTCATTAGGGAGACTTACAAGCGCCATAGGACACTAAAACTTCGCCAACTTATACTTTAAGGTACATAGTATTTTTAATACAAAAAACAAAAAATGCTAAATTTGACCGAAAATGTCGAAAATTTCACCCATCACCTCCCTTAAAAGTGTAGCCTACAATTTCTTAAAATATCTTCAGATTTCATTAAAAGATACAGATAAGAATAAGGAAGTAAAGGTAACATATACATTATAGATTGGGGTTGTATTGCGAGTCAGCAATAATAATTTTTGCGTCTGGTGTAAAGCTGCTCGTGGAGGAAACGCTAAGCCCCGGTATCACATTGTCACACAATCGCGCCCTGTAATCTAAACCTCCCCTGTAGGAGCACCCTCACGGAAATGAATTCCTTCGTATCGCCCTCTCGAGAGCATCCAGGGAAATGAATTCTATTTCTCACACAGCCTAATATCGCAAGTTACGGTAGATAGGCCTTACAGGTGAAATCGGTGAAAGGTCTTTAATGAAATCTATTGCACTGCAGTACAGCTTTCTTCTGGTAGCTTCTAATTATATGGTTGTTGAGGGGGAGGAAAAAACTACCTTCTGAACTGTAAAGCAAACATTTTGTTTAACATATTATTTAATCAATTGAGTTGGTGTTTACTTGATGAAAATCTATATCTACTAATTAAATAAAAATAAAACTTAGTTTTATTTGATTTCCATATTTATTAAGATATAATTCAGTGACAGCTGTTTCGGTACACTGTACCTTCTTCAGACATGTTAACAAATTATGAATTGTGTTATTATAGTACATATCAACTGATGTATAAGCAACAATACGACAATAATTTATTTAAATTTAACAAAAGCGATTCATTCAAATCAAGTTGAGAATTTAACAGTTTATTATTACTTTTCAATGTATTTATTTCTACAGCCTCCAAAAGGTCCAACTGCTTACCCTTATCACAAGCATGTAAAATTTCAAAATTTGGATCGAAACAGTAATTAAATTGGAATAGGTGGTTAACATATTTTGAATATTCTAAATTTCTGTTATATGCTCTCATGTGTTCCTTTATCCAAGAGATAAAAGGTCTACCAGTTTGTCCTATATAGACATTGTCACATGTGCCACACTTCAATTTTATATACACCTGATCATTTCTATTTTGGTTTTATTGTTTTTTATTATATTTTGTAAAGTTTTATTAGTTTTAAATGCCACATTAATGTTTAACTTTTTAAAGTGTTTAGACATTTTATTTTAAAGTGGGCCTATGTATGACATATTTATTTATGTTTTCTTTGGGTAAAGGAAAAACTTTGTTAATTGTTTTTTTTTTGTAATGAATTTTCTTAATTAAATATTCTATAATTTTAGAATGATTCGCCTTTGTTAAATTTAAAAAATTTAAATAAATTATTGACGTATTGTTGCTTATAGATGTACTATAATAACACAATTCATAATTTAACATGTCTGAAGAAGGTACAGTGTACCGAAACAGCTGTCACTGAATCATATCTTAATAAATATGAAAATCAAATAAAACTAAGTTTTATTTTTATTTATTGGTTAACATATTATTTATTTTCTATTTGTGAAAATGTATATGACCTTTCCAATATTTTCATCTATCTATAATAAATGTTATATTTTTAATATGACATTTGTCCCTAATTTCTGTGTTGTGTATCTTATCAAATAATGTTTTCCCCTGAATAGTTCTTAAGACCTTCATTTCACACGTACTACTTATTTGTTTAGTTTTTTGTTATATCAGTCCTATTTTCTGACCATGTATACAAAACTTTCGTTTGGTATATGCAGATTTTGCTTTCTATTGACATATGTTTGTTGCGCCAAATTAAAGCATTCATATATCCTGATATTTATGCTGCTTTATCAGCTTATTTTTTTTTACTTCTGTTATTAAATTTTTAGTGTTTGTTATTAATACACAAAATAATCGACTTGCAAAAACAGCTAAAGAAGATAGGCCAATGGACGGGAGAAGAACAAAAGAACAAGAGGAAGTCCAGCCAAGAGATGAATAGACAGTGAATGCACATCCAATACGTCTTCCTGCTAGGAATTGTTTTGGAAATAAACAGGATGAAAATCCTACAAATTATGAATAATAAGGAGAGAAATGTATATTTAGGCCTAATAAATTTAAAAAATTGAAACTAGACCATTCATTTCGTCTAACGATAACAACGTTGCCTGTCACGTGCATCTGTCCATGTTCAAATTTTGTTTGATACATTTCCAGCCTTCTTATAATAATTGGTCGATGTTATGCAGCAACCGGCTAAGCACCATTTTAAATTGATATTTTGATGCCTATGGAATACATCAAATGGTTCGATTTGTTTAGTAGTATTAGTGAAACAGGAGAAAACTAATGAGTAGTAATAACTTAAATGTGTGTCGAATTACACAATAAATCTATTCAAAACAGTAATGCGCGTTTTGTTTTCAGGGCGGTCCGCCATACTTAAATAACTGGCACGAGAAATTAGTTACACATTTACACATTTAAAATTTTATAAAGTATTGACTGTACCTGCAATATTGTATAGTTCAGAAATATGAACTATGAATAAACAGTCAATTAAAATAATGGAAGCAGAAGAAATTAAATATTTACGATTTTGGCAGTATATACAGGGTGTCCCATTAAACGTCCCACATTTTAATTAATCATAACTAACAAAGTATGCGGAATTAAACGAAACAGAAACTCAATGAAATGTCAGTGCCTCACACTAAAACACATATATATGTGCACCATTAGTAGCACGAACAATATCAAGTCTGTATTAGATTTCGTGTCACGTTCTGTCCAACATGCCCATTGGTACTGTTGCAATTGTGTCAAGGATACGCGTTCGTAAATTATGTAGATCTTGTACTGGAGTCGCAACACACGGTCTTTTACATACCTCCAGAGGAAGAAGTCCAGTGGAGTGATGTCTGGCTAACGTGGTTTTATGTCATTATTGTCCAACATGCGACAGATGAATTAACCGCAACAATGAACACAAAAATTATTTGAGTTTCTCTTTCTTTTAATATCAATCTCATTTCACATTTCCGCATACTTTGAGAGTTATGATTAATTAAAATGTGGGATGTTTAAATGGGACACGGTGTACTTTAATGGATAAAAAACGAAGTGAAAATATCCGTAAAAAAATTACAAACATTCAGTTTGACAGATAAAATAGAAGAGTACAGCAGAAAATTACATGAACATGTCTGCAGAATGGATACCAACAGATTGCCTAAGAAACGTCTGTACTATCGACCAAGAGGAGGAAAAAGAGATCAGGGACACCAACGAAGGAGATGGACACAGCAGCTATAATACATGGAGCCGGAACTAGCCAAAAAGGTTCAATCCTTGCAAGAAGAATAATACGAAAAACAAAAAATAGATAGATAGATAGATAGATAGATAGATAGATAGATAGATAGATAGATAGATAGATCCCTTTTGTTCTAACTTTTTAGATGCATTTAGTATAAATACTTTGTTGAAATGCTTGGTCTCATGAACACATGAATATTCAAGTTAGAAAGTTCGGTGAGAGCGCGTCTTAAATTTCATTTGTTCTAATCTCTAACAAAGACATGGAAAACAACTGTCGGTACTGCACAACTATAATAAAAACATGTTAAGTGCAAGTATAAACGTTAACTGTAGGAACAGCTTGTGAACTCTTCCTGCCCGGAAACCGTTCCAAGCTACCATAAATATGTCTGCTACAGATATGGCGTTGTTGCGGTTACTGTAATGTTGACTGTGCCAGCCCTTAAATGAAACATACTACTATTAAATACTAATAGTAATTGTTTCAATAAAAATCCAGTAACTTTCCCAGAGTATAAATGCACACCAAAAAAACACTTTAACAATTAATTAATAATTCTATTAGATTTGTTACCTTTATTATAAAATCTCAAACATTTATTTATTTTGTTTATTTTACCTGATGGAGTTAAGACCGCAAGGTCTTCTCTTCCACTTCACCAGGGTTAAAGTATACATACAATAAGAATTATGATAAATGATACATAATAGATCATTATAAACTACACAATATAAAGTTGACAAGGGAAAGAAAGAAAAAATAGTAATAACAATAACAGTAATAATTAAAATAACAAAGATAATAACCTATAGTTAGATTAAGCAAATGGCTTAGTAAAGAAAATTTAAAATATAAAGGAATAATAAAAGTATACATGGAACATATTATATTGTGTATTTTATTTTATTTTATATAATTTTAATTTTATTATATTCTATGTTTTTGTTAGTATTAGCTAGTATTAGATCACATCATCATTGTATTTTGTTTAGTCTGTATTTTAATAATATCTGAAAATTGTAAGATGTATGTAATTTTTGTATAATTCTACTATTCGCTGGTTGAGTGGAAGAGAAGGCCTTACAGCCTTAACTCTGCCAGCTAAAATAAAGCATTATTAATATTAAATATAGTTATATATTATATTGTCTAAGGAAATATGTAGTTTATTTTTAAACTGTTTTTGTATTGGGCAGTCCTTGATATACGAGGGGACGGAATTCCAGAGTCGAGTGGTTGAAACAAGGAAGGATGAGGAATAGTAAGATGTTCGATGTTGAGGAACAGCTAGAGTTAAATTTTCTCTCGATCCTGTGTTTAAGTTATGATGGGAGGATAGCGAATGAAAGCGAGTAGAAATATAAAGGGGTGATGAGGTGGACAAAGTGTTGTGTATAAGAATCAGCGGCAATGTATCTTTCGCCTGTCTTCCAATCGGAGCCAAGACAACATTTCAAATACTGAAGTTATGTGGTCTGATTGCATATGTAGGTTGCATATGTAATGTGCACAAGCATTATGAACTCGTTCCAGTCTTTGTCCGAATGTGGTGTCCCGTAAAAAATTAATTACTTTGTACTTTCCATAACCTTTACCTATATTGGCGTAACAGTCAGTGTTGGGCCGTGGCCTCTGCTTTGTTAGGAGTTACAAGACCAAATTAAATTGTTACGCTTATTTTCCTAGATATGTCATGAACGGTATGAAGTCAACATACCGACTCAATGAGACATCTAGTTGGCAACTAAGGTATTACTGGGGTGAACAAGGTCGGTAAATTTTGCACATAGGCCTTGTGGATTTTTTACGAGAATGAAAATCTTCAGACTCGGGACCCATGGCTTAAAGTCCTTCCCGGAGGACCTTGCTCCTTGGATATTTCGATCCTAAAAAAATGCATTGACCAAGTCGGGTTCGAACCCGTGACCCTTAGTACCAGAGGCAAAGAACATAACCACTATAGTCTGTCCATAGAATTTGTTCGAAATAAATCATCTACGCAGGAGGCTGGCAAAAATGCACGGTCAATGAGGCTGCGGAAGGAAGTGCAGGAGGGAGAACAGATCACGTGATACATTACCAATTTCGCTCTTAACCTTCAAGCGAGAAACATATCTAATCGGAAAGCTGGCGAATTTGTCTACACATTTCACGGACAGACTGTACTCCACCGCACTTTCATAACCTAGAGTCATGAAATTTCCTACAGACGTTCCATGACCACTATGTTTTTGATGATAAAAATCCAAAATTCAAACATACGTTAACACCATTCCATTATCGCAGTTTAACATCTCACCTTATAGGTACTTTTACGCGCCACACACTACCCGGGCCTTACAGTAACACGACCTGTTGGGAGAGGATTTTGACTATGGATTATATATAGTTTTTGACCACACAAAGATATGGAGAACCTCCCAGAAAGAGTGATCAGTTCAATATCGTGGCCTCCTCCGAGACAACATAACATTAAGACAAAACACACCATTCACACTAAACATGGCGAATATGATAATGATAATTATGATGGCCAGATGTTTTCGAGGAACGTCTGTGCCTTAAAGTTTCCTCACATTTGCATTACAGGTGAGGAAAACTCCCAAACAATCCTCCAACAAGAAGCTTGTCCTGACAGGGGGATCGAACACCGAGCCACTATGTACAAAGCAGCCCTATCCCAAGACCACAACAGTGAATGGACAAAGGCCTACGTTAATATAGGCCTATCTGGTTTCCTATAAAGGTAATGTAGCTGATCGTTATTGTTGTGCCTGACAGTTCATCTCTCTTTGGTACATAAATTTTCCTAAGAACTTTGTTCTTAAATACCCGAAATCTCATCTCCTACCTTAAAGTAAGAGTTATTGTTTCACTTCCATATAATATAACTGGAAGAATAACCGTTTTATATATTTTCAGTTTACCCTTTTTTGAGAGAACTTGGGACGACCAGAGTCCCTATAATACATATAGCTTGTATTTCCAGAGTTGAGCCTATCTCTAATTTCTTTGTGCATCTCTTCCCTATTTGTAATTATTATTCATAACATTCTGCATTTCTGATTCAAACTCATTGGGTGGCTAATGCTTATTGCCCTGTAATTCATGTGGTTTTTGACAGTATGCATAATTTTCAACCTTAACAACAGGCTGAACAGAAAATACTCTGGATAATATAATATTAAGAATTGATGGTGTTTTGAGCAGCATGATGTAAAAAGAATTGGAGATTGGAAAAACAGAGAAATGTGGTGAATAATGAGAGGTTATTAGTTGGTAGCAGGAAACTGCTAAATTGTGAAACTTGAATACTTAAAATAAAATATACTTAATACTACAATCACTTTGTAGATGCGCTTCCACTTCTAATAGAGCGCAGATGTAGGCCGAACATAAAAACATAATTCTTCTGAAACTATATTATATTTACTTTCTATTAAAATACTAAACTAAAAAAACGTACTTATAGTTCATTGGTGGAGAGTAAACTATTATATGGTTCGTAAACGTGGACATTAAAGCAGAACAAGTACATAAACTATTGATGACAGAGATGAACTTCTCGAGGGGACTTCCAGAAATGAAAGAAGTGACATATTTAAGAATACTAAAATCAGAGAAATAATGGATGTTCAAAAAAATGTTCTGTAAGTTATTGAAAAAATAAGACTAAAATGGTTTGGCCACATAAAGAGGATATCAGATGACAGGGTATCTAAGACAATATCAAATTTTGAAGAGAACGGCAACAGAGGAAAGGGGAGACCAAAAGAACAGTGGATTCAAGGAGTGCATAGGAGTATTGTGCCGGGAGGATTAATTTTGAGAGTGATGCAGTGAATAGGGATTTATGGAGAGTAAAATTTACAATGGTTGTAGGAAAGAAAACTACTGTATTACAGAGCAATTCCCAATAGAAAAATTAAAGTATTGTTGTAGGTGATTAAAGATTCTAAAAGAAAACAAACATCATACAAAATTAAAGACATTTAAGAAGATTTTTATCCCAGATATGAATGGTCATTTGTGGATTGTGAATACGAAACAACTATTGATGAAAGTAAGAGACTCGGTGATGAAATTACACAACAAATACGTATTTCCTTTGAAGTCAGCAGCTAATAATAGCAGAAATAATTATCATTGACAAGTTTGTATTCGTAGCAGAAATTATCTGCGATGACATAGCCATTCAAAGATAATTCCCACTAACTAGTAATACAATTATCCCCTCAGAGATGGAAAATTTCCCTAGCAAAGACAATGACATTGCAAATGAGCTTTGTTCTCCATGTACAATATTCCTGAATGGTTTCATTAAGAATAATTAATTGAAATGGTCTTCTGCTGTAATTGCTTTTTCATATGCTGAACGGACAATCAACATACTTTTCATATTTGAGAAATATCAATTAGAGACTAATAGTCAAATTCATAAATAGTTTGTGTACATATATATATATATATATAATTCTTCTGTACGCGTGTTTGTCATTAAACTCCTTAACGACTGGGTCGATTTTGATGAAATTTTTGTGTGTGTCTGATTGATACCATGATGGTTTACATTCACAACTGGACCCTCTAAAACCTAACGACTGGACCGATTTTGATGAAATTTATTGTGTGTGTTTGATCGGATCTCTGGATGGTTTAGATTCACAATTGGACTCAGGTGGAGCTGCGATCGGGTTATAGGATTTTTTTGTCAGATGCGTAGTAATCTGTATTATCGACATATTCCGCGCGACAACAATGTGACGTCAACATGCACACTTCTTGAGCCACAATAGATGGTCGCGAGAGGTTTTCTTGCGAACTTGCTTAATAATTTCTTAATGTCTTAATCAGTGATTTTTATGTTAAGAAAATTATGTTTTATATTTTTTATCGTCCGGCCATGACACGAGAATTAAATGTTCGGGCAGGACAACGTCTGCCAGGTACGCCAGTATAGGCTATATGTGGATGCGTGCTTCCTAGCGGGAGTATTTTTATTAATGAAAATTCTCCTCAATACAGTGGTGTGTCTCTTTATATCAAAATATAAAATAGGTTATAATATTGACATCTAAAATACACAAAGTTAGATATTGTTTTTCAGAACTCTACACTGTTTATGATGTTACGCCATTTGTCTCTATTTTGTACATCATCCTCCAGTACACCAAATCGTTCCATTGACACATTCGCATTCTGTATCCAGGTAGTAGCAAGTCGTCATCTTCCTCATCTCCCCTTAATTTCCCATTCTTATACAATCCTGGGTATTCTTATTTCCCTTATTCGCCATCTGGGGACGCGCCCTCTAAGGTTCCAGACTCCTCCGAGGGGAGAATTTCTTAACCAAGCTAATTTGATTATGCTTATTTACCTTCAGATGTCAAGGAGTGACATGTAGTTAGCACATCGCATCAATGAGACATCTAATAGGCAACTAAAGGTGTTACCTGGAAGAATGAAGATTGGTTAAATTTTGCAGAGAGCCGTTTTATTCAGTTTTGCGGAGATAAATTAGCTATGCGATAAATCTGAAATCTGACATCATAATAAATGTATGTCAAACGTATGTTCCAGTCACTCATTCACAGTCGCCGTCTTCAAGAAAATGGACATTAATTGTTGATTATGGTTCCAAAATACAATAACAGTAAAGCATAAGTACAGTAGATTCCCGGGCTAATCCATATAATCAGTACGGGGATCTAAAAATAATTACGATATAAATTTATAATTATTTTCCTTTTTACTTATTCAACTAAACATAAAGCACATTTCATTTATTTAGGCATAGCAGCGGACGCCGGGTATTAACTAGTATCTAATAAATTAAAGTAAGACTTTACAAAACAATAATTAAACCTATTGTGGTATATGGTAGCGAAAACTGGACACTAGCAGGAAATGCATGTGTATCCACCTGGGAAAGAAACATTTTGATGAAGATATTTGGCCCAACTAGAGATAATGGAGTCTGGCGAATTAGAACTAGCGGAGAACTACAAGTTCCATACAAAAACATAGATACAACAGCATAATATATTAAAGGCAGAAGAGTCGAGTGATTGGGACATGAGTATAGAATGGACACAAACCGAACACCCAAGATAGCATTGGACACAAACTTGACTGTAAATGAAAACGTGATAGACCCAGGGGATGGATAACATGGAGAGTAATGTGAAAGAACTGCACACCGTAATTGGAGACAGAAAGTAAAGGACAGAACAGAATGAGCTGTTGTTCGGGAGATCAAGGCTATTCTCTAAGAGATGTACTACCGAAGATAATGATGATGGTGATCCGAAATAATACCCTGGGGATAAATATCTTAGAAATGAAAAATAATGGATTACAACCAGAAACATACTGTAACAACAATAATTTGAATCAGACATTGAGTAGTTACAAGGTGAAATTAAGTAACTTCTAAGCCATACTACTGAATAAAATATATACAAGGATAATAAACGCGGAAAATGAGAAGCCAGTGGAAAAGATCTGACTTGCTGTTGCCTAAGATCGGATTACACAATTCACTAAAACTTCCTGAATTTCTCACAATGCCGGTGAAAAATGTTCCCATACAATGGCTGACTTTCATGAGAAAATTTCTGTGCTGTAAAATCATGTAGAACAATTGAAAGCACTGGACGAATGTTTACACCATAATTCATTATATGATGAAGGCATGTATACTCT
This sequence comes from Diploptera punctata, assembly GCA_030220185.1. NCBI lineage: Eukaryota > Metazoa > Arthropoda > Insecta > Blattodea > Blaberidae > Diploptera > Diploptera punctata. Next base: position 1,842,547 of record JASPKZ010008859.1, read on the forward strand.
ATAATGATTTGAAAGATTTTTTTTTTTAATGAGGAGAGTCCATTTTCATATGTTTTACCCGGAAAGAAATAATAATAGCTTTATTTTCAGCCGGCAGAGTTAAGGAATTAAGAATCTGTTTACCACTCAACAGTCAGAAAAAATACAAAAAATACTCATACATAGCCCAATGTAGTTGGTAGGACAAAACTGAGGTAGGAGAATAATAATAACTATGATTTGAGGGAAGTAGTTTATACAGATTTGTCTTGATACATCCTCTCATTATTTCAATATTATGACCCGTAAAATTTTACAAAGTATTGGCAATTCCATCCCTAATCTATGGATGTGAAACCTGGATATTAACAAAGGCAGATAGTAAACAAATAGAGGCTGCAGAAATGAATATGTTGAGAGCAATAGCACGATACCAAAGGACCGTTAAAAAGAAAAACGAAGATATAAGAACAGAACATAATATATTTAATCTCTGTGAAAGAATAAGATACTATCAAAATGCTTATCTTCACCACGTATTACGAATGAATGAACAGCGCATACCAAGTAGAATGTATAATTATAAACCAAAAGGGATAAAATTATTGGGAAGACCATTGAAGAGATGGAAGGACCAATTCGACCTATAATGAGATCGGAACAGGCCATTTGGCTTAATCCTTGTTGTTGTTGATGATGACGATGATGATGACTTCCGTATGCACTAATTTTTGTTCCCAAATATACATATCGTCCACCGCTTTCGCCTCGAGATAGGAGCTGCCTTGTCAAGCAGTGGGTCCGGGTTCGATATCCGGTCGGGACAAACTTCCTGTGTGGGGTTATTTTCGGGGGTTTTCCTCACCTGTAAGACAAATGTCAGGTAGCTTTGAGGTCCAAAAGGTCCCCGAACATCATCTGTCCATCGTCATCACCCTATAGTCATCATCATCACCCCGGTGTTGAAAGCAACGAGAATCTTCTACACCTATAATTCCATAGTAAAACTGCAAAGCATAGCATGAAAATATCATGATTGCAGTGAAGGACCTGCCTTAGGACAGAACACTATAGAATATACATATTCGTCACATACTTTTATTCTAGATCTTTTAATTTACCTCGTATTACCTCGTATTATAAAGGGGGACGTCGTAGCATAAATGGTTAAGGTAATACGCTACAAACCGGAAGGTCGAGGGTTCGAGTCCCGGTGGGATCAAGACTTTTAAACTGACCCAAACATGCTGGTGGCACAACGGCCCTGGGGTCGACTCAGCCTCTAATCGAAATGAGTACTGGGCACCTTGATCTGATGTAAAGACGGCTGTTACTTAGGGTTGACAACCCAGACGACGTCAAGTGCCGATTGTTTAGAAAAGGTGAGAGCCTTAACCTCCTACTACCTGGTATCTTATGGCCTGTAGTGGGATCACTTTATATATTTTTTTACCATATAACAAAAGCTAAGTTGTTATTATCTAGTAAATATACATAAATCCTCTAATAAAGTATGCGGTTCAATCCCATTAAATCCATATCCAGTCCACGGTGGTACCAAGAATTAAGTTAAGATACTTTAAGATAACTTCGGAAAGAATGGCGTTGCTTTTATCAGGGTGGATCCCTCATAAAGTAGAGTTTTCCAGACCACAACACGTCGGTGGAACAAAAGGTTATAATATCAGAGCGTCCAAGACGTTAAGTTTGAAATGTTCGCCTGTCTTCTGGCGCCGAACATTTTCTCTCTTGGGAGAACAAGAAAATATTTACGCCATAATCCACAGCTAAGAGCTTTCCTTTCTCTTTCACACTTGTTCATATAAAAGCCCTATCTTTTTCGTATCCTTCAAAGAAAACTTCTCAAGAAAACTTTTCCCCTTTCCAAAGTGAAAAAAATATGCTTCTTCATTTTTTTTTTCAAGTGCAGGTTTCTTTCCGATATCATATAAAATACCTATAGCTACAAACTGACTAACATGAAAACATAGTCTCTAAATTAAATTATCGAATCTTAAATTTGGGATTCTGTGCCACCATGCCAACTATATAAATTCAAATAAAAAAAATAAAAAAACATAAATTATTGTATGTGAATAATTAGCTGAGTGAAATAAATATATATTTTTTTTAATGTGAGATTTGCCTTGAAATGGAGAAGTCGAGCTCAAAGAATCTAAAAACACCACATTTACAATTTAAAATATTTAATAAACTAATGATCCTCTTGGTGATAAAATCGCAAAACATGTAGTCATTTCACCTTTTAAAAATTAAAAGAGTCAACATGTTTCAACAGCGAAGCTGTCATTTCAAGACTAAATATTTAGTCAATATTTAGTCTTGAAAATTACAGCTTCGCTGTTGAAACATGTTGACTTTTAAGGGGTGATGGGTGAAATTTCTATTTTCTACATTTTTTTAGCTAGATACTTGATTTTGTGTACAAACATTCACTACATGATACATAATTACGTGTTTAAGTTTCAATCTTGTGAGACATTTATTTTACGAGTTATTAAATATTATATTTTTAAAAACTTTCATATATTATAATTAAATGGGTTCCACAATGTTTTAATGAAATGTCTGATTTTTTTATAAAACCCCTAAAATATTTAGAAAAACATCATGCATTAGAATTGTTACAATGTGAATACAAAGGGGGAAAAAATGTTGTGGAATAACAGAAAAAAAATTAATAATTGCATGAATATTATTTTTTACTTCTTAAAATACTACTTCAATTATGAAACCCATGCACTAATTTGTTACCCATTCTTTTACGACATGCAGTAAAATTTGAACCTTCTAGGACAACATTCCAGAATTCCATTCAATTTTGAATGTATAAAAATGCAGTGAAAATAAAAGTGTGGAAAAACAAGTTTAAAGATTTGCATGCAGGTGGCATTTAACTGGAGCAGCCTTTTAACACTGACATAATTTAGGGCACTTATAAGAGCCATAGGCCTCAAACTTTGCCAACATATGCATTAGAGTACAGGCTATTTTTTAGTACAAAAAAACAAATAATGTCAATTTTGATCTCAAATAGTCAATTTTTCACCCATCGCCCCCCTTAATTATTAATTGGTGAAATATTTAGTCAATATTTAGTCTTGAAAATGACAGCTTTGCTGTTGAAACATGTTAACTCTTTTAATTTTTAATTGGTGAAATGAACATTGACTACATGTTTTTTCAATCTAAAATATGTATTAGTCATGATCAGTCAGTGTAGCCAACTCATCACAAAAAAAGCTAAGAAACAAGTGAAAGTTAAACTAATCTGGTGTACCAACTCGCCCATTTTCTCACCGTAACTCCCTTTTTATGTGAGTAAACATAATGGTAACTAGATCTAGCGGGAAATTGCGTTATCATATTGGCCAACATGACGGTAGCAATCACTTGTTCTCCGATCGAATATTCTCAGGTGGTATACGGTGGCACAGATTATCCCTTAAATTCAAACCACAGCTTAAACTCTCGAGGGAACAAAATAAACAAGTCTATTGATAAAGTATAACCATATTCACGTAACACATGTTATCATGTCAGAATTGCATAACAATTAAAATGTTACTCTATCCATATTTCAATTAACAGCATGACGTATATATTATATATATATATATATATATATATATATGGTATGATAAGAAAAATAAATGCCTGGACGGGATTCGAACCCGGATCTCTGAGAATCCCGTCCAGGCATTTATTTTTCTTATCATACCATATTAAGCTTGCATTGCTCAATGTTAAACATTTAATTATAGCATATATATATATATATATATTATTTATGGTGTTCTGCCCATGATCAGGTCTTTCACTGCAAACTCAGCATTTTCCACTCTTTCCTTAACACTACTTTCCTTTTTGTATCCGCATACAAACAATTTATTTTAATACTGTCTATCATCTGATGTCTTTTTCTGCCTCTTTCTTTCCGTTGACCATTCGTCAGCAGGCAGTTTCTTCTTAGCCAGTGGCCAATCCAATTTATTTTCCTCTTCTTTATGAGTTCCAGCATTGTTATTCCTTCACCCACTCTGTCTAGCACATATATATATATATATATATATATATATATATATATATATATATATATATATATATCGTAATCATCGCCTAAATAAATGAAATATTAAGTGTGAATTAAAGTACATGGGTCGGCTGTGGTGGACTAGTGGTTATGCTCCTTTCCTCTGGTCCCGAGAGTCGCGGCTTCAAACCCGGCTGAAGTTCATAGATTTTTAGGATGGAAAAATCCTAGCGGCAAGACCTTCAGAGGGACTTTCAACCGTCAGTCCCGAGTCTGAAGATGTTCAGGCTCGTAAAACATCCTTAAGCCTGAATAAAGAGGCATCTAAGCAAAATTTACCGACCTCAACGTCCTAGCAATGCGTAGGTTGTCTGCAACATGTTTCATTGAGTCGGTGTGTTGACTGCATACCATTCATGACATCTATGGGAAAATAAGGTTGCTATATTAACTTGACTTAGTAACTCCTAATAAAGGAGAGGTTATGGCACAACACTAAACTGTCATTATAGATAGATAGAAATTATCCGGTATAGACTGCGACAAACTAAACATGACGGTTGCAAGAGTCAATTTTTAATTTCGAAATTCCGGTAACCCACCAATCCTAACAGTTAGATTTCGCTGATTTTTGGATAATACCTATCTCGGTTTATTTTAATAGAATATACTGAGTTTCGTTGTGAAACATCGAAAATTGCTACCGCTAGAATGATTTTTAAATTTTCGTTTCAGATGAACACCTACACCTAATGGATTTACAACACAGTAGATAGCATAAAATTCCTCTCCGTGAAAAATACAGTAAGTGCGAACTTCCATGATGATCGGTTAAACGGTAGACCTATCCAAGTTTATTAATCTCAGAAATATCAACATCCGTTTTTATTGACCAGCCTATGGCCTTGTTCATGAGGTCTCGGGTTCGAATCCCGGTCAGAACATAAGAATATTTCCTTAAAGAGAATTATTCTTTATGTTTACGTTAAAGACTCTCCTGACGATTCATTATCATTTATTATCCATCACATCATCAGGGTAATGTAATCCGCCTTCCAGGTGCCCCAACCTAAGAAATGAATTACAATTCCGCTAAATCCTAAACTACTGAACCGATTTTAATAAAATTTTTGCACACTGTGTGCAGTTTGATCCAACTTGAGACTTAGGGTAGTTTATAACTAAATTTATAGTCGCATTATTTTTATTGCAAATTATTTGTTTATTATTTAACAAAGAGTTATAATTATCTGTGAGTTCCATACGATTCTAACAGATGGCGGTGTAAGGCTATTTGGTAAGGTAATTGGTTTATTATTTAACAAAGAGAGATTCAGATGGCTGTGCTTTTTGTTGCAACCGCGAATTTCAATTGAATTACAAATACTGATTATTTCATAATTTAAGTGTGTTCAGTGTTTATTTTATTTTGAATATTATTAATTTCGCGTGTAATTATTAGTTTTAAGTAATCTGGCTGAAAGACAGCAACTTAATTAAAATTTTTAACGTATACCTTAACCACAGCAACGCGTGGCCGAGACTTCTAGTGTGTGAATACATATATATATATATATATATATATATATTTTATTTATTTATATACATATAATGATATATTTTAATTAAATAATTGGCGTAATTTTTCTTTCTTAATCACAACTACACATATACCAAATGCAGGCATAAAACCTACAGTTATAAATACAGGTCCTATTTCTAATACCAGATGCACAAAAATAGGTGTTACAAAAAGTGCACAAGGCCTGAACTGGATGTTAAGATAAGGAAAGTGCCAGAGTTTAACGTCGTAATAAATGATGGATCGCCACAACATTTCCATAACGAATAATAATGTTTCCTACAGAGAACCACTTGGGAAAAAACACAAAAAATCTTGAATAAAGCAAAGGTTACAACAATGTCATAAATAATGACTAGAATATTCAAATATAATTTTAATAATTTTTTTACATTTAATTGCATAAACCATCGTGAACTTATTTAGGTTTAGATGGTTTGAGCCTGTTTCTATGAGATCTCAACATATTGTTGGTCAGTCCATCTTAATCTTGGCCTTCCTTTATCTCTAAGTCCTTCAGGTTGATACTGCAATGCTAATTTAGGCAAAGCGAGATGTGTCCATTATTTGGACATGTTGTAACAAATTGCTTTGACTATTTAACTCATGCCACAAATGCTAGTCAATGACCAATCACGTTTCAATGAATGTTGTTTTACAACCAATGATAGTCGTGTTTCACCTCGCTCTTTATCGATTTCACTTTTTCAGCTCCTGCTTTTGTGATAAAGAAAGCTCCTCCTTTTTAACGTTCTGAACACGTCAAAGCATTATTTTTCTCCAACAAATACATTTAATATAGCAAATAATGAAAAGGTTCCTTGATTTTACTGAGTTGTTTACTAAAAAAATAAATGAATAACCCGTAATGTTGATTATGATATATAGTTTGATGTGTTTCATTATTTCTCCACTTGGGTGCACTCTTACAATATTGCGATCTTATTTGGTAATAAATAATATGATCAAGCAGCAATGAATGAATATAACCTCACATTTCTGATTTGTTTTCAAACATCGCCGTTTACATTAAATATATAAATATTTTAAAATATCTATAGTTAAACGGTGATTTGTGAATAAACAGCTTCATTTTATTCGTTAAATAGTCCTAACAAATGCCATTCTTGATTTCCAAATTCTCTAGATAAATTGGAAATCACTCGTGGCATTACTTATGACTATTTAACTCATAGACCGATAATTTTGCCTCTTCCTGTTCGTAAAGAGAGATATATCCGCAAATTAACTTCTTTAACAAGGATATAGATTCAACAAATGGACGATCTATATGGTACAGCAAGAAACGCCAAAAGAAAACAACTTCAAAAATTACAACAAAAAAAAGTTAGTTCTGTTCCTTTAAAAATTATTAAATGCTGTATAATGAATCTGCATTCATAATTGTTAATAGTTATTTCTCATAAAATCATCTGTTATTGAATTTTCCCAAGCCCAAAGAGATTTAACAGTAAAGATATGCTATTTATAACTATTCAGCCAACTTAGAAATCGCCCTGAAGTAAAATCGGAATACATAACCTCACATTTGGTAAATATTAAACATTATAATTATTTTCAGCTTCTGTATTATTCGCTAAATAGTCATTCAAAATCCAACGCGAAGTTGAGTTTTTCATTAGACAAAATCACTCGCGTCTTTGTCGTTCGTGATGTTTTCATAAGTAATGCCACGAGTGATTTCCAAATTATCGATAAATTCACGACTCACGAAGTGAGGAGTGAATTTATCTAGAGAATTTGGAAATCAAGAGTGGCATTTGTTTAGGACTATTTAACGAATAAAATAAAGCTGTTTACTCACAAATCATTATTTAACTACAGTTATTTAAAAATATTTTTATATTTAAAGTAAACGGTGATGTTTGAAAACTAATGAGAAACGATAGGTAGCCTACGCTTCTACTGCTTCTTTGTTTTATCACTGCAACCAGATCATACTATTTATTGCCAAAGGAACGCAATATTGTAAGAATGCTCTCTAGTGGAGAAAAATGAAACACATCAATCTGTATATTAATTCATTTTTGATGTCGTATACATTTAAGAAAGTGCAAACAGTGGTTTCTTTTTTTGGTGGTATAATCAATTGCTACAAATGTTGACATGTAAGCACTATTATATACAATCTGGTAGCCGTATTTGTTATAGGCTCAGTCACTGCAAAATAACGGTCAGACCTGTTCAGAATATTAAAAAGGAGGAGCTTTGCTTAATATATGATAATCCTAACGTTGATAATTATTTCGTGAAACACGTCTCTGATTGGTTGTAATACAGAAATCATTGAAACGTGATTGGTCATTGACTCCCATTTGGGGCATGAGTTAAATAGTCAGAAAAACACAACCTCTTGTTACACTACAGTCGCCGGATTCCGGCTCTGAAGTTTAGGTTATACGAGGGGTAAAGAGAGAAACTCGCCTTCTACTGCCAATAAGGAAATAGTTGAGTGGGAGTTGATGTCTGCCACAACAAATCACTCTTGACGCAGCTATAGCGCCCTAGTAAGGTTTGAAATAGCTGAGATCTTGGCAGCTGTATATCTGCTAACCGCATACATAAAGTGGCCTCTCCCACTGAATATCCATATCGGCAACACTGTCGTGAAAACGTCAGGGCCGGAGAAACAGTGGCTGGAGTATAGATTACTGTTGATAATTCTGAATTTCTTCAACTAAATTTTGAACTTTAAATTTATCGCGTATATCTGTGTTTCTTTGCTTGTCCATTTTTGTCAAACCTATGAGTGGACGTAAACATCTCATTTGTGCCGCTTGTAATTTTGATTTGATTTTGGAATTTAGTATCAAATTTTCGCTCCTATATTTCAGTCCTGATTTAGCAGTTACATTGTGTAATCTCAATCTGGTTGTGGTTCACATATGTTTACTAAATTTTTTATTATGGCTCCATTCACTGCATTGTATTTCTGTAACTTCATCTCTGTGTCATTTCTTATATCAGACATTATAGACCAAGCTAAATAAATCCAGAAACTTGTTCCATGATTTTCCCATCTAATTCTGTCATAAATCTTCGTAATTGTTTTCCACAGACATCAATATATATATATATATATATATATATATATATATATTGCTACCCTGCTGGACACTGGCATCTTTTAAAAGAAATCTAAATTTATATTTGCTCTAACTTCGACTTCATCATTACCCAGTGTAAGATACATATATTAATTGGTGTTTCTCGTATAATATATCATATATTTATACTATTATTATTATTATTATTATTATTAATTATTAAATTATAATTATTAATAATTAGTAATAATTATTAAACAGCACAATAAGGGAAATTATGCAAGTTGAAAAAAAAGTATATATATATATATATATATATATATATATATATATATATATATATATATATATATTAGGAAAGTCCACCGCTGTGGTCTCGAGGTAGCTTGCTGCCTTGTCACGCAGCGGGCCCGGATTCGATCCCCGGTCGGGGCAGTTTTTCTGGGTGAGGTTTTTATCGGGGGTTTTTCTCACCTGTAAAACAAATGTCAGGAAAACTTTAAAGCCCAAACGGTCCCCGAAATCATATGGCCATCATTATCATCATCATCATCCTTATGATTATCATCATCACCCTTCACCGGTGTGGAAAGCAACGGGAAGCTACCACACCTACAATTCCCTAGTAAATTTGCAAGCATAGCATGAAATGCTATGATTGCAGTGAAGAACCTGCCTTCGGCATAATTAATATGGATATTAGGAAAATAAAAAAAACGTTTGTAATGGTATGGACACTTCATAAAAATGGAAGAAGAGAGAATACCAAAGAAGATCCTTAATTGGAAATCTAATGGAAGAAGTGGATGAGGCAGGCCTAGAGAATGATGGATGGATGGAGTGAAGAGAAGTATGGAAGCTAGAGATTTGAGGGAAGAACATGCTTTAGACAGGAACCTCTAGCGACAAATCACTTTGGGTTGAAGGAGAAACACTGTACTGTGGAATATTCCTAAATAAAAAAAAATATTTTTTATTATCGTAAGTATTATTTATTATTATTGTTATTATTATTATTATTATTATTATTATTATTATCGTATAAAATAATGCTGGTACATGAAATTTACATTGCAACGTTTAATATATTTTTAACTGTTTATAATTAGTATAGTGTATATCAATATTTGTCAAATATTTATTTGTATTTGTGCTGTTTGAGTGGAAGAGAAGGCCTTGCCGGCCTTAACACTGTTAGAATAAATAAATTATTATTATTATTATTATCATTATTATTATTATTATTATTATTATTATTATTATTATTATTATTATTATCGGCCGCGGTGGACTGGTGGTTATGCTCCTTGCCTCTGGTCCCGAGGGTCGCGGGTTCAAACCCGGCCGGGGTCGATGGATTTTTTATGACGGAAAAATCCAAAAAGCAAGTCCCCGGGAGGGACTATAAGCCGTGGGTCCCGAGTCTGAAGATTTTCAGGCTCGTAAAAAATCCTTAAGCCTGAATGAAAAGGCATCTAAGCAAAATTTACCGAATTTTCCCGTCCTAGTACTACCTTGGTTTCTTAGATGTCAGTATGAGGCGGAACGCTGACCACGTACCACTCAAAACAAGTGTAACTAAATTAGTATGGTTCAAATTCTTCCCTGTAGGGGGAGAGCGCCTAAATCTCTGTAAAGGGAAAACATGGGCTAATAATAATAATTATTATTATTATTATTATTATTAATATTATTATTATGAATTATTTAAAATATAATTGTCTATTATTCTTAAATTTAGAAGGGAACACACTTTTAACAATAGGCCTACCACTTCTCGGAGTAAAATAAATAACATTCATGGAAAAACTGGTTTACGAAAATTTCATACACACAGATAAATATTGTTCTCTTGTGTCCCTCGTTGCCTAAACTCTCCCTTTTTACGTATTTCTGAGTGCCCCATACTTCCGAGACTTACAGGAACGTCGTCTGTCGTGAAATATTTCATAATTCTGATCACATCATACACACTTTTGACCACAGAAGGATAATTGATCAGTAAGTGTCGGATTTTCGGTTTAGTATTTAAATTAAAATTCTTTATACCTCACCTCATATCCAATCTTCTAATTATACCGATTTCAAAACCTATGTGGTTTCATCTTCAGTAATATTTCGACTGATGTTATGCAATTCAAGAGAACTGCTTCTTACTCTATCTGTTGGTGGAACGATGAACCTCCTATATGAATCAAATTCTCCCGGGAATTTAAACAAAATTGGGAAAACATCCACATTCATAACAACAAGAAAGAAAAACTTAGGAATTTTGAAATTCCCACAGAATTTGATTTAATTAAGAGATTCATCGGTCCACCAACAGATGAAGTATGAAGCCGTTCTCCTGAATGACTAACATGAGTCGAAATATTTCTGAAGATGAAACCACATAGGTTTTGAAATAGGTATAGTTAAAAGACTGGATATGAGGTGAGGTGTAAAGAATTTTAATTTAAACCTTAAATTAAACCTCATAGTGATTTTTCCTATAAAGGTTCAATTTAGGTTTAATGATTTTTTTTCCTTGAAGGAATAAACAAAAACCAGTTTCATAAAAATTTACAATCTGAAAGAGTTTAACTCGCCTTAAAAATGCCTATTAATCCACAAGTTCATATCCAGTATTTTTAGCCTAAATTGCCTATTTTACTATTCCGTTAATATCCATTTAATTTCCTACGATATTATTTGTGTTAAAAGTATAAGATACAATACACGAACGGATAACAAAACAATTATTATTTGAAATAAAAGGGATATAGAAGCAAAAACGTTACCTGACAATTTATACGATAGGAGAATACACAAACATTAGAAAATGTTGTACCAGACGATATAGGATTGTAACAACGCTTTGATCCTATGTTGAAAACTATATATAAAAAGTATGTCCTATAAATGGAAAGAAGATGGCACTGCTATAAGCCTTTCTTCTCCATAAGCAGTTTTGTAGTACGATGAGCATTTTAGACCGTTTTATGTGCGATTCACGCCTGAAGTAGTCTGTTTCTGTAATACAAATAGAAAAGTTTTATGAGGTACGGAAGGCAATGAAGTCGTCCTGTGATTTCCATATGTATGTTCAAGAGACATGTATACAAGTAGTCTAGATAGATTTTCACTGTGTCAGACTAGGCCTGCTCCAACTCAATGACCCGTTCGTTATATGCAAGTGATTCAAAAACAGTGAGCTACATGATCTTTATAGGAACCCAGATATAATAAGAAGAGTTAAGTCACATAGACTGCAATGAGCAGGATATATGGTATGAATTGGGAATGAAAGGCAGGAAGGTATTTGTAGGAAAATCAGAGGGTAAACTCACAGTTTGTAGATCAAAATGAGGTGGGAGAATAACATTAACCATGATTTAAGGGAACATGGTTATACATGATGTCTAAAATCGCTCCCGGAGGATTTGACCCTTGGATTTTTCCATCCTAAAAATCCATCGATCCTGGCCGGATTTGAACACGCGATCCTCGGGACTATGGTCAAGGAACTTTACCACTAGACCACCGTGGCCTAGAGCAAGTACAATGGATTTAACAAAATTTAGGAAAATAATATGTGGCATCCTTAAAAAAAGTAAGAATAGAAACACATTTAAACATTTTATAAAGTATTGACTGTGCCTGCAAAATTGTATGGCTCAGAAATATGGACTCTGAATAAACAGACAATTAAAAGAATAGAAGCAGCAGAAATGAAATATACTACTTGTGACACAATATACTTTAATGGCTAAAAAGTGAAGCTATCCGTAAAGAACTACAAATATCCAGTCTGACAGATAAAATAGAAGAATATAGGAGAAATTGCATGAACACGTCTGCAGAATGGATACCAACAGATTGCCTTGGAAAAGTATGAACTGTTAACATAGAAGAGGAAAAAGAGATCGGGGTCGCCCACGAAAGTGATGGACACAGCAGCTATGATACTTGGAGCCGGAACGAACCAATAGGGTTCAATAAGGTCCTTGTAAGAAGAAGAAGAAGAAGAAGAATATGGTACATTTGATTGCACTTGCTTGTTAAATGACCTTGAATCGTCCCATACAATACTAATGTAATCACTATGTCTTACCTTATATCCCGTAACTCTGAAGAGTCGCGACTAATGACGAAACACAGTTCGTAAGTTTTTTCTGAAATGCGGAAAAGTTTGCAGAAATAACTGGTGTCAATGTTGAGCTTATAAAACGCTTCCATGTCATATTAACTAACTTACTGGCACTATCGAACCCGTAGGTTCATGGCCGCGCGGACATAAGCTCTCCATATATTCCTATCATTATCCAATGTTTTCCAATCATCCCCTGTATAATTTACTTCCCTCAAATCATAGTTAATGTTATTCTCCCACCTCATTCTTGATATACCAACTGGGCGTTTTCCCTCTGGTTTTCCTACAAGAAGCATCCATGCACGTCTTTCATTCCCCATTCCTGCCACATTTCCCGTCCATCGCTGTCTACGAGACTTAACTATTCTCATTGTATCTGACTTCCTATAAAGACCATGTAATTCTCTGTTATGCAATCTTCTCCATTCACCTGTCTGTTCATCTCTCTTTGGTCCAAAAATTTTCCTGAGAACTTTATTCTCAAGTACTCGTAATCTCCTTTCCTCCCTTAAAGTAAGAGTTCTACGATTAACATTTCTGCTGTCTGTAAATTATCCTCTTCAATATCCTGTTCTGTATGTACATTTAATAATTGATTAAAGTAACTTTTCCATCTATTTAATACACTCCTGGAACCTGCAATCATATCCCCATTCTCATTCCTATTTATGTTTGTTCTTGCCTGAAACCTTTTCTTCTCTATCCTGATTCCCTGATATAATTCTCTAATGTTCCTATTTTTGGCATTCATTGCAGGATCATTAATCTTCTCTCTCAGATATTCCCTCTTTTTACTCTTTAGTAACCTCGTGGTTTCCCGTCTGACACTACCCAATTGCTCCAAATCTACCTCATTTGGCTCGTGTAACCATTTAAATTTTGCTTGCTTTCTTTTCTTTACAATGTCGATACATTCCTCATCAAACCATTTCTTGTTTTGCCCCTTTTTTAAGTATCCAATGCTTTCAGATGCTGACAATTTAATAGTATCTCTTATAGCCTCCCATTCTTTATTTATATCAGTTTCTTCTTCGTTTGCCACATTGTCATCTGAAGATTTCAGTACTTCAAATCTATTAGCAATTTTAATCCATGTCATATTAGAGACCATAAATAGCGGGTATCTCATAAATGTTGACAAATTCCATGAATTCTCCAAGGCAACAAGAGAATTGTATATTAAGGAGCATTCGTGGTACCCAATGCCAGTAAGCGCGCATAAAATTTCATTTCATGGGAAAGATATAATTTCTTCATGTGTTTCACCAATCTGTCAAATGTCTGAAGAAGCTCAAGAGGCAAGAAACAAACACAATAGGAAATTTAGAGAACTTTTCACAATATAAACTTCTAAAATTGATACAAACCGAGATTTACTGAATATATCGTTAATTACATCAGATCGCTTTGCGTGCGACTCCAAAAACAAAACGTGGTAAAATTAAACCTGACGTATACGAGCTGTTAGAAGTAACAACTCCAACTGTTGAACGTGAGATACCAATAGACGAAACACAGAGATTCTGAAGAATCTGATACAGAATCTGAAGATTCGGATCAAAATATTGAAGAATCCGATGGTGATTCTAACTAATCTTAATTGCACTAAATTTCATATTGCTCTGTTGTTTTATTTATATTTACATTAATTTTAATGTAATATTTACAATATAAAAATAGAATAATTGAGATCTCAGTCTTCCTCAACTTTGGAAGAGTTAAAAGCTGAATATGAAGCATAAGATTCGAAAGTACTCCACACCCCAAATCCAAAGTTGAGGAAGACTGAGATCTCAGGTATTCTATTTTTATATTGTAAATATTACATAGTAACATCAACGGTGTTACGTCAGGAATTTTAAAAGTATCGATTCATTTTAATGTATACTATTAGTTGTAAAATATGTTTTATTTTTAAATTATACTTCTAAAACTTTCAGAATATTTTTTTTATTTATTCATTTATATTTCACCCCCTCATTACACATAAATATGGGACAAAATAAGTTTGTGCAGCTAGGTTTTCAAAATACCACACTGTAGATTTTGAATGAAGGCAGTGACGTCAGAGTTTAAATAGACTGTAACTGCAAGTGGAATATAAGAGCTAACAAGGAGCGACATGATCTGATAAAGTTAATTCTGTCTAATAAAGTAAAGTAGGTTAAAATGAAGCGGGGTGTGATGAATGGGGACTCCACCGAAACAGATTTATACTCAGTGCATGTGCAATTTCTGCACCACTTAAACTATTTAAATGTTTTCCCTTAATGCTCATAGAATTGTTCATTTGTTATAAATTATACTTTATTATCATTAGATTTCCATTTCCACTTCAAAGCAAGTTACTGTCCATTTTAAAAACAAGCAAATTAAAATAAATCAAGAAACGAACGATAATAACAAAACAATGGGGGACTCTATGAGGGGTTTACCTAAATTAGTTATTTTAAAACAGAATAGACGGCTTTTCCTTATGGTGTGTCAGATTATCCAATAATCTGAAAACTAATCTTGTATACGCTAACTTGCCTATTTTTCACACCCGAACTTTCCCATCATATCGTTTGGACACATAACTAACTAAACTAACTCACTGGCACTATCGAATCAATAGGTTCATGGTCGCGCAGACATAGGCTCTCCATTCATCCCTATCGTGACCTAATATTTTCCAGTCTTCCCCTGAATAATCTACTTCCCTCAAATCAAAGTTAATATTATATTCTCCCATCTCATTCTGGGCCTCCCTTCTGGGCGCTTTCCATCAAGCTTTCATACAAGAAGCGTTTATGTCCCTCTTTCATTCCCATTCATGCCAGCTGCCTTGCCCATCGCAGTCTACGACTCTTAACTTTTCTTATTATATATGTTTCCTATAAAGATCAAGTAGCTCTCTGGTATGTAGTCTTATTCATTCTCCTGCCTAATCATCTTTCTTTGGTTCAATTTTCCTAAGAACTTTGTTCTCAAACAATCATAATATTTTCTCCTAACTTAAAGTAAGAGTCCATGTTTCGCATCCATGTAATATAAATGCGAGAATAACACTTTTTTATATTCTCTGTTTAATGTTTTTTTTAGAGAAGTTGGGATGGCAATAGTCCCTGTAATGCAAAATAGCATGTATTTCCAGAATTGGGCCTACACAACTAACATACAAATAGCAGGATAACTAAAAATAAATAGTCTTGGCAAAAATAAATATTATAAATCTAAATGACTACAACATATTGATATAAATTATAATGCAAAAATACAGATTACCAAATACTCTAAAAAAACACAACGGAGAAAATTTTCGAGAACGTCTCAAAAATAGATTACATGACAAGGACCTCCAGTGGGATTGGAAGAGCAGCAAATTGTCAAAATCCATAATAACTAGATGATGATGATGATGATGGCAACGTATGAAAAATAAAATAAATAAGAATGACCATGTGTGCGTGTGCGTGCATGCATGCATGCGCGCGCGCGTGTGTATCGAAAGGGCGAGGAAGGAATATTAACAATGGGACAAAGAATCACATCAGTCCATCTTATGCAATCAAAACTGTATATTTTTACGTGAATATATATATAATAGTATGTCTAAATGTAGAGCTACTTCTTTCACAGCAGCCTCTGCCCGCTCCTGGAATTCCCTCAGGGATTGCCGCGCACTTGACATTTCTAAGTCACGCTTATTGTTAAATAATTAATTTTTCTCCAGAACTAAATTTATTCTCCCATGAATAGTGTTTCTTTTTTCTCATTCTTCTTTCTTGTATATGTTATATTTAATTCCTTAAATCTAGAATAAATCAAAATATATTGTAAACTAGGTAACATCTGTCGTGCCCTGCTACGCCTACATAATTTAAATGTGTTTTTATGCTTAGTTGAATAAGTGAAAAAGAAATATAATTATAAATTTATATCGTAATTATTTTTAAATAATCCATGCTAATAACCAGCATTGCCGGGAATCTACTTATCCCGATCTTCTTGGCATCAATGAGTTTAAAGACAAAAATGTTTATTGTGAATTATCCGTAAAATGTCCTGCAGCGTACTTTTTTGTAGATTTTTTTTAGATATTCAATTCTGTGTACATTAATTTGGTGTATTTTAATGGTTTAGGCAGCGTAAGCCATGTAAACGTCCAAAAAGCGACTTTTTGAGTTGCATCGATACACTTTTTTTTAGCTCCGGCCCTATAGTACGTACGGTAATATGTTTTATATGTTAATTGTCCCAGAAAAATTCTCTATATGATGGTAAAAAAAACATTGAAATCGGTCAAGTAGTTTTTGAGTCCGTAAAGGACAGACTCGCACTCATTTTTATATAATCATCGTCGTCACTCCAAAGATTGGACAATTGCGCGTTCCGACTTCATAATGCATCAGCCCAACGTTTTCTAGGTCTTCCGATATCACGTCTTCCTCTTGCTTGATAATTTCTTGCCAACAATGGATATTTCTCCTTACTCATTCGATTCATGTGTTAAATCCACTTTTGTCTATAAATAATTCAACACTTCATCCAATAAATGTTGCACTTTTAATTCTTCTGTTACATCCTCATTCATAATTATATCAAGTTTTGTACATTCTTTAACTTGTCTGTGGAACCTCGTCTCCATCGTCTGTATTCTATCTTTCTGTTTTTTTTCCTTGGAGTCCAAGTTTCACATCCATACATCATTATGGGAATTGCCTTAACTTTATACATTTTTATTTTTGTTTCTCTCTTAATTGTATGTTTTAACGTTTTCTGTATTGTTCCACTTACCGTCTAAAATGTATTTATTTTAGAATCAATGTCTCTTTCCATATTGGAACCAATATCACTGCCCAAATATTTGAAACTAAACACCTGTTCTATACTTTGGTTTTCTAAATTAATTTTAAATTTCACTGGAACTTTTTATCTAAAAGATAATAATTATATTGCAGATATATCATGTAATTATTTTGTTTATTGTAATTTAGATATAAGATCAATTTTTGTATTTTTTCCTAATCTCGTTGAGCTGTAGCGAGGCCTGAAGGCCTTAACTGTGCCAAATAAAACAAAGCTATTATAAAAAAGTATGAGCATATCTCACCACTTTAAAAATGTATCCACACAAACTGATATTTTAAAGTCGGTCAGTGCCTTTCGCATTGAATAACGTCATATGGCAGTGTTTACTGTGATATCATGCATCACCTATGGAGTACAAATTTGCTTTGACAGGTGTTGTGGAAGATTCGAGCAAATTACCTAAGTTCCTCAAACATCCACAAGGGACGCTCTCCTAGTAAAGTACACGTCCAATTGACAACTTCAATTATACATGAGCGTCATCATCTTATCCAATATGCCATCAATATTTAAGTTTATGTTTCGCCCTAACTGTATACACCAAGAGTGTCATATTAATACCATAAAGCTATGAAACAGAATAGATAAACAGTATATTACGATGCGAAGTTGGGAAATGGTTTTTACAGAATCGAGGAAAATGTTTAAAAATGTTTTAATTTCCGAGAGATTCTGTAAAACACTTCACAACGTGCGTTGTACATTATTTTTTGCACGATGGTGTTTTCAAAATAATAAATACTAGTAAAATAATAACATCTTTGTTGGAAATATTTTCGTTCACTATAAACAATTGACTAACGTTAATAGTGTGGGCAATGTTTATTAGTTGAATCTACAGGACGCCGTGAGATCAATTTAGTGATAACATGGCTGCAAGTACGTATTTATTGTTTTATATTGTTTCAAATAAAGTTCTCCAAAAACTCCAAGCGCGACAGACCTTGAAGGCCCTAGGCCTAAAAGCCGGCTCCTGGCCCCACGTCCACATGTATTAATCACAGAGGTAGACGATCATAAGTTCAAATAAAGTTCAGTTCATTTAAAACGGAGTGATTTGTCTCTTATTATGTATATTAACACTACCTTTTGGATATTTTTGGGTGTACGGCAGTGGTTTTACGTCCCACACGCGTGTTTTTAATATGTATTACAGTATAGTTATTTTATTACAGTATAGTTATTTAGGTTGGCAACACCGAAATGCAGAAGTTGATCTTCCAATAATGGTCGTCATTGCTTAAGTACGACAAAACGCACTATCGCGCAAAAACAAAATATTTATACTTATATTTAATCAAAATCATAACCAACAACAACAACAACGATTAAACCCAATGGCCTGTTCCGATCTCATTATAGGTCGAATTGGTCCTTCCATCTCTTCAATGGTCTCCCCAACATTCTTCTCCCTTTTGGTTTATAAGTATACATTCTTCTTGTTATGCGCTGTTCATTCATTCGTAATACGTGCTGAAGATAAGCATTTTGATAATATTTTATTCTTTCACAGAGATTAAATATTTTAAGTTCTGTTCTTTTATCTTCGTTTTTCTTTTTTTCTTTGCTCTCAACATCATTTCAGCAGCCTCTATTTGTTTACTATCTGCCTTGTTTAATCCAAATAATATAATAAATTAGGGGGGAAATGCTTACAATGATAACAGTAGCATTGGGTAACTAAGTCACTGGCACTATCCAACTCGTAGGTTCATGATCGCGGGGCATAAGCTCTCCATACAACCCTATCATTAACTAATGTTTTCCAATCATCCCCCGTATAAAATACTTCCTTCAAATCATGGTTAATGTTACTCTCCCACCTCATTCTTGGTCTACTAACTAGACATTTTTCCTCTGGTTTTCTACAAGAATCTTCCATTCCCCTATTTCATTCTCCATTCGTACCACAGACCTACAATCACAGTCTACGAGATTTGATTATTCTTACTATATCTTGTATCCTATAACGATCGTGTAGCTCAATTCTATGTAGAGTGAATCATACGCCTTCCTTTTTTTCATCTTTCTTTGGTCCAAAAATGTTCCTAAGAACTTTATTCTCAAATACTCTTATATTTTCTCCTCCCTTAAAAGTAAGAGCCCATGCAAACATATAATATGACTGGGAAAATAACAATCAATATATTTTTAATTTAACTATTTTTCAGAGTCGTTGAGTCGATAAGAGTCCCTTTAATACATAATCGCATGCATTTCCAAAATTGAACCTATATTTAATTTATTTGTGCATCTCATTCCTATTTGGAATTATTGTTTCTAAGTATTTGAATTCACTACTTCTTCAAATTTTCCCTCATTTCTCATTAAGTGCCCACTTACATTATGAGAAGCATTTCTATGTAAACATGTATTTAGAATTATTGATGTTGACTTGCAGTCCCAAAACCTTACTGTTACTCAATAGAGTGCGCGAGTTGGCTCTTAATATCCCCTCGCTATCACCTAATACTACATCATTAGCAGAAACTAAAAACTTATTAACACAATTGAGTTATAGGCCTTTTTCATCCTCTTAAGAATTCGATGACATTTTTTGTACAAAATTGAATAGTAGAGGAGATAGTGCATTTCCTTGCTTTAACCCATTGTGAATTTCAAAAGCATCTGAAAACTGTTTGCTTACACGCACCCTAATCTTTGTACAACTTAAACACATTCGAATAAGTCTAACTTTTTAGGAATTCGAAAATTCAGCAAAATACTATACAACTTCTCCCTCTTCTTGCAACTTATGGCTTTTTGAAGTCTACACACAGTCGAAGCACAGTGTCATGTTTACCGAATTATTTATCAACCGTTTTCAAAATGTATTGTCCCATCACAACTTACTTTTTTTACTTTTGAGGGTCTCTCCACTTTTCAGCGGTTACCCTGTATTCCCATTCGCCATTCTTGCCGATCATGCCATTCATCCTCCTCCAGACCTCGGTCGTTCATCAATCTATGGATCTCTCCTATCCAAGTTGTTCTTGGCTTGCACCGTTTCCTTCTACCAGAAGGTGACCATTCCAAAAGAGTTTTGGGCCACCTATCATCCTGCATTCTCCTGACATGGCCATACCACTGAAGAGCTCGTCTTTCGATCCTTTCCACCACCGTCTCCTCCATATCTATCATCTGCCTCACTTCTTCATTTCTTCTTCTTTCCAACCTGGACACCCTGGCACTGCGTCTTATTCCATCCATCTCCACTGCCAAGATCTTAGTTTTTTGTCTCAATACCAAAGTCCATCCCTCAGCACCATAAGTCATTATGCTTTTCACAACAGACTTCAAAATCCTCTTCTTCGTGTGGTTTGACATGGTCCTACTCCACAGTACTCCATTCAACATTTTTATGGCTCTTCGTGCTTGTACTAACCTGCTATCTACTTCAGCTTTACAACTCCCTGATTCATCAATAAGTGATCCCAAATATTTAAATTTTTAACAGCTCTAATAATTCCTTGGGATAGGGATATATCTCGTCCACTTCCTCCTACTACAAGATATTCAGTTTTTTCCATGTTTACTCTTAATCCTCCTATTTCAAAAGCCCCCCCCCCCAATCACAACTTAGGAACAATATCGCAAGATACTTCTTTACTTCAATAACACAGCACAGGACATGTTTATACTCTGAACATTACACAATATCTATAACTAGAGCGTGCAACTCACTTACAAGTCATGTCATCATTATTCAAATCCAAATTAACTGATATCTTAACTTCCATACAATGAACATATTAAACGCATAGCAACTATATTTAGCATTTTATATGTACTTATAAATATTCATCTAGGAAACTATTCTCACTTCATCATCATTATCATCAGCATCAAGGATTAGACCTTATGGTCTGTTCCGATCTCATGTTAGAATTGGTCCGTCCATCTTTTACTGTGTCTTCCTACATTTCATCGTCTCAGTGGTTTGTAATGAAGAATCTGTTTCGAAATCCATTCTATTGATGTGGTGCAACCATTCTACTCTGTATTGTGCAATTATATCTAATAGTTTGAATATATTTAGTCCTCTTTGGATAATTTCATTTCGTTTTCGATCTCTTCTTGTATAGCCAGCCACACTCCTCAGAAACTTTATTTTTGAAGTTTAATTTATTTATGTTCCATGTTTTGTTAGTATTAGCTAATATTAGACCATAATTCGCATTGTGCTTTGTTTAGTCCATCCATCCATAGTAATTCTGCCCGAAGGCAGGTCCTTCACTGCAATAATAGCATTTTCATGCTATGCTTGCAGCTTTACTAGGGAAATGTAGGTGTGGTAGCTTCCCGTTACTTTCCACACCGGTGAAGGAAGATGATGATGATAATGATAAGGATGATGATGATAATGATGGCCATATGATTTCGGGGACCGTTTGGGCATTAAAGCTTTCTTGGCATTTGTCTTACAGGTGAGGAAAAACCCCGATAAAAACCTCAAACAGAAAAACTGCCCCGACCGGGATTCGGGCCTGGGCCCGCTGCGTGACAAGGCAGCACGCTACCTCGAGACCACAGCGGTGGACTATTAGCCAATATTAGACCATAATTCGCACTGTGATTTGTTTAGTCTATAATTTAATAATATGTTAAAATTGTAATAAATATTTAATTTTTGTTTGATTTTATTGTTTGCTGATTGAGTTAAAGAGAACGACTTATGGCCTTAAATCTGCCAGGTTAAATAAAACATTATTATTATTATTATTATTATTATTATTATTATTATTATTATTATTATTATTATCATCATCATCTTCGTGGTAGGCCCTCGGCCTGTTCCGATCTCGGAATTCATTATTTTATTATTATTATTATTATTATTATATTATTATTATTATTATTATTATTATTATTATTATTATTATATTACCAATTAAATTGGTACGGACACATTAGAAGGATGAAAGAAGGAAGACTACCCAAGATAATCATGGATTGGGAACCACAGGGAAAGAAAAAAGGAAGGGTAGACCAAATATTACGTGGATTCAGGAAATCAATGAAACTAAGAGGGAATGGGAAATAGAAGAAGATATATGGATGAACAGACAAGAATGGAAAAATGTGTTGAAACAAATGTGTAGTTAACTGTGAACATGGGTACCGGAAAAATGTATATTCATTGTAAAAGCCGGAATAATAAAAAAAAATATTATTATTATATTATTATTATTATTATTATTATTACTTATTGATAAAACATTGGTGGAATCTGTTACATTGTACGGAAGTATGGACAATTAATAAGTACTACAAGAATAGACTAATAGCTCTAGAAATGTATTATTTACGCAGACGTGCCAGAGAGTCAAAATTAGAACATGTCACAAATAAGAAAATTAGAAACATAATGAAAGCAGATGAAATCATAATTGAAAGAATTGAAGAGAAGGAATTAAAGTGATTACGACTGTTTTAAGAATGGAAGATGAGCGATGGCCGAAGCAACTATATCAATGGCAACCGACCAGAAAGAAGAAAAAGAGGGAGACCAAAGTTATGATGGAAGGATAACATGAAGACAATAATGCAACCAAGAGGGCTAAGCACTGAAGATGTCCAAGATCGTAGGCTTTGGAGGTTTGGCACTGGAAGACGGCAGCAGCTGTAAAAACACGAAGACAGATGGATTATTATTATTATTATTATTATTATTATTATTATTATTATTATTATTATTATTATTATTAATACCATTATTTATCGTATTGTTATTATTTTATTATTATTGTAATTATATTACAATATTATTATTTTATTATTAATAATAATAATAATACCATTATTTATCGTATTGTTATTATTGTATTATTATTGTAATTATTATTATTATTATTATTATTATTATTATTATTATTATTATTATTATTATTATTAATAATAATAATAATAATCCATCTATCTTCGTGTTTTTACAACTGCTGCCGTCTTCCAGTGCCAAACCTCCAAAGCCTACGATCTTGGACATCTTCAGTGCTTAGCCCTCTTGGTTGCATTATTGTCTTCATTAATAATAATAATAATAATAATAATAATAATAATAATAATAATAATAATAATAATACCATTATTTATCGTATTGTTATTATTGTATTATTATTGTATTTATATTAATGTATTAATATTATTATTATATTCCCATTTATTTTCTAAAGTATTTTCTAAAGTTTGTCTTATAACTTATTAAAAATCTGATCTATAGTAGACCTATTTCAAGCATGTTCTATCAACGTGAAAATATTTATCGAAGACATGTCAGAAAATGAATTTCTAGAATTTCTATATTAAGTTGAACTACAGAAGTCAACATGGAAATAAAATCGATGTACCAAAATATCTAAGTATCATATTACAACACCATCAGCAGAAATTTCCACGAATTGACATTCTGGTCTCCAATAGCAGTTTCAGAAACTCTTCGTTTTGCTAGTATTACTAAGATGGAAACGTGATCTTTTACTTGTACGTTTAACTGAACTTAATTTCACACAATTTCACAACTTGATGGTAATATCTGTACTTCGGATCCAGCAAATGTTGAACAATGTCGCGCGGAGAGAACATCTCTTGAATACTTACACCTCCTACATAGTTCTAACACAATTAATAAAACTTGATAGCAATATGTTCCATATTGGGTTAAATAAAATCTAATAAAATCAGCTGTTTTATTTTTTCGTTATATCTATATTTATAATTCTTCTGTACGTCTGTTTGTCACTCTCTACTCCTCCTAAACGACTTAACCGATTTTGATTATTTTTTGTGTGTGTTTGAGTAGGTTCCTGGACGATTCAGATTCATAATTGAATCCTCTAAAACCATTAGGTGTATGAGTTAACCTGCAGTGAAAATTTAATCGCCCCAGCGGTCACAATTTTCGATGTTCCACAACGAATCTCTGTATATACTATTAAAATAAAACGAGATAGTTGTTATCCAATAATGAGCGAAATCCGACAATTTTAAGTGGTAGTTTGCCAGAAATCCGAAATTAAAAACTGCCTAAACGACTGGAATGATTTTTATGAAATTGTTTGTGTGTGTTTGAGTGGGTCCCTGGATGGTTTTGACCCTCTTAAATCATTAGGTGTTGGAGTTCACTCAGTATATCCTATTAAATAAACCGAGGTAGGTATTACCAAAAATGA
The DNA here is from genome assembly GCA_030220185.1 of Diploptera punctata. NCBI lineage: Eukaryota > Metazoa > Arthropoda > Insecta > Blattodea > Blaberidae > Diploptera > Diploptera punctata. Next base: position 1,867,385 of record JASPKZ010008859.1, read on the forward strand.
GCATAATCGGACAATTATAAGTGGAGGTTTACATGAAATCCGAAATTAAAAACTGACTAGCAACCGCCATGTTTGGTTCGCCTCAGCGTATATCATACAATTTATAATTAACCTTTAATATGTTTATTTAATTTAGGTATAGCATCGCACTCCGGGTTTTAAATTAATTACAACTAACTAACTCACCGACACTATCGACCCGGTAGGTTTATGGCAGCCCGGATATAAGCTCTCCATATATCCCTATCCTCAGCTAATGTTGTCCAATCATCCTCTGAATAATCTACTTCACTCTAATCATGGTTAATGTTATTCTCCCATTTCATACTTGGCCTACCTACTGGGCGCTTTTCCTACGGTTTTCCTATAAGGAAAAATATGTTTGGACCAAAGAGAAGTCAACAGACAGAAGAATGGAGAATATTTCATAACAATTAGCTACATGATATTTATTTTTTGTCTAATGCCACCAGGTTGTCTTTTATGACATTTTTGGCTTTCTCCCCTGGGAATTGTAAACAATTTTCTTAGGTTGGGGCACCTGTAAAGCGGAGTTACGTTACCCCGATGATATAATGGGTGATAAATGATAATGAAGAACCAGGAGAGTTCTTAACCTAAACTTAACCTAAATTCAAGACCATGGGTAACCACAGGAATAATTCCCTTTAAGAAAAAATCCAAATAAAATATTCAATTATTTTCCAAGAGGAAGAAGAGATGTCGGACGTCCTCGGAAGAGATTGTCTTAGATCTATTAGTGAAGACGGAAGAGGCAACTCTTGCCTAAACCAGGAAGTGAAGAAGACGAAGAATAAATCCCAATGGTCTGACCGAGAATCGAACCCGGTAACTCATGAACAATAGTCAGTAACGCTGACCACTAACCCATGAGGTTGGTCACATGATATTTATAGGAAACCAGATCTTATAAGAAAAAAATTAGTTCTCATAGACTGCGACGGACAGGACATGTGGCACGAATGAGGAATGAAAGAGGGGCATGGAAACTTATTGTAGCAAAACCAGCACCCAGTATGTATGCCAAGAATGAGATGGATGCTAGTAAATAAAAATAAATATTGGTAAGGAGACAAGATATGTTAAAAATAGTAAGTCTCATAGACTGCGATGGGCAGGACAGGTATCACGAATGGGTAATGAAAGAAGGACATGGAAACTTCTTGCAGGAGAAGCAAAGATAAAACGCCCAGTTGGTAGATCACAAATGAGATGGAAGAATAACATTAAACATGATTTGAGGGATGTAGATGATACAGGGGATGATTGGAAAACACTATTCAGGATAGGGATGTATGGAAAACTTGAGTCCGCGCGACTATGAACCTAGGGTTTCGAAATGTCCAGTATGTAAGTAAGTTAGTTAAGTAATGGTTTATTCAAATGCTAATGAAAGTTGAAATTGTTCACTTTGTAAATGTTAAGATACATGGTACTGTAAAGGTGATGGCGCTTTTATAAAAAATTAAATTATTGAAATTAGACATAGTACAATTTTTTTAGTCTAATGCCAATAGATTATCGTTTAATGGCATTTGTGGCTTTCTCTCCTGACATTGGCGGAATTGTAATTCATTTCCTAACTTGGGGCACCTGGAAGACGGAGTCATAACTTAACTTACTCACTGGTTCTATTCAACCCGTAGTTTCATGGCTGCGCAGACATCTCCATACATTCCTATCCTGAGCAAATGTTTCCAAACATCCCCTGTAAAATCTGCTTCTCTCAAATTGTGGTTAATGTTATTCTCCCACATCAATCTTGGTATACCAACTGTGCGTTTTCCCTCTAGTTTCCTACAACAAGCTTCCATGCACCTCTTTCATTCCCCATTCGTGTCACATGTTCTGCCAACCACAGCCTATTAGACTTAACTGTTCTTATTATATCTGGTTTCCTATAAAGGCCATGTAGCTCACTGTTACCTAACCTAAACGTAACCATAGGCAATCACAAGAATAATTCCCTTTACAGAAAAATGCATATGGTCTAAACGGGAATCGTACCCGGAACGTCATTAACTGTAGTCAGAAACGCTGACCACTAGCCAATGAGGCTGATCTGAAATAAATGTATTTATACGCTACTCTAATATTGTAGATACTATTGCAATTTTATATTTAGCTCTAGCGGGACTTCACTAAATGCTCAAGGTAACTAAATAGCATATTTAATTTCATAATAATTAATATTGTGTTGTAATAGTGTTTGTAACGAAAACCTTATTTTTAATCTAATTTCAAAAGACAAAAATCGTTATTGTGAGTTATTCGTAAAACATAGGCATATGCGTCGGGGACTTTTTTGTAGAATTTTTTGAGATATTCAATTCTGTGTATATTAATTTGGTGTATTTATGGTTAGGCAGCGTATGCCATTTAAGCGTCCAAAAAGAGACTCTTTAGTTCATCGATACATTTTTCTTTAGCTCCGGACAGTGATAGGTCATCTTATATACGTTAACTTTGCCAGATAAAATATCTAAATGATGGTGAAAACCCCATTCGAATCTTTCAAGTAGTTTTTGAGTTCATAAAGGACAAATGAGGCGGCTCCGTGGCTCAAGCGGTTAGAAGCTCGCATTTCATCTCTGAGGTCCCGAGATCGACTCTAGGTCACTCCATGGGGTTTCGTGGTGGACGAACCGGATCTTGGGCAGGTTTCTTTCGGAGTTTTCTCCCGTTTTCCACTGCCACAATTTCATTCCACCATTTCTCCATACTCATCTCATCCATTTCGTTCATCTGCCCTTGTAATGGGGCGTCAGGCGTGGTCGGCCGGCAACCTTGTCATTCACAGACCTCTATATAAGGGGCTGCATCCCATCTAATCCCTCGACCCGATCCTGAGTTGGACAAGAGTTGAAGATATTATTCATCGTATATTAAAGGACAAACAGACTAACTACTAACTATCGAACCCGTAGGTTCATGGCCTCGCGGACATAAGGTCTCCATACATCACTATCCTGAGTTAATGTTTTCCAATCACCTTCTGTATAATCTACTTCCCTCAAATCGTGGATGTTATTCTCCCATCTCATTCTTGGCCTACCAACTGGGCGTTTGCCCTCTGGTTTTCCTACAAGAAGCTTCAATGCACCTCTTTCATTGCCCATTCGTGTTACATGTCCTGCCCATCGCAGTCTACGAGACTTAACTGTTCTTATTATAACGGGTTTCCTATACATCCCACGTAGATCATTATTATGTAGTCTGTTCATCTCTTTCCAGACTAACAAACGTTCATTTTTATATATAAAGAAGATACTGTGGATATGTGAAGTGTAAAGTAATGGCAAGCTAGAGGTGAAGTACTAAAGGACTGGAGTATCAAACAGCTCACAAAGAACAAAGTGATTTTCGAATATACTCGTACTTGACTGCATTTAACTGAAGTTTCAAATTAGAAGCTATAGGTATAATATAGCATTTGGGTTACATTCGACATTTCCTCTCCTTCCTTTTATACAACTTTTTTTTCTGCCCAAGTCACTAATCCATCGAATGAAAACACAATGGAACAGAAACAAATTGGAATAAACAGCTTATGACCATCAACAAAATGGCCTCCGCTCGAAAATCACAGGCACACATCCATGTAGTAGCATTTTGTATGTTTCAGTTTATTTCTAATCCCTGATGCGAACCCCATAATAGGTCCAGGTCACTACAGCACAGAAAAAGTAGCGTAAAATTGAACATTTTAATTACGACCTAAATGTTTGAGTGGAATATTCCATTCCATTAACGCAGTTTAAAGTCTCACTTTTTATAGGTACTCTTACGTCCCATATGTCACTCGAACCTCATAATGACACGATATGTCGGGAGAGGATTTTATCTATGGATCACAAACATACTTTCTTGACAACACAAGATTAGTATATAATTCACTTGTTTGTCAACGGGTTTTGTGATAAGTTGACTACACTGTCTGTGCAATAACTAATATATATTTTACATTGTAAATATGCTAATTTTAGGTTACTTTGATCTCAACTTCTCATTTCTTTTAAAGGCATTTTTCACATTATTTGGTAAAAACTATATATATATTCCACCGAGGTAGCGTGGTCTCGAGGTAGCGTGCTGCATTGTCACGCAGCGGGCCCGGGTTCGATCCCCGGTCGGGGCAGTTTTTCTGGGTGAGGTTTTTATCGGGGTTTTTCCTCACCTGCAAGACTAATGTCAGGAAAACTTTAAGGCCCAAACGGTTCCCGAAATCATATGGTCATCATCATCATCCTAATCATTATCGTCAACATCATCATCATCATCCTCCAACGGTGTGGAAAGCAACGGGAAGCTACCGCACCTACAATTGCCTTGTAAAGCTGCAAGCATAACATAAAAATTCTATGATTGCAGTGAAGGACCTGTCCTCGGGCAGAATTATGGATGGATATATATTTCTATCAGGTAATTATTCACATACTGCAAAAATAAATTGTTTTTTTTTTTTTTCATTTTTTATTTGAATTTATGAAGGTGGTACTGTGGCATAGAATCCCCAATTTTTTACAATATCAAGCAAATTAAGTTTGCATTTAGTCCACGGCTGTGGTCTCGAGATAGCGTGCTGCCTTGTCACGCAGCGGGCGCGGGTTCGATCTCCAGTCGGAACAAGTTTCCTTGGTAATGGTTTTTTCGGGTTTTTTTTCTCATCTGTAACATAAATGTCACGAAACTTTAAGGCCCGAACGGTCCCCGATCATAATTTGATCATTAGCATCTTTAACATATTCATTACGTTTGCGACTCCGCTTTCCAGGTACCCCAACCTCAGAAGTGGGTTACAATATCACCATGCCAAGAGAATAGCAGAATGTCCATATGACAACTGGTTGCATTGGATAAAAAAATTGGATTTAAGGAAATTGGTCCTAATTTGTCTGAGAGAAATAAATAAGCCTTTTTTTAATTTCAAAATTGGAACGATACACTAAATTCTGGAACCTTCTTCTTCTTCTTCTACTTAATGAAATTATGCCTTTTGACCTGTTTTCACATCAAGTGGGATTTAATGAGTCTTCCCATCCAGTTAAATGGGCCTCCAGCACTTCTATATCCTATTGGTTTGTACTCTAACAACAGCTGGGGGATTCTATCTGTAGTCATTCTTTTAACATGTTCACACCTTGTTTCTCATATTGTCAAATTCTGGAACGTAATTTTCATTAAAGTAAGCGTGTAATACGATCTCAAAAGATCTTTTTTCTTCCTTTTCTTCTTCGTTCCGGTTTAGGCTTATTTACTAGCCTGTTCCGGCTCCAAATTGCTGCTGTTTCTATCTTTTCTTTTGTCTTCCCAAACTTCTTCTTCCTCGTGGTGAATAGCTGTATGCTGATTTTGGTATCTTGTCTCAGTCATCCTTGCTAAGTGTCATTTCCAGTTTGTCCTATATTTCACTATTGTTGTGTTTAATTCCTCTACTTTTAGATGTCTTATTTCTGTGTTGTGTTTTCTGTCAGTTCTTTGATATCCTGCTGTTGGTCTGAGCAATTTCATTTCAACAGCTTGTATTCTGGCAGACTGTTGTGTTGTCACTGTCCATGTTTCTAGTGTGATAGTTTTAGTTTTAAGTTCACTGCTGTGGTCTATAGGAAGCATGCCGCCTTGTCATGCAGCGGGCCCGGGTTCGATCCTCGGTAGGGACAGTTTCCTGGCTGAGGATTGTTTTTCGGTGTTTTACTTCACCTGTAAGACAATTATCAGGAAATGTCTCCGAACACCATCTGGCCATCATTATCATTCCTATCATATTCGTCTTATTAGATAAGTTTAGCGCGGGAACCTCAACGGCTTCAGAAGCGGAAGAAGAATGTTGTTCTCAACGGTAAATAAGGCGGAAGAAGAAACCTCAGACAAGGAATAGATGGGACTCTAAAGCTTTGGTTAGCAACCCGTCTAAGAGAAGGAAACTCCGAAATAAATCCCCGATCTACTAGGGAATCTGGTTGTGCGTCTGGTCTGGTAACACTGGTCAACATGATTTTTGTCTCATGAGTACCAATAGTTGTACTTAATACAGTTTTTATCGTGTTTTCAAGTATATATTCGGAATTCTCCATCGCCCACAGTTTTTTATTTCAATTTCAATTAATGAATTTAAATAATTAATTTTTTAATAAACTTTTTTCGTCCATTTGTATATTGTAAAATAAAACCAAATGAGCTAACTTAGGAGATTTCAGCTATGGAAAAGAGATATCAAGGCAAATGGAATCCTAATATGCTGGCCGATTATTGTTGGACCATCAAGACGGATGCTCCACAGGCGAAATATAGCAGAAAATTGTCATTTCTTACTTTCTAGGTGAGACCGAATGTTCGAATATTGTGTAGTTACGAATGTAGAAAATATTAAAGTATTTGAAATTATAAATGCGGAATCCTTGCGTGATGGAGAAAACCGATGTCACATTTGAATTCAGGAGACAAAATACTATCAGAATCACATATTTTTCTTTCTGAGACAAAAGAAAGTTTCTTTTTGTTGCTTAGTATAACCAGACCACGTAAACATTTCCAAACTCATGTCTCTCACAATTTACAGAACTGTGAGGCGGAACAGGCAATTTGCCTAGCCCGTGAAGTGAAGAAGAAGAAGAAGATAAGTTTAGATTAAGGTCTCTCCTGGCGCATCATTACCATTATCATCACATTCCATATCATCGGTGCAGCTTAACCCCGCCTTCTACAAAAGTGGCCATATCAGGAGAGAATAGCAGAAATGTCACAATAACCACCTGGTGACATTGATTTAAAAAAGTTCTAATTTTAAATCTTATGTAAATGATCTCTATTATTTCAGTTACGTAAGCTAATAAGCCGTTAGGTAGGTAGGGTGAATTCTTGTTAAGGTACCCTACTGTATTAATAACTGTAAGAACATCCGTGCAAGACATATTAGTTGCCGACCTTGTGAGGAAGCCCAACTTGTTTTTAAAGGTTGATAACCTTACAAGGCGGTCAAAGGCTCTTTACCTATCAGTAGCGTGAGACAGACAGACATCAAGGATTATTCTTAACACAGAAAAAGGTTCTCACTAACTAACTCACTGGCACTATCGAACCCATAGGTTTTAGGCAGCGTGGACATAAGCTGTCCACACATCACTATCCTGAGCTAATGTTTTCCAATCAGCTCCTGTATAATCTTCTTCCTGTATAATCAAGGTTAATAATACTTTCCCATCTCATTCTTCGTCTATCAACTCGGCTTTTTTTTTCTGGTTTTCCAACAAAAAGTTTCCATCTGCTTCTCTCATTCCCTATTCGTGCCACATATCCTGCCCATCGCAGTCTACGAGATTTAACTGCTCTTATTATATCTGGTTTCCTACAAAGATAATATAGCTCAGTGTTAAAATCTTCTATATTCACCAATTTCTTCATCTCTCTTTGATCCAAAAAATTTCGTAAGAACTTTTTTCTCTAATACTCGTAATATTTCCATATTTCGCTACCATATAATATCAATTTTATATATGTTTAGTTTATTTTTTTTTAGAGAAGTTGGGACGACAAGATACACTATAATACATAATAGCATGCATTTCCAGAAATGAGTCTGTGTGTATTTTCTTTCTGTATCTCATTCTTGTTTCTAATTTTTTTTTTTTCCCAAGAGGTAGGTACTATCTGTGATATTAAAAGTATGAACAACAGATATTACTAAATTAAAATTAAGAACAGTTATTTCAATTATAAAGATTCAAAATATAGGTCTTACAGATAAATTTCGCGACGAATTCATAAAAGTCTGTCGCGCAGGAATAGCGTAAACTAATCGAATTTCTCAGCAAGACCGACATTGCTGATTAACAAAATATATATTTTTTTTAAAATTAAATTAAATTAATAAATACTCTATTGAGTAACACTAACAAGTTCGAACTGGGAGTAAACATCAATAAAACTAAATATATGTTCACACAATTATTTCCTAAATTAAATTAAATTAAATTAAATTTAATAATCACTCTATTGAGTAACACTAAGAAATTCGAACTGGTAGTAAACATCAATAAAACTAAGTAGGCCTATATGTTCTCACACAGAAATGCCTCATTATATAATGGAATGGATAGGTAATGACAAATGATGGAAATTTTGAAAAAGCGGCTGAATTCAAATACCTAAGGACGATAATTACAAATAGAAATGAGAATGAATAAGGAAATTAAACACAGGCTCAATTCTGGAAGTGCATGCTGTACTACAAGTACTCATCTCAAGTTCTCTCAAAAAAACATTATACTGAAAATATATAAATCTGTTATTCTTACTTTAAGGGAGGAGAAAAAATTACGAGTATTTGAGAATAAAGATCTTAGGAAAAATTTTAGACCAAAAAGAGACGAACTAACCGGCGAATGGAGAAACTGAGTAACAGTGAGCTACATGATCTCTATAAGAAACCAGATATTGTAAGAACAGTTAAGTCTCGTAGACTGCGATGGGCAGGTTATGTGGCACGTATGGGCAATGAAAGAGTGTCATGGAAACTTCTTGTAGGAAACCAAAGGGAAAACTCCCAGTTAGTAGAATGAGATGGAAGAACAACATTAACCATGATGTGGGGGATGTAGATTACACTGGGTAACAAAAAAGAAACTTTTTTTTTTGTCTCAGAAAGAAAAATATGTGATTCTGGCAGTATTTTTTCTCCAGAATTCAAATATGATACATTTTTTCTTTTTTTTTTCCCCATCACACAAGGTTTTCGAGAGACAGGAATTTATAATTTCAAACACTTTAATATTTTCTACATTCGTAACTACACAATATTCGAACATTCTGACTCACCTAGAAAGTAAGAAATGACGATTTTCTGCTAGGCCTATATTTCGCCTGTGGAGCATCCCCCTTGATGGTCCAAAAATAATCGGCCAGCATATTAGGATTCCATTTGCCTTGATATCTCTTTTCCATAGCTGAAATCTCCTGAGTTAGCTCATTTGGTTTTATTTTACAATGGACAAATGGATGAAAAAACGTTTATTAAAAAAGAATTATTTAAATCCATTAATTGAAATTTAAATAAAAAAAAACTGTGGGTGGTGGAGGAATTCCGAATACATATTTGAAAACACGATTAAAAACTGCAATATACTACAACTATTGGTACTCATGAGACAAAAATCATGTTGACCAGTGTTACACGCGGGATGATTGGAAAACATCAGCTCTGAATTGGAATGTGTGTAGAGCTTATGTCTGCGCGGCCATGAACCTATGGGTTAGATAGTGCCAGTGAGTTAGTTCTTTAGGGAAATATGAAAGTAATTTTAAACTAGCGTACTTTGCTGCGTTATGTAAACAACTTAACTGCGTTGTATCTCAGTGATTCTAGATGAAGTACTGTAGTTTGTAAATTTGTCGTAGGCCTCAGAAACATAAGATAAATATTTACTTAAAGCCAAGAGACATCAAAGTAACACAACATGTCCGCAATAAACTACATCACGGCTGACAACCAAACAGAGCATAAATCTCGACAATTTATCGCGACTCGATGTGAAAACTGTAATCACCAGAGAGAGAAGGGGATTCTGAAAACATAAGTTCAGAGATCCATTTATTCACTGCCATACATTTCCAGTACGATATCTACAAACTACTGTAGATGTACACATTTATTTAGCAAATAACAAGAATAATATTAAAACCAAAGTAAATGCAAAATAGGCCGCTGTGGACTAGTCCCGAGGGTCGCGGGTGCAAATCCGGCCGGCAATTATGGATTTCCATCTTCTTATTATTAGGTACTAGCTAAGATCCGGCGTGCGCTGCTACGCCTAAATAAATGAAATTTAATGTGATTTTATGTTTAGTTGAATAAGTAAAAGGAAAAATAATTATAAATTTATTTTTTTAGATACTAGGTGCTGATTACCCGGCGTTGTCCGGGAATCTACTCATCCCATTCTTCTTGGCATAAATGAGCTGAAAGACAAAAATTAATGTACTTCTTACGATTAGTTCAATAAATAAAATGAAAAATAATTATAAATGTATATCGTAATTATTTTAAGATTCCCTGTGTTGCCCGGGAATCGACTTATTCCGATCTTCTTGGCATAAATGAGCTAAAAGACAAAATTCGTTATTGTGAGTTATCCGTAAATGAATACCCGCCATGTGCTGCTATGCTCGCACAGGAATCTACGTACTTGTATCGAGATTCTTAGCATTAATGAAAGACAAAAACGGTTATTGTGAGTTATCCGTAAGAGATAAACATATGCTGTCGCGGACTTTTTTGTAGAGCTTTTTAAGACATTCAATTCTGTGTACATTAATTTTGTGTTGGGTATCACAACTCTCTCATAGCCTATGTTCATTCCGGGAATCTCCTGAACATTTTGCAAAAAGCCCCATCACAATCGGATCAACGGTATGGCCGCGAATAAAGTACGAACAAACAAACAAACAAACAAATAAACATTTATTTTATATATTAGAAGCTAATAACCCGAGTGGGTCTTAATTAACCTCCTCTACGGCCTTCTTCCACCTTTCTCTATCCATCGCCAACTCCCTCCAGTTCTTTATTCCAAATCCTTTCACGTCTGCTTACACACAATCCCACCATCTTGTTCTTGGTCATCCTCTTAATCTGGTTCCGTCTGGATTGTTGTTGAAGACAATCTTCACTTTCCTTGTGTTTTCCATTCTTGTGATATGTCCTAACCATCTCTATATTTGACATATTATATATATGTCTCCAAATCCAAGGAGCAAGTCCTCCGGGAAGGCCTTTAAGCCGTGGTCGAAAGATTTTCAGGCTCGTAAAAGATCCTTAAGCCTGAATAAAGAGACCTCTAAGCAAAATTTTCCAACCCCTACCATCCTAGTAATACCTTGATTGTCTACTAGATATCTCATTGGGGCAAATACAATTCATGATATTTGTAGGCAAATAAGCGTAACTAAATTAACTTGGTCTAGTAACTCCTAACAAAGGAGAGGCTAAGGTTCAATATTGGGCTGTTACATCTTTAAAAAATATGTAATGCGAAAATAAATTTCTGGTATTCTGTACCACTATGCTACATAAATTAAAATAAAAAAGTATTAACACATAATTCATTGTTGCAGCAGGTGAACAATTACCCGAAATAAATATATATGTTGATTTTTTTCCAAAAAAACTGAAAAAGTCTTAAAATGAAGTGAGAAATAAAGCTCAAAGTAACCTAAAATCACCTTATTTACAATGTTTATATATATATATATATATATATATATATATATATATATATCACTTGTTTGTTGGTGAGTTTTTGTAATAAGTTAGCTACACTGTCTGAGGAATAGTTAATAGCCTATATATATATATATATATATATATATATATATATATATATATATATATATATCCACTTAACAAGTGGACTCCTGGGATAGAATATTCTTATAAGTTAGTAAATATGTTGCCAATTGGCTCTAGAGGGAACATGTATTAACACATTAACCAACATAACGCTAGCCGCCACATTTTCTCCAATAGAATATAGGTGACACCGTAGGATAGTATCATAATTATTCAAACACATTTTGAATCTCCGCTGAGTTATTTCACTATATAAAGCTTTTAAATTATAAAGTAATTTATTATAAATAATTAAAGAACATTTTAGAGATTATATAAATAATGGGGGAAAATCTAGCAGAAGCAGGTCACCAATTTAATACAATAGATAAGATATTATCGATCTTACGCAGAGAAAACAATAAATTGAAAAATAAAATACTAGGGATTGAAACCACGGATATGCTGTGACAGTGGATTTATCGCTGGTTAGTAGTTGCCATTGGTGGTTACTTGTGTGGTCATCGGTGGTTACTAGTGAGGTTATCGCTGATTGTCATCGCTGGTTATAAGTGTGGATATTGGTGGTTACTAGTGTAGTTGTCGTCGGTTACAACGGCCATTTTGAATAACTATTGGTAACCAGGTGGTCATGACAGGAAATAGTCCCACTTTTTTTTTCATATTTACAAGTAAAATAAAAATAATGATAATTACGACTCGCATCTAAATACATTTAATATAACATTTTATGAATTTTTGTTGCATTTAAGTAGTGTTAAAGTGGGTAAATACGTTTCTGATTAACTTCTATGGCACCGAATAACTTAATTGGAATATCTGTGTTTTCTGATTTTCCATGCATATCTCGGTCCCAATTAACATGGATAATCGGGAGTTTGCTGTATGTCTGAATCAGAATCTGAATCTGAACATGAACATGAACTTAACCTCAGCCTTCATAGTAAATATTTTAACTACTTTATCTACATTTTCACAATTGTATATTATGAAATAATAGTTTTTAGCAATACAATTTGAGATCATTTAAAATTATTTAACAATCTAAAGATATTATATGATTTATATTTACAGGATTTGCAGTTTAGTACCGGCGGTAGCATTGCTGCAGATAGGGTTACCCATGCCGGACTGGTCGAAGGTGATAAGCCAGACGAAAAAAGTATCTTGGGCGAAAGAGTGACGATCTTTCACCGTAAAAATACAACCGTCAAGAAATGCGGACATGGGTTCATCTGGGGTAGTAGACCAAGAATGAGGTGGGAGAACAACATTAACTATGATTTGAGGGAAGTAGATTATACAGGGAATGATTGGAACGCATTAGCTCAGGATAGGGATGTATGGAGAGCTTATCTCCGCGCGGCCATGAACCTACGGGTTCGATAGTGCCAGTGAGTGAGTAAGTAAGTAAGTAAGTAAGTAAGTAAGTAAGAAGAGATCGAAATCTTAAAGGAAACCACAAACCAACGCCTTTTGAATTAGAACATACCTAGTGATCAAAGCCATCTACAAAATCATTATTAACAATAGTCAATAAACAGAAGATGAAACATTGCTTTAGAAAGGCTTCTTTAGAAATTATAGGCTACAGCTAATAGTTGAGAAAGACAGAGAACAAGGTTATAATTTATAATCTAAAAGCATTATACGGAGGGATAGAATAGCCTAATTTTCGATTTATTTTAAATAACTGCAACGTCCTGCAGCCTTTGATTTGCTGTGATAGGCAATTACAATCCATACAAATTATTCCAACCAGGATTTATAAGTCATTAGGCCTACATTATTTCAATTTATAGAATACTCAATCGAACAATGTTAAATATTCTATGAAAAGTCTCCATCTTTCAGGTGAAGATAGGCTACTAACTACCTCACCGACACTATCAATTTGGAGCAAAGTTCCAACATTGCATAAGTTATTACTTCGCCGACTCCGTCTATTGGGGAAACCGTGGTAGGCCTAATACTTTTTTATATATATATTTATTAAACACAATGTGTACACTAATATTATATACATGTTTTTACCATTTTGCTATTAATTCGTGAAATGTTTTGGTTCTGTTGTCGCACTTCACTAAGTGATACTTTGGGCACGGTTTGCTAATACTTTTTTGCACCATAGTGAATTTTGTAATACTTACAGCAATGGCGACCATGATTGAAAGCTCAACTTTCTACATTTCGGGGTTGCCAACCTAAATAACTATATTGTAATATTATATATTACAAAACGCGTGTGGGGAATGAAAAACCAGTGCCCTCTATGTATAACTCACTACATACAATGCACGTATAAACAAAAATATATCCAAAAGGTAGTGTTAATATACATTACTTACTTACTTGCTCACTGGCACTATCGAACCCGTAGGTTCATGGCCGCGCGGACATAAGCTCTCCATACATCCCTATCCTGAGCTAATGATTTCCAATCATTCCCTGTATAATCTACTTCCCTCAAATCATAGTTAATGTTGTTCTCCCACCTCATTCTTGGTCTACCAACTGGGCGTTTTCCCTCTGGCTTTCCTACAAGAAGCTTCCATGCACTTCTTTCATTCCCCATACGTGCAACATGTCCTGCCTATCGCAGTCTACGAGACTTGACTGTTCTTATTATATCTGGCTTCCTATAAAGACCATGTAGTTCATTGTTATGTAGTCTTCTCCATTCACCTGTCTGTTCATCTCTTTTTGGTCCAAAAATTTTCCTAAGAACTTTATTCTCAAATACTCGTAATCTTCTTTCCTCCCTTAATGTAAGAGTATATGTTTCGCACCCATATAATATAACTGGTAGAATAATAGTTTTATATATCTTCAGCTTAACGTTTTTTGAAAGGAGTTGGGACATCAAAAGTCTCTGCAATGCATAATAGCATGCATTTCCAGAATTGAGTCTATGTTTAATTTCTTTGTGCATCTCATTCCTATTTGTGATTATTGTTCCTAGGTATTTGAATTCAGCCACTTCCTCAAAATTTCCCTCATTTGTCATTAGCTGTCCATTTCCATTATATACTGAATTTCTATGTGTGACCATATATTTAGTTTTACTGATATTTACTTCCAGTCCCAATTTCTTAGTGTTACTCAATAGTGTGTGCGTGTTGGCCTTTAGTATCTCCTCGGCCAGTAGTACTACATCATCAGCATAAACTAACAGCTTATTAATACCATTCAGTTGTAAGCCTTCCTCATTCTCTAAAGATTTAATGGCATGTTCTAGTACAAAATTAAATAGTAGAGGAGATAGTGCATCTCCTTGCTTCAACCCATTCTGGATTTCAAAAGTGTCTGAAAACTGTTTGACTACACGCACCCTACTCTTTGAGCCATTTAGACACATTCGTATAAGTCTAACTAGCTTTTTTAGGAATTCCGAACTCCAGCAGGATACTATATAACTTCTCCCTCTTAATTGAATCATATGCTTTTTTGAAGTCTACATATAGTTGATGTACAGTACCATTATATTCCCATTTCTTTTCTAAAATCTGTCTTATACTAAAAATCTGATCTGTTGTAGACCTGTTTCTTCTAAATGCACATTGATGATCTCCTAGAATGTCATCAATATAGGGAGTAAGTCTGCTTACTAATATATTTGTTAGAATTTTGTACGAAGTTGAAAGTAATGAGATGCCCCTGTAGTTGTTGCAATCAGTTTTATTTCCTTTCTTATAAATTGGTACGATAATTGATTCCTTCCATTCATCTGGAAGAGCTTCTTTTTCCCAAATCATACTAAGCAACCAACGTATCTTGTCCATCAATTTTTCTCCCCCTGATTTTATCAGTTCTGCTGGGATCTCATCTGAACCTGATGCTTTATACATCTTCAATTTTTCTATCGCCAACCTCTAATGAACTTGGTTCTGCGACTAACATTTCTGCTGTCTGTAACTTATCCTCCTCAATATCCTGTTCTGTATGTACATTTAATAGCTGATTAAAGTAACTTTTCCATCTATTTTATATACTCCTGGAATCTGCAATCATATCCCCATTTTCATTCCGAATTATGTTTGTTCTAGCCTGAAACCCTTTCTTCTCTATACTAATTCCCTGATATAATTCTCTAATGTTCCTATTTTTTGCATTCATTTCAAGATCATTAATCTTCTCTCTCAAATATTCCCTCTTTTTACTCTTTAGTAACTTGGTGGTTTCCCGTCTAATACTACCCAATTGCTCTAAATTTACCTCATTTGGCTCGTGTAACCATTTCATTTTTGCTAGCTTTCTTTTCTTTACAATGTCGGCACATTCCTCATCAAACCATTTCTTGTTTTGTCTCTTTTTTTTAAACAGCCAATGCTTTCTGATGCTGACAATTTAATAGTATCTCTTATAGCCTCCCATTCTTTATTTATATCAGTTTCTTCTTCGTTTGCCACATTGTCATCTGAAGATTCCAGTACTTCAAATCTATTAGCAATTTTGATTTGGTATTCTTGCCGCATTTCATCATTTTTTAAGTTTTTTAATTCATATTTTACAGAATCATCTTTAGCGTTTGTTCCTCTCATAAGCGATAGCCGTTGTCTGATTTTCTCTCTGACCAGATGATGATCCGAATTGCAGTCTATCCCTCTAACTGATCTAATATCGATGATGCTACTGTGCCAGCGTTTATCCACTAATACATGATCTATCTGGTTCCGAATTTCTCCATCTGGGGACGTCCAGGTGTATTTATGAATATCCTTATGCTGAAATGTTGTGCTCTTAACAATGAGCTTCTTTGATGTGGCAAATGTAACTAATCTAACCCCGTTGTCGTTACTATCTTCATGAAGACTGAATTTGCCTATTGTTGGTTTGAATATATCTTCCCGCCCCACTTTTGCATTAAAATCTCCTAAGACAATTTTCATATGATATCGTGAAAGGCTATCAAATAAGCATTCTAATTCTTCATAGAACTCATCCTTGATCTTGTCATCTTTATCTTCTGTGGGAGCATGTACATTTACAATTATAAAATCATGTCGTTTCCCCTTTAGAATTATGTATGATATCCTATCACTAACAAACTTAATATCTCGGATAGCGGATAGGATCCTCCTTCTGACTAAAAAACCCGTTCCAAATGCAGGTCTTTCTGCACCCCCGTAGTATAATGCAAAGCTTCCTGATTCCAGACTACCTTCTCCTGGCCACCTAACTTCCTGTAAAGCGACTATATCCAAGGGCGATTTATCTAATTCCCGCGTTAATATCTCTAGTGCCCCGCTATTGTATAAAGTCCTAACATTCCATGTTCCTAGGAACATGTCCCTGTGCTTGAGCCTTTGGCATGGGTACCCTGAAGTAGTCCCCGCCCGGAGAACCGAATGGGGGACTATTTGACCTCCGGAAAATTTTACCCCAGTAGAACCCATGTCCGCATTTCTTGGCGGTTGTAGTTTTACGGTGAAAGATCGTCACTCTTCCGACCAAGGTACTTGTTGACGCCTCAGGTTGGCTGCCTTGAGTGGTTAGCGAGATATGTCAGTGTTGGCTAACCTGAGTCTTGTCATGGATTGAACAGCGTTGTCTACGTATCGTCCTTGTGTGTGTGTGGCTCGTAGAGAGCAGTCGTGTCTTGTGGTGCGCTCTGTGTGAGTGAGTTGTGAGAGAACTGAACACGACGTGAGCACGTGGTAACCTTCATGTGTATAATCTAGTTGAAATATAGTCTTATGTTCATATGTTTAATTCTTTGTGTCACAGTAACTCCTAAATATACAGTCCACTTCAGAGAGAAGAACTTTATAACTACTTACAGGTTTAGAAATAAAGTTCCGTGAACAATTAACCTGTATTTGTAGTAAGTATATATTAACTCGGCTACATATTTTTGGTCCTCCGGGCCGGATATAACAGTCGCCTTGTGAAAAGTCGTAATATTGTGACACAAAAGGTATTACTTACGTGAAGAACTATATTTAACAAAGAACAGTGAAAGCGTTACCACGTGGTGTTGCCGTTATCAACTAGTGGACCGCGACCCCCTTGCAGAACTTCGAGCTTCGAGAAGTCTAGTTCCAGTGCAAGGAAATATCATTTTTGATAGTGAATTGTCTTCGAGTGAGCTATCCTTTGATATCAATACTTTTGAGTCCCTTGTGATTAACAATACTAACTTAGATAATGTTCAAAGGCTTCATTATTTATTATCGTCACTGGAAGGCGAACCTAGGCAATTACTCAGTAATTTAGCGATAACTGAAGGCAATTTTGGTACGGCCTGGAAGTTAATTCAGCAAAGGTACGACAACAGACCATGATATTGTCTCAGCATGTTAAGTGCTTACTCAGCTTACCTTCTTGTAGTACAGGTACTGCTGCAGAGTATAGGAAAGTACTTAACCAAGTAAAGGGCAATATTAATGCCATAGAGAATCTTCAGAGTGATGTTCTGTTATCAGATCTAATGTTGCAGGAAATTATATCGAGTAAAATGAAAAGTATTCATAGGTCAGAGTGGGAAGCTAAACATGGTGCTACGGATATCCCTAGCTTAGTCGATTTTATGGAATTTTTGGAGAGAAAAGCTTGGAGCTCAGTGAATGTAAAAACATTGTAGTAAATGAGAAACCAGATGTAAAGCCTAAAGTCAAATCTTTCCATATTGCTAATGACAACAAATCAAGATATTGCCATAATTGCAAATCAAATAAACATAATTTACCAGATTGTGAGGAATTCAACCAATTAACAGTAGATGAAAGAGTGCATTTAGTTGGTCAGATTAGATTATGTTATAATTGCTTTTCAAAGGGGCATACAGCGAGATTTTGTAAAGAGAAACCTTGTTCCAAATGTCAACGCAAACACAATACTCTAATACATTTTGAAAGAAAGCCTAATGTTGAGCATCCAGCTATTGTGTCTCCCACTGCTATGAACATAACCTCCGGGCTAGGCTCAAACGTACTTCTTAGCACTGCCTGTGTTAATGTGAAAGATAAATTAGGGCGGTTAGTTAAGGTTAGAGCGTTACTGGACTCTGCCAGCCAGTTATCTTTTATGACTACAAATCTGTTGAGCAAGTTAGGTCTTGCAACCCAATCGTGCAAACTTCCTATTGTAGGTATTGGAGACTCAGATGTCTCTCCAGTCAGTCTTACTTGTAAGGTGCAATTGTTGTCCAGAGTGTCTAACTATAGGTTGAACTTGAATTGTGCTGTCGTAGATAATATCACATCTCAATGTCCTGCCACCGAGATTGATCATTCAAACTGGAATATTCCGTCTAACATTGTGTTGAGTGATCCAAACTTTAATAAACCTGCCACGATTGAACTTCTTCTCGGCGCAGACGTGTACCATGATATTGTTTGTTCTGAGACGTTGAGAAGGAAGGGATACCCCACGTTGATCAAAACAGAGTTTGGTTACATATTTTCAGGTGCCTTTCCTGAACTTTGTATTAAGAAAAGAGTAGATCCTCGTTCGGTAAATTTTGTGAAACTTGATTCTCTGGATAAAAAACTGGAAAGGTTCTGGCAGCTAGACGAACTGCAAACCCCTGTTCTTAGTCCAGAAGAGAAAGCGTGTGAACAACATTTCGTTGAAAATGTCCAAAGAGATGAATCTGGTCGTTTTATTGTGAAGTTACCTATGCGTCTTGATGTTCCTTCGGTCGCTGAATCTAAGCATACTGCTATTAAGAGATTTAGGAACATTGAGAGTAAGCTTGATAAACATTCTCAATTAAAAGAACACTATGTCGGATTTATGAGAGAGTACAGCGATCTAGTACACATGGAGCTTGCACCACCCTTAGAAGGAAACAAGAGTACTTTTACTTACCGGCATCATTGCGTAATTAAAGAGGTCTAGGACAACGACCAACAATGAATGCCACCAACTTAGAGTGGACTCAGAAAAAAAAAATGAAGAAGAAGATACAAATTCGGGTACTGATGTCTAAGGTTACAAGTGCCTGAATTTGAGAAGTACTCCTCATTTCTCAAACTGAAACGAGTAGATTGGATCTATGTACTGAGATTCATCCATAATACTCGTAATAGAGACAAATTATATTCCGGTTCCTTGTCTTCAATTGAGTTGAAACAAACTGAACTAATGGTGGTGAATCGCATTCAAGCCATTGAATACAAGAGGGAAATCCACGAGTTAACTTCCAAGAAACAAGTAGATTCTTCAAGTGACTTGAGATCACTTAACCCATTCCTGGATAAAAATGGTCTTCTCAGAGTTGGTGGCCGTCTTGAGAATTCTCAGTTGACATTTGATGAGAAGCATCCAATCATATTACCAGCTAAAAATGTTGTGACTAACTGTTAGTGAAGCATGAACATGAGATGTTACTTCACTCCGGTGCTCAAGCAGTTCTGTGTTCACTGCGCACCCGTTATTGGATACCTCATGGTAGAAATACTATTCGTGGGGTAATTAGGTCCTGCTACAAATGTTTCAGAGTTAAACCACCCCGAACTAGTCAGATGATGGGACAACTTCCTGAGTATAGAGTAGAGCAAAGTCTTCCCTTTGTTAAGGTAGGTTTGGACTACGGAAGTCCAATTGTAATAAAGGGAGACAACCCAAGATATAAGGTGAAATTCAAGGCTTACATAGCACTCTTTGTATATTTAGTAACTAAGGCCATTCATTTAGAAGTTGTCAGGAGCCTTACTACTAAGGACTTTATTGCTGCCCTCTATAGATTTGTTGCCCGCAGAGGACGCCCTTGTCTCATATTGAGTGATAATGGTTCAAATTTTGTTGGGGCCAATAACGAGTTATTAAATTTTGTAAAGAAACATGCGAATGCTATTACCGAGAACATAGCAAATATGAACATTGAATGGAGATTTATTCCTCCTTCTAGTCCCCATTTTGGTGGACTTTGGGAGGCAGGAATAAAATCGGTTAAATCCCTTATGAAAAAGACTATAGGTAAAACTATTCTTAGTTTTGAAGAATTGTGTACTTTGTTGTGTCAGATCGAGTCTGTACTAAATTCTAGACCTATCTGCACTCCCAGCGAATCCCATGAAGAAATGTACCTAACTCCAAGTCACTTCCTGGTAGGTAGACTATTAACTAGTACTATCTCTCCTGATATAGCCAACTGTCCCCTTTCCTATGATGCAAGATAGAAGGTAGTTCAGGCTCTCTACAGGTCTTTCTGGCAACAGTGGTCCAGACAATACCTGCAGTCGCTTCAGCAAAGGAGGAAATGGATGTCTGCCGGAAGATGGTGCCCAGCTGTCGGTGATCTTGTGATCCTTCGGGACGACAACTTACCACCTCTGGTATGGAAAACTGGTGTGATCCAACAGCTTCACCCTGGGATCGACGGTGTGGTACGAGTGGTCACCATTAGGACTAAAACTGGATTATTTCGACGAGCAATTGTGAAACTTGTCCCCTTACCCAGTTGTGTTGAGAGATTCACCGATGTGTTAAATCGTGAGATCTCTCAAAGGGGGGAGTATGTTGATGCCTCAGGTTGGCTGCCTTGAGTGGTTAGCGAGATATGTCAGTGTTGGCTAACCTGAGTCTTGTCATGGATTGAACAGCGTTGTCTACGTATCGTCCTTGTGTGTGTGTGTGGCTCGTAGAGAGCAGTCGTGTCTTGTGGTGCGCTCTGTGTGAGTGAGTTGTGAGAGAACTGAACACGACGTGAGCACGTGGTAACCTTAATGTGTATAATCTAGTTGAAATATAGTCTTATGTTCATATGTTTAATTCTTTGTGTCACAGTAACTCCTAAATATACAGTCCACTTCAGAGAGAAGAACTTTATAACTACTTACAGGTTTAGAAATAAAGTTCCGTGAACAATTAACCTGTATGTGTAGTAAGTATATATTAACTCTGCTACAGTACTTATTTCGTCTGGCTTATCACCTTCGACCAGTCCGGCATGGGTAACCCTATCGGCAGCAATGCTACCGCCGGCATAGCTCTTAGGATCATTTAAGCACGCAAGCCACTCCACCACGACAAGGTAAAGATACCATGGAGGAGTTAATATACATTATACGAAACAAATCACTGCATTTTAAATGAACTGAACTTTATTTGAAACAATATAAAACAATACATATGTACTTGCCGCCATTTTATGACTGATTGATGTCACGGCCTGCAGTAGTCTCAACTAATAAACATTGCCCACACTGTTAACGTTAGTCAGTTGTTTATAATGAACGCAAGTATTTCCAACAAAGATATTATTTTACTATTATTTTGAAAACACCATCGCGCAAAAAATAATGTACAACGGACGTTTGTGAAATGTTTTACAGTATCTCGGAAATTAAAAAGCTCGCTATCACTCGGTTTTTAAACATTTCTTCGCTTCTGTAAAAACCACTTCCCAACCTCGCATCGTAATGTACTATTACGCACCACATGAATTGTGTACGGAACTGTACATTATATCGATAGGTATCCTTTATTTACAATTTCATTACCAGCAGAGTTTATGCTCCATAGTCACAAACTAAATTATTAAAATAAATACCTGGCAGGTGTGTTCGTCCTGAATTAGATTAACTAAAAAAACTATTCGGAACTGTAAAATACCTCAACGAAATTTTATTATGAAATTTATCAGTATTCACTGAAGAGATGCTGTTTTTATATGCCAGTTATAGAATCGACTGAAGCTTTATCTGTTGATGATATAAGATCACGTCATCTGTGACATAACGTCTACCAAGGGCATACTCTTGCTAGCATGATTGAAGTATTATATCATGGTTGCAAGTTAGTACTTAACGAGCATGTAACGACGCCCTTTTAAAAACACGAGTCATTTGCGTCGCTGTTCGAATATGATCATGAAAGGGACATCTAATTTCGTTTATGGGCTTTTTAATTCTGGCTTCTATGTTTTAAGTGCCTTTCTTACACTCATGAACTATTGCATACCTATCTTGAAATTTCTCCGAAAAAAGCGTTGTGATATATTAAGTCCACCGCAGTGGTCTCGAGGTAGCGTGCTGCCTTCCCACGCAGCGGGCCCGGGTTCGATTCCCGGTCGGGATAGGCTCCTGGGTGAGGTTTTTCGGGAGATTTCCTCACCTGTAAGACAAATGTCAGGAAGCTTAGGGTCCAACGGTCCCCTAAAATCATCCGGTCATCATCATCATCCTTTAACGGTGTGAAAAAACAACGGGAAGCGACCACACCTAAAAGTACCTAGTAAATCTGCAAAGCATAGCATGAAAATGCTATGACTGCGGTAAAAGACCACTCGGGCAGAATTACTATGGATTGATGGATGGATATATCAAGGCCGTGCCCAAAAAATCTGCCGTTTTTAACTGCAAGGCACAGAAATCAAAGTCAGAAACCAACAATGGTAACCCACTTACGGAGCAGATGGACTTCCTGCATGAGTAAGAGTGGAGTGAAGTGAGGCGGGACGCCGCCCCGGACAGCAGATAGTTAGGGTTATCCAATCTACAAATTCAGCAGTTCTATTACTTCCCTACAGCTGCAATGAAAGATTGGTGCTGAATTTTAGTACCTTGGAGTTAAAAAAAAGCAGATTTTCTTTTTTAGCCACAGCCTTTGTACGTCACAACACTTCTATGAAAAAAATTCCAAAGTAGATTATGGCGTGCAAATGTTGACAGTTCCCTTTTTAGTGTATTCCTGGAAAATAAAATATGAGCAACGTTTGTGTGCTGTTATATTCTATGAAGTTATCAAGTGACGAAAGTTAAACAGATTTTTAATCCGATATAAGAAAATGTTATGATAAACATGCGGTTTGTCTACACTTAGAGCGCATTTAAGAAAGCCATAAAGTTACATATGTATGCTTGCTAGTTCCCCGCTGAGCTGTACCAGATTGTCTACAAAAAAGCATGACTCCCAAGGGATAATAAAATGATATAACAACCGTCTTCATACAGACCTAGCATCTATATACTAATACTTTTTTTCAACATTATCCCTTTAAATTACGTTTTTACACCTTTATAAAGGAAAAATTATTTCTTCCTTTTTCATGTTCTTCTTAACTTGTTACTTTTTTTCTCTCGCATCTTTGATTTAATTTATCTTCGATTGTTCTATACCTTATCCGCTCTTAGAGTGATCCTAACATTGTATCCTTCCGCCATTCGCGCCACAATTAACTGTCACACTGACAGGATGCACGAGTGAAGTATATAAAACATGTGATCGTTGAATGGGGTAGATTACAAGAAACCTGGTGAGGTTTTTCACTGAACTTGTGAAGTACATTTAAAATAACTGATGTTTGACCACTTAGTCAAAGTTTTGCCAGGCTTGTGTTTTAAAAATTTAGATGGCGACACAGCAACAGAATCGACTAAAGCATGACTCAAATGCATCATCCACATATAATAAACTATTTTAAGTTGTAATTATTGATAGGTATATTTTAGAATGTTTTCTATGTTTTTAATGTTATTATTAATTTCATTCGCTAAGAATCATCAAAATCATCCGTGCAAGTATTAGGTCGTGTGGCCTGTTACGGTCTCAAAGAGGAGTTTTCCATCCAGCGCTTTTTTTACGTCCCAACGATCTTTTGCCTTGGGGGCAGTAATTAAGCATGGCTTTTGGAATTCTATGAGACGGCATTCGTTGAAGATGGACTTTCTAGTTGTTCTGGTAGTTTTGTATATGATGGAGAATGGGTTCTACATCCAACTCTTCCATAATTTCCTCATTTATTTTATGGTCCCACTTTGTATAGCCTATTGTACGGCGAATAAATTGTATCTAATTCGCCAAGAATAAAAAGTATATTTAGAGGACATATTTTAAATTTAATGAAGGAACTACTTTTTTGCGTACTTATTTTTTCTACGTTGTACGTCGGTGTCCATAACCAATGAAAAGAGAGCACGTCACATGGTTTTGTTTTGATTAGGATCACTTAAAAGCGGATAGCATTTAATATTAATTTACGTCGCTTTAACTCTTTGCTCTTATTGCTTCTTATTTATCACATACCAGCTAAGGTCGGTGGGCGTTGTTACGCATAAATAAATGAAATATTTTAAATTTAATTTCAGGTAAACTTCTAATGTTTTAGAGCATAATAGCAGCTAAATACTAGCCATACCTGAAAATGCATACACACAAAGGGCAAATATATATATATATATATATATATATCCGGAAACAGTTGACTTAAGCAAACCGGATTTTCCGGATTTCAGGTAAACCCTCACTTCAAATTGTCGGATTTCGCTGAGTTTTGAATAATACATACCTCAGTATATTTTAATAGCATATACCGAATTTCGTTGTGAAAAACTGAAAATCACGACCGGAAGAGCGATTTTAAATTTTCGCTTCAGGTGAACTCCTATACCTAATGCTTTTAGAAAATAATAATTAGCGGCTAGACACTATCTGTATTTGAAAACAGTGTATAACTTATACATTTTTAAGTCAATCGAAAAAAGTTTAATTTCGGATTTCAGGTAAACTTCACAAATGTGCGTTGTACATAATTTTTTGCGCGATGGTGTTTTCAAAATAATATATAGTAAAATAATATCATCTTTGTTGGAAATATTTGCCTTCATTATGAATTTATAAACAACTGACTAACGTTAACAGTGTGGGCAATGTTTATTAGTTGAGACTGCAGCAGGCCATGACATCAATCAGTTATAAAATGGCGGTAAGTACGTATTTGTTTTATATTTTTTCAAACAAAGTTCAGTTCATTTAAAATGCGTGATTTGTTTCGTATAATGAATATTAACATTACCTTTGTATATACATTGTACGTAGTATACATCAAGGGCATACGGTTTTATTTCCCGCACGAGGTTTGTAGGAAGCTGAACTTTCAATCATGGTCGCCATTGCTGTAAGTACGACAAAACGCACTATCATGCAAAAACAGTCTTAACTTTGCTTCAAAATTAGATACAAACCAGAGCTAAGAAAACAAAATACAGATTTAAGAAACAATATATTAATTATTTAAATATTTTAAAATAATAAATAAGTAGTAACTTATTTTCGTTTATATTATTATTTCCTAATGAATTTAATAACTTTCTTCAATTTGGAATTGATCTATTATATAATGTTTTGTTTAAATCATTCTCTTTTTCATTAATTCTTTATGTATGTCAGAGTGAGTTTTTGTTTTTACATTTTTGAACTTTGTCCTAAATGTGTTTCGTTTTACATTATTTCCTAATGTCTTTAATTATCTTTTCAGTCCGGTATTAATCTATTCTATATTGTTTTGTTCATTTTATTTCCTCTTGTATTATTTTTCAATTCTTTATGCGCCAGAATTTACTTTATATCTTGAAACTGGCTCATAAATTTATATATTTTGTTTTGCCACCCCATTTAACTAAAACTTTGTAATGTATATGTTATATCTGTATTATTTCTGTAATTCAACTGCACCCTAGAATAAGCACTTGATCATTCGGGTGTCAATACTGTGTACAACATTTATTTGTGATAAAATGTATTCTTATAAAAATATACTATCATGCACTTCCCCTTTAAATATAGAAAGAGAGAGACGATATGCAAAGTGTGGAAAACAGAGACCAATGAAAAGAAGAATGATAAACACAAGGGAATGAACACTACAACTCATGCAAGTATACACACAAAATCTGTATCGTAAATCATCTCTCAAATATAATTTCCGCATGTTTTTAACAGTTTGAATTTATAGTTGAAAATAGTATGTTTACGTGCGTTTCATCTATGTTTTTAATAACTCTCTGATACACTACCACTCTAATTTTTTGTGTTTACATTTTTATTCCATTTTTTTTTTCACAGTTGGGAGACTTGATATTCCTAGAATTAAATGTAGGAAAAACTGTTAACTTCCAAGAAACATTTCCGTTTGACTCGTTTCCAAAGTCATATTTCAAAAAATTTCGCATCATATAAAAAATGTTTCCTTCGTTGTTATTTATTCCCTGGAGGTATTTCTATTGATGCAGGATTGTTATGTTTCACTGCATTTTTTACTTCACGTTTGTTAATCTTTATACATAGAATGAGTTCTGTCAGTGTGTCTGTCCCTTATGGACTCAAAAATAAATTGACCGAGTTTAATTCCTTTTTTTTTCACATTTAGAGAAGTTTTCTGGGACAAAAAATGTATATAACATATTACCGTACGCACTATAAGGCCGGAGATAGAATGAAAGTGCATCGGTGCACTAAATAAGTCGCTTTTTGGACGCTTAAATGGTTTACGCTGCCTAAACTATAACAAATACACCAAATTAATGTACACACAATTGAGTATCTCGGAAATTTCTACAAAATATGCTCACGACTGCACATGTCTATGTTTTACGGATAATTCACAACAAACAATTTTTTTTTCACCTCGTTGATGCCAAGAAGATCGGAACAAGTATATTCCCGGGCATATTTATTTAGGCGTATCAGCGCACGCCTGGTATTAACTAGAATATACAAATTCCGAGCTAGGTTCCAATTGTAATGTAAACAAATCAGATGTTATCACTGCATTGGCAATGGTCTAATAACGATTTTACCCTTGAGCGTGTAATAAAATGTAGTTGCTCTCTAACACTCGAAATAAAGGAAATAAAAATAAGAAAAATATATTATCTAGCACATGTCTATACAAGTTATATATGAGAATCTTAAAATATATAGGCCTAATTACAATTTTAATATATTAAATAAGCATTATTTTATTCTTACGAATGCACAATATGCTGGAATTTCAGTTGTTAAAATGAGCACTTCTGTAGAATTTCTTGAAGCATTTGAATGAAACAATTTAAAGGCGGAGAGAAATTATTTTTAATGTTTTCAAACAGTTTAGTCAAAAATATCCTGCATTGGTATTTGAGGATGTGGTGAAAATAAAGAAGAATTTACAGATGAGTCAGCATGGAGCATAAATTGTGCTCGTAATGAAAATATAAATGTAGTATATCTACAGACATAATGGAAATAGCACAAACGTCTGATTAGGTAGGCCCATATATGTTTTTGTCATAAGTAAGAAATGGGCAAAGTTCATAATTATTGGTAGCATCTTACCTTGTATTCAATATTATTTCCCGTAAAACACGATGCTGCCTAAGAACAATATTTCTATCGATGACAATTCCCTATACAATTCGCTCATATGGCCGGTAAAAGTAGTACCTACCACGGTTCCGAGATCCTGCTGGTATTAAGGCGGTCAATCCAGAAAAATATCAACAGAAGAGGAGCTGCTACAGGAATACTATTACTTCCGCATCGCTGACAATGCTGGTTACTACATCGAAGGACTGTACAAGTTTCACAGATCAGTCATTTGTATACTAGTAATAAATATAGTTGCCACTATTAAAGTTACAACATAAGTATTTATTTTATCAAACTTCGTAACAGCTGTTACGAATGTTGATAAAATAAATATTTAGTGCAATGGTGCCACCAGAAGATAAAACCTGTTAATGGTGAAAATATTTCAAGATTGTTCTTTAGTGACCAAAATAAGGCTGATGAATTTACACAGACTACATCTTTATGAAGAAATCAAACAACAATAAAACTTTATAAGTACCAATGAATATTAGGGATCCACTTTACTTTGGACGATGTTATGCATCAATCGGCTAAGCGCCATTTAAAAAAATAGTTTTGATGTCATCTCTTAGACTGACTCATGAATAAGTGTAGGCACACTTTTGGCGCCAAATCTATAAATACAGCCTTATTATTAAAGAAAAATGTTAATACCATCAGTCCTATCAGAGGTTCTATATTTTTCAACAAACGGCTATGAAACCAGAATTCATAAATGTTAATCCAGATTTTACATCATGCCAACTAAGCGCTAAATGTTCCCGCTCTTAGATTGTTGTTACACATCGTAGCTGTCAAGCAATGAAAGTAACTTGCAATATCCAGTATCGTTAGTTTGGCGCTATGATTAACAGTGAAGAATGGCTTAAACTATAAACGTATTTTTCTCGAAACTTGCATAATGGCGCATAGCAGGTTCATGCGTAACGCAGTCCACTTAATAACAATACACTATAACAAGTGATTACATATAAATTTATGGGAATAGAAATAGTTGATTAATGTAAATTTTTGAGTGCTATATAACTCATGCCCCAAATGGTAGTCAAATGACCAATCACGTTTCAATGAATTTTGTTTTACAACCAATGACGGTCGTATTTCACTTCGCTCTTTATAGATTTCTCTTTATCAGCTCTTGCTTTTTTTTATAAAGAAAGCACCTCCTTTTTAATTTTGTGAACAGGTCACTCGTGACATTACTTATGAAAATTAACATTGTAGTTGTATAGCTATTTAATTTTGAGATGAAGCTATGAAAAGTCGAGAACAATGACGGGTATTTTTTTTATTCATTCAGAATAATCAAGTTGCTTAATGCGTCATTTTGCTTTCATTTAGTAAAAGCAGCAAGTAGAACATACCAACAACGCGCTGTCCGGGGAGACACGATTCAATTATGTGCGTGAGGTCACAGCCAGTCCGCTCTCACCTGGAACAACGAAATAAATTAAACAATTAAACATTCTGTGTGTGGCCGTCCCTCATCAGGAGTCACAACTCCGGCATACAAATTGCACCCCCCCACCCCTCACAGACAAAACGTTTTATAGCAAATCTCATCACTATGTTCCTTAAAGAATTAAGTTTGGTTACACAATTAGGACTCAGGGACTGTCACAGGTATTTAAATCTCACCAGTATTACGTGCCACTTCAATTATGTTGCTACACGCACACCTTAATGATTAACACTAAGAAATTGGGACTGGAAGTAAATTTCAATAAAATTAGTAGTAGGGCTTTATTAGACTAAACGTAAGACACATTAAATGTTACTTGCAAATATGGGGCAAACCGTACGTGCTGTTGACAGTCCGTTTCAATAAAATAATATCTAGTAATAATATTCTTCTTCTTCTACTTCTTCTTCTAAGCCCATGTTTCCCTTGACAGAGATTTAGGCTCTCTTCCCTACAGGGAAGAATTTGAACCATATTAATTTAGTTACACTTGTTTTCGTATAGATGTCATTTGAGTGGTCCGTAGTCAGCGTTCCACCTCATACTGACATCTACACCAAGGTAGTACCAGGACGGGAAAATTCGGTAAATTTTGCTTAGGGGCATTTTTATTCAGGCTTAAGGATCTTTTACGAGCCTGAAAATCTTCAGACTCGGGACCCACGGCTTAAAGTCCCTCCCGGAGGACTTGCTCCTTGGATTTTTCCATCCTAAAAAATTAATCGACCCTGGCTGGGTTTGAACCCGCGACCCTCGGGACCAGAGGCAAGGAGCATAACCACTAGCCCACCGCGG
The DNA here is from genome assembly GCA_030220185.1 of Diploptera punctata. Classification (NCBI taxonomy): domain Eukaryota; kingdom Metazoa; phylum Arthropoda; class Insecta; order Blattodea; family Blaberidae; genus Diploptera; species Diploptera punctata. Next base: position 1,897,084 of record JASPKZ010008859.1, read on the forward strand.
CCGATTCTAGTAATAATATAAAATAAGAAAAAACACAATAGAAAACAATACAATTACAGTATATAGTAATTAGAAATTCTGAAGTATATTGTGTACAATACAATTACAGTATATAGTAATTAGAAATTCTGAAGTATATATTGTGTACAATACAATTACAGTATATAGTAATTAGAAATTCTGAAGTATATTGTGTACAATACAATTACAGTATATAGTAATTAGAAATTCTGAAGTATATTGTGTACAATACAATTACAGTATATAGTAATTAGAAATTCTGAAGTATATTGTGTACAATACAATTACAGTATATAGTAATTAGAAATTCTGAAGTATATTGTGTACAATACAATTACAGTATATAGTAATTAGAAATTCTGAAGTATATTGTGTACAATACAATTACAGTATACAGTAATTAGAAATTCTGAAGTATATTGTGTACAATACAATTACAGTATATAGTAATTAGAAATTCTGAAGTATATTGTGTACAATACAATTACAGTATATAGTAATTAGAAATTCTGAAGTATATTGTGTACAATTAATTAGTACTCGTACTTTATGTTGGCTACACTTTGATGTTGAATAGAATATTCGTTAAAATCGATATAGCTGCCACGTCTTCATGCTACGTGTATAGTTAAATATCATAGAAAAATGTATTGAAAAAATCGCTAGAAAATGTAAAAATCATTGATGAGACATAATTTGAAAAATGAAACATAAGAAAAAACTGACAGGGTTTATGAATTAATTTAAAAAGTCGCGTCACAGGTTGTAAGGTTTAGCTCTAACAGTTCAGTAATTACTACTGAATAATGGCAACGCTTCAAATGGTATGGTCATGTAAAAATAACGGTAGAAAACAGATTCTCAAGACGAATAGTAGAATGGGTGCCACTTGGTAGAAAAAGAACAAGAAGATGGACAAAAATAAGTGGATTGATGGTGTTTTGAGCAGCATGAGACAAAAATATTGGACAATTGGAATTGGAATGACATAGAGATGTAGAGGAGAATAATATTCGATTAATTGGGCGCAGGAAGATGGTGTGAAACATTATGAAACCTGCTAAATAAATAAATAATATAAGTTACTGAAGTAACACTAGCAGAAGAACAAAACGGGTTCCGAAAAGGAAGATCTTGTACCGAGTATTTGCCCTGAATCAGATTATAGCATCTTCTATTAACCAAGATAAGAAAGAAACCTAGAAAACACATTTGTTATTCATAGACTTAGATAAAGTTATTGATCGAGTAAACAGGGAAATATTGTGGAATATACTAAAAGAAAAAAAAAGGCCTCAATATTCAAGATTATAGACAAATGTTAAGAGCTTGTACTATGCAACAAATATTTTTATTGACCCACAGTTGACTAAAAATAAGACATTTTTTTCAAATAAACCAAGGAGTACGACAAGGGTTGTTCACTCTCACCTATATTATTTCATATTTATATGGACGATATCCTAAAAGAATGGAAGAAGGTTTTTAATGATGAAGGAATATTAATTGATAATAAAGATAAAATAAAATGCTTGATTATTCGCCTGACGATCGTTGTTACCTTTTAGCAGACAGAATCTGAAAATGAGCTCTAAATGGAAGCATATACACTTTAAATTAATAGCCAATAGATAGAATTGTAAAATATCAATGAACATAAGTCAAAAGTAAATGACGAACATTTATTGGTAAATTATGAGAATTAAGATAAAAAATTGTGTACTGGATAACAAAATAATAGAACAAGTATTACATTTCCAATAATTAGGATGTGATATACGAGTAACTTATAGAGAAAATAAAGTAAATAAATTTCAGGCTATTTGTGGAACCATAAAAATAACCTTAGGTCGGAAAACAAGGAAAGATACGAAACTTAAATTATATAAAACAATGGCTGTTCCTTCATTGTTGTATGGAAGTGAAAATTGGATAATGAAATCAAGGGATAAAGCAGGATACAGACTGCCGAAATGCTGTTTTTACGTAATGTGAAAGGATGCACAAGAGCGGATAGAATAAGGAATGAAACTATACGAGAAGAATTAAATGTATATAAAATTGAAGATAAAAATCAGCGAAAATAATAAGAAATGGACAGAACACTTAATGAGAATGAACAACGAAAGAATACCAAAAAGAACCTTCCTGTATAATCCCAGAGGAACAAGAGATGTTGGCCGACCACGTAAAAGATGGACTCCACTTTTAACTTCGCCGGAACAGGCCGCATAGCCTAAACCTTGTAGTAGAAGAAGGAGAAGAAGAAGTTAAAAACTTTATGAACACACTGTATTCCAATATAAAAATGTAAACAATTACACTAACTTTTACATGCTATGATCACTTCTGGATACCAGAGGGTAAGCACCAAGTGCTGCATTCAATGTTTGGTATGTTACTGTCATGTATATCGATTCACGAACATGGTCGTTGTGATGGGAATTGCAAGGAATTTATAGTAAATGAAGTAGAGACATTCTATAGTGCAGGACCAAAGCCGAAGTCATCACCACTTCATCATGTAGAAATTCGAACACTATGACAAAGAAACAGACAATTTATTTCATACCCCTAACATTAATACATATAACTACAATGTATAAGTTAGAATCTATATTATTTTCTATACTTTACTTGTGCATGTCCAAGAATCTTAACTTAAGCAAATTTTAAACTGTACATTTGTTAAATGGGAACAAATTGGAATATTAACAATAAAAATGCAAAAGGTTACTGAACGTCTTATTTTAGAAGAACAGAATGTTTTCAGGAAAGGCAGATCTTGCACAGATAATATATTTATTGTAAAACAAATTATTCAAAAACACCATGGGTGGATATTTCATCCAAAGTCTAAACCACGATCCTGGTTTTCCGATTTTCTTATGTTTCCATAACAACCATAAAACTTAAAATTACGGCTGTTAATTACAAAAAAAACAAATGTCTAAATTGTGCTTATGGTTTCATAACAATTTCTATCAATTTTTAGTCATTTTTATAAGTGTTATGGAAACAAAAAATTGGAAAACCGGGGTCGTGGTTTAGACTTCGGTTCAGAATGGATTTAATAAACAAAACACATTATGGGGTTTATCGATTTTGAAAAAAATCCTTCGATCGAGTACATAGAAATATCATCATTATCAGCATCAATGATTAACCTTAGGGTCTGTTCCGATCTCATGTTGGAATCCATCCGTCCATCTTTTGCTGGTTCTTCCTACATTTATTCGTCCTAGTGGTCTACAGTGAATAATATTTTTTATTATTGATTTCGTACATCTCAATGATGGATAAATCATATTTGAAGAGAAAAATTATACGCTCAGACCGGGACTTGAACCCGGGACCCTTGGTTCTCTAGACCAAGTGCTCTACCAACTGAGCTACCTGAGCAAGTACCGATCTAAACGCAAATCTTTCTCTATATACATTGTAATTCCCATCCACCAAATGCTGTGAAGCCATGCTTCTATCTTGCAAATGGCGGCTCCTTTATTAAGAAGACATATTTGGGAATTATACATTACAGCCAGTACGGCTGAGATGTACGAAATCAATAATAAAAACTTGGAAAAAGCCGTACTGGCTGTAATGTATAATTCCCAAATATGTCTTCTTAATAAAGGAGCCGCCATTTGCAAGATAGAAGCATGGCTTCACAGCATTTGGTGGATGGGAATTACAATGTATATAGAGAAAGATTTGCGTTTAGATCGGTACTTGCTCAGGTAGCTCAGTTGGTAGAGCACTTGGTCTAGAGAACCAAGGGTCCCGGGTTCAAGTCCCGGTCTGAGCGTATAATTTTTCTCTTCAAATAAGTGAATAATATGTTTTATCCATTCTATCGATGAGGTCCATCCATACGTCTCTGTATTGAGCAATTCTGTCTAATAGCTCGAATATATTTAGTTCTGTTCGTATATTTTAATTTCTTTCCGATCTGCTATTGTATATACATCCACACCGCTCAAAAACCTAATTTCTGAAGTTGATATTCTTCGTTCCTGGTTTTTGGTTAAGCTCCAGTATTCCGATCCAAATAGATATGTTGGAATCGCGATTGTTTTATATATATTTTTTTTTAATGTCTCCTTTCTAGTTCCCTTGAGACTTCGTTTTATAGTTTCCTAAGAACTTCATTCTTAAATTACACGTAAGCTTTTCTCCTCCCTTAAAATAAGAGGTCATGTTCAACACCTATATAACTGGGAGAATAACAGTTTTATATATTTTTAGTTTAGCGGTTCTCGAAAGAAGTCGGGACGACAGGAGTCCATGTAATGCATAATAGCACTCATTTCCAGAATTGAGCCTATCTTCAAGTTCTTTGTGCATCTCCTTCCTGTTCTTTTATGTTATTTATCCATTTATTCATTTATCCAACAAGTATTTTTATAGGGTCAATATGAAATATATCTTATATCTCTACAATTGCTGCTTCTTTTTTTTAAGATTAATTATTATTGTTCCTAGGTGTAATCGCATTTAGCCACTTCTACAAAAATTTCCCTCATTTGTCAATAAGTGACCATTTCCATTATATAATGTATTTCTATGCGTGAGCATATATTTTGTTTTATTGATGTTTACTTCCAGTGACAATTACTTAGTAGAGTGTGCGTGTTAGACCTTAATATCTCCTAGCTATCGCCTAATAATAAAATGGAAGACACATGCATGAAAAATATTATACTGAACCATATTGGTAAACATACTGTTTCAACTCTACTAAACAACTGTTCCGCCCACAAACTCCCACGGGAATGACCTTTATACCTCATAAAAAAATTGTTGTTCAGGTTAGTACAAAATGAAGTTCAATTTCAGAGCTAATTGAAGTTAAAAATGTTCAACATATTACATCATATGTAGCCCATATATATATCCATCCATTGTCATTCTGCCCGAAGGCAGGTCCTTTACTGCAATCATAGCATTTTCATGCTATGCTTGCAGCTTTTACTAGGGAATTGTAGGTGTGGTAGCTTCCCGTTGCTTTCCACACCGATGAAGGATGATGATGATGATAAGGATGATGATGATGATGATGATGGCCATATGATTTCGAGAACTGTTTGGGCCTTAAAGTTTTCCTGACATTTGTCTTACAGGTGAGGAAAAACCCCGATAAAAACCTCACCCAGAAAAACTGGCCCGACCGGCGATCGAACCCGGGCCCGCTGCGTGACAAGGCAGCACGCTACCTCGAGATCACAGCGCTGGACATATATGTATACTTTAATAATTTCTGGCCAATAGCAGGATATCAAAGAACAGACAAAAAAAACTGAATACAGAAATAAAGACAGCAACTAAAAGTAGAGGAATTAAACACAACAATAGTGAAATACAGAACAAACTGGAAAGAACACTTAGCAAGGATGACTGAGAACAGAATACCAAAAGCAGAATACAACTATTCACAGTTAACAATGACAATATTAAAGAAAAGTTTTAAATTAAATTTATTTCCCGTAAACAGCAAAGGAAAAAAGAAGTTTGGGAAGACCAAAGAAATGATGTAAAGAGCAGCAATTTGGAGCCGAAACAGGCTAGCAAAAAGCCTAAACCGTGACAAATAATAATAATAACAATAATAATAATAATAATAATAATAATAATAATAATAATGTCTGGTTTCAGAATGAATTGCTACACCCATTTTTTTTTTCAGAATAACATATTGCCTTGTATTCCTAACAGAATAAAAATGTATATTTTTCTTTCTTCCTTCTACTTAAATCCATTATAAATCCTATAATGATACGTTTGCATTTTAAATTGTAACAGACCGTAAGAAAAAAGTAGAGAGACTCCTTCAAATATGGTCAAGGGAGGAGAAGGATAAAGAGAGTTGGAGAAGGGAGAGTGAAGAGAAAGAGAGAAAGAGAGAGTTAGAAATAGAGTACGATAACGTTTGAAAGGCAAAGAAATGTCTAATTTTTACATAACGCAATTTAATTTTTCTTCACGTGTTTGAATAAAACATCACATAGCCTATTTACTATCTATCCCTATAGACTACTAATGTATGCTAAATCAGGAAAACTAAATATATGTTCACGCAGAGAAAAACATTATATAATGTAGATGGACAATTAACGACAAATGATGGAAATTTTTAAGAAGCGATCGAATTCAAATACGTAGGAATAATAATTTCGTACAAATAGGAAAGAGGCTCAATTCTGCAAAGAAATGTCATTATGCACTAATGTATTGCAGAGACTCTTGTCGTACCAACATCTAAAACAAAATTAACCAAAATGTATAAACTGTTATTCTCATTGTTATATTATATGGATGCGAAACGTGGGCCCTTACTTTAAGGGAAGATAAAAGTTTACGAGTATTTGAGAATAATTTTTTTAGGAAAATTGTTGGACCAAATAGAGGTGAACAGACAGGAAAATGGGGAAGACTACTAACAGTGAGCTACATGATCTTTATAGGAAAACCAGATATAATAAGAAGAGTTAAGTCTCGTAGGCTGCGATAGGCAGGACAAGAGGCACGAATAGGAACTGAAAGAGAGTAGAAAACGAGAGAGAAAACGCCCAGTTGGTAGACCAAGAATGAGGTGGGATAATATCATTAACTATGATTTGAGGAAGTAGATTATACAGGAGATGATTGAAAAACAGCTCGGAATAACTAACTCACTCACTCACTGGCACTATCGAACCCATTTGTCCAGGGCCTCGAGGACATAAGCTCTCCATTCATCCCTGTTCTGACCTAATGTTTTCCAATTATCCTCTTTACATTTTACTCATTTCAAGTCATGGTTAATACTATTTTCCCAGTCGATTCTTGGTCTACCAACTGAACGTTTTCCATCTAGTTTCCTACAAAAAGTTTCCATGCTCCTTTTCCATTCCCTATACGTGCCACATATCCTGTTCAACGTAGTCTACGAGATATAACTGTTCTTATTATATCTAGCTTCCTATAAAGATCATGTAGCTCACTGATATGTAGATTTCTCCATTCGGCCGTCAGTTCATCTCTCTTTGGTCCAAAAATTGTCCTATGAACTTTATTCTCAAATACTCATCTTTTCTCTTCTCTTAGCGTAAGAATTCATGTTTCGCATCCATATAATGTAACTGTTCAGTTTAACTGTTTTTTTTTTTAGAGAATTTGAGACGACAAAGAGTCACTGTAATGCATAACAGCATGCATTTCCAGAATTGAGCCTACGTTTAGTTTCTTTATGCATCTCATTCCTGTTTGTAATTATTGTTCCTAGGTATCTGAATTCAACCCTCATTTATCATTAATTGTCCATTTCCATTATATATATTGTCCACCGCTGTGGTCTCGAGGTAGCGTGCTGCCTTGTCACGCAGCGGGCCCGGGTTCGATCCCCGGTAGGGACAGTTTTTCTGGGTGAGGTTTATATCGGGGTTTTTCCTCGCCTGTAAGACAAATGTCAGGAAAACGTTAAGGCTCAAACGCTCCCCGAAATCATATGGCCATCATCATCATCATCATCCTTCATCGGTGTGGAAAGCAACGGGAAGCTAACACACCTACAATTCCCTAGTAAATATGCAAGCATAACATGAAAATGCTATGATTGCAGTGAAGGACCTACCTTCGGGCAGAATTACTATGGATGGATATATATATTTCTATGTGTGAATATGTATTTAGTTTGATGGATGTTTACTTCCAGTTACAATAGGAAATATTACGAAGACAAAATTTCATTCGGGGCAGGAAGAGGATGGATGTAAACTAGGAAAGAATATATATAATAAATTACATAAACTAGAAGTCTCATTTGTAATATTTTAATTGATGATAATTGAATAGGTGAAAGCAATAACGGTGTAAGTTACGTTTAGATAATTCAGAGAAAAATGAGTTTAAACATTTGCTGTAGGTAATAAACCAATAAAAACAGTTGTATATCCGTCACCAAACAGCAGTAGTTGACAGTATACACTTGTAGCCTATATCTGTACCATTCAAAAGTAGGTCCCAATGACATGTGATGACTACACTTAACTTAATTATCATAAAGATGTCACTTATACCGATATAGTTTTCACCGATTCAATTTGTAACTAATGTTGTATTACTTTCTCTGCTAAACTATGTAATGAACAAAATTTCTTGTGAGAATTTACTAGACAATGAGTGTAATCATAAAAAAAAGTCGTGTTAGGGAACAAAAAGGAAGAGAAAGTGAAAACAAAACAATGCGAATTTCTTAAAGCATACTAAATTATGTTCTTTTATAGATTTAATTTCAAATAAATGTAGACTTTATTATTTTCTACTCTCTCGTTTTCCCGATGGAAGATAAAAGAGGTATTATGAAAGAATCATTAATCAAAAAAATGATCGTAAACCATCGCTCAGGTTATTGATTAAAATATTATCATCATCACTCCAGGGATTAGGCAATTGCCCGTTTCGACTTCATAATGCATCAGCCCAACGTCTTCTAGGTCTTCCAACATCACGTCTTCCTCTTGCTTGATAATTTCTTGCTAACAATGGATATCACTCCTTACTCATTCCATCCATATGATCAATCCATTTCTGTCTGTAATTCATGACCTTATCCAGTAAAGGCTGTACTTTCAATTCTTCTCTTATATCCTCATTTCTTATTCTATCAAGTCTTGTACATCCTTTAACTTGTCTTAGGAACCTCATCTCCGCCGTTTGTATTCTATCCTTGTTTTTTCATTGGTGCCCAAGTTTCACATCCATACAATATTGTGGGAATATTAATATTATAAAATTCGTACCTGATGTATCAGTTGTTCTCAACTAAAACTTCTGTTTAGAAAAGTCGTCATACATTAGATAATGTAGGCCTTTCAGAAGACAATATTCCATACAAGCATTTACAATGCTACTGGGTGTTTTCGAAGCTTTTTTAAAAGAACTTGTCAATAATATTGTAACTGCGATCTCTATTATTGTATTTATGTCCAATTATAACAAAGCAAATAAACAACGATAATGATAATAAACTTCTAACTTAAATACGTAAATAAATAATAATAATAATAATAATAATAATAATTTATTTTAGCTGGCAGAGTTAAGGTCATAAGGCCTTCTCTTCCATTCAACCAGCGAATAGTAATATTATACAAAAATTACGTACATATTACAATTTTAAGATATTATTAAAATACAGACTAAACAAAATACAATGATGATGTAATATTCTTAGGGAAAATAAATCAATGGTGACAGTATAATAATTTAAAGACTTTTTTCTAGTTAATACTAACAAAAACATAGAATATAATAAAATTAAAATGATATAAAATAAAGTAAGTAGCTTCCTAGATGATTATTAATGGAATGCTCTATATAGTAGTTATGCAGTTAATGTTTTCATTGGGTCGAACTTAAGATATCAGATAATTTGGATTTAAATAATGATAGCGATTGACAGTCCCTGAAATGGCATATATCATTAAAACTAAATATATGTCCGCACATATAAATACATTATATAATGGAAATGGAAATGTCAATGACAAATGAGGAAAATTTTTGCTCTGAACCCATCATATTATTTAGAACTTACGTAATAGATGCGAAGTAAATGTATGTTACTCAGAGAGAATAAATGTTTTTAAACCCGTTGTTCATTTCCTGGCCACAAAAAAAAAGAAAGAAAATAAATAAAATGTGTACGGGAATTTAGTAAAAACATGCAGAACAGAAACTAATTCAATGCACCTTAATTAATATGGACTGGTATGAGATAATGAACCCACAGAGGTTCGCAATGATTGCTCGCATGTAAATGCGGAATATAATTTCCGAGCTTGCGAGAGGAGAATACTATTAATTTGATGTGGTGCGCAATCGATACCCCACGCGTATCATCAACACCTGTCAAAGGATGCAAATACGTGCACTTGCAATGCTACTGTCCTGGTATCATACCTCCTCATTTCCAACAATTGCTAGTCCTACATACTGTAGTAATTTGAACATTGCAATATGTGTAAGACATAGTATATATCTATCTCTCTATCTTCGGGTTTTTACAGCTGCTGCCGTCTTCCCGTGCCAAACCTCCAAAGCCTACGGTCTTGGGCATCTTCGATGCTTAGCCCTCTAGCTTGCATTACTGTCTTCATGTTTTCCTTCCATGTTAACCTTGGTCTTCCTCTTTTCTTCTTTCTGTTCGGATGCCATTCATGTAGCTGCTTCGGCCATCGCTCATCTTCCATTCTTAAACATGTCCTAACCACTTTAATTCATTTTCCTCAATTCTTTCAATTATGCTTTCTTCTGCTTCCATTATGTTTCTAATTTCCTTATTTGTGACACGTTCTAATTTAGACTTTCTGGCACTTCTTCGTAAATAATCCATTTCTAGAGCTATTAGTATATTTTTGTAGTACTTATTGATTGTCCATACCTCACTTCCGTACATTGCAACAGATTCCACCAATGTTTTACCAATATATTTTTTTTTGTCTTTCCAAATATGCTTATCCCACCATATGGAATTTAACGATGATATTATTTTGCTACTCAATTCAATTCTATGTTTTATGTTCTCTTTTCCTATACCTTCGATGTTATCCATAATCATTCCCAAATATTTAGTTTGTTTCACTTGCTTTATTTGGATTCCTTCTTCCAATATTAAATTTTCTCTTTCATTGCTATTTATTGCCAGATATTCTGTTTTTTTGTAAATTTACTGTGAGACCCCATGATTCATATGTGTTTTTCAACCTTTTTATCATGAATTCCATATCAAATTTGTCTTGCGCTAAAACCAGTTGATCATCGGCAAATTGTAATGTCAGCAAAAATGTGTTGCCTATTGGGATCCCCATACCTTTGCAGCTTTGTTTCCATTTCGTTAATATAAATTCTACATAAATATTAAATAAAATTGGTGATAGACTGCGCCCTTGTTTCAATCCCTTTGAGGTTTTTATAGGATTAGACATTATATTTCTCATTTTAACATAAGCGGAGTTATCTTTATAGATTTGTTTAATAATTTCTATTAGGTTTCTGTCAATATTGTATTTCTCCAATACTTCCCATAATTTGTTCCTCGGAATTGAGTCATAAGCTTTCTTTAAATCTATCATTGTCAAATGGGTTTCTTCTCCAACTGCAGTCCGTTTTTCAATTAACTGGTGTATTGCAAATATATTGTCAACACATGACCTTCCTGGTCTGAATCCATTTTGATCTTCTCCTAATTTGTCTTTAACATCTTTTTGTAACTTTGTTTTTAATAACTTCGTAAATATTCTATATAATTTGTTATTTATACTTAGTCTTCTGTACTTTTTTGCGTCTCTTCTATCGCCCTTCTTGTATATTGGTACAATGTAGCTTATTTTCCATTCATCAGGAATCTTCTGTATTGCAATGCACTTATTAAACAAGTCCCTCAATCTACCTATTAAATTTTTTGGGCCATATTTGATTAACTCATTGGGTATGTTTCCCGGCCCTGGTGCCTTTTTATTCTTTAGGGTTTGAATTTCTAATTCTATATCTATTGTATCAAATTCCAGGGCGTTCATTTCTATAGTTGGATTTTCTGTTGTTTCCATAAACTCATTTCTAGTTTCTGACAGTAAAGCTTTGTAATGTTTTTCTGCGTCTGATTTTGCTAACAAATTTATCTTGCTGGATCCTTGGTTGGTTTTCAGTGTTTTTAGAAATCTCCATACTTCTGATGATTGTGATCCTCCTATATAACTTTCTATTTCTTGGCATTTGCTTTTCCATAATTTGTTTTTTTTTCTTCTATCACTTTCCTTTTAACTTTGGCGTTTGTTCTCTTGTATTCTATCCAATGTTCTGTTGTTTTATTTGCCAACCATTCTAAGTAGCATTTTTTCTTCTTTTTTGGTTAATTCTTCAATATCATCATTCCACCAACCTTGTGTATTTTGTTTTTTATTTATTGTGCCTAATGCTTCTTTTGCTGCCGAATGTATTATTTCCTTTAATTGATTATATTCTTCTTCTATGTCTTCCTTGTAATCCAAATTCTCAATTTTAATCCTCAGTCTTTCTTTATATAAGTTTTTGATACTATCCTGATTAAATAAATACAGTTTAATTTTTCTTCCTGCTTCAGTTGCATTGTTGATTCCCTTGCTTCATCATGCACTTTTTTCCCTGTAAGGAATTTGGGGAAGATCTGTGCTGTGAGTAGATAGTGGTCAGAACCACAATTTGCTCCTCTTTTAACCCTTGAGTCCTTAATAAATAAGGAAGTATTTTGCTTTACAATTATGTAGTCTATTATTGATTTCTGATTGAGACTAGGTCGTTCCCAAGTAAATTTATGAATATCCTTATGATCGAAAAATGTGTTTACTATCTTTAATTTATGTTGTTTGCACATCTCTATGATTCTATTTCCATTATCGTTGACTTCTTGTTCCCCATATTTTCCTACTGCTTCATCATTGTTTCTTCTACCCACTTTCCCATTTAAATCTCCCATTAGTATTAATTCTTCATTACTTTGTATTTTCTCTATTTGTTCCACTAATACTGAATAGTACTTTTCTTTCTGACTCTGTGCGGCATCATCTGTTGGTGCGTAGACTGCCAAGAACACTATTGTTCTTCCCATAAGCTTCATTTTAATCTTTAGGCATCTTTCATTAATATATTCATATTCTATTATGTTTTTACTGTATTTCTTTTTTACAAACATTGATACTCCTGTTTTAGCTCTTTTTGATTTATTTACACCTGACCAAAAATGTATGTAGTTTCCTAAATTTGAATTTCCCGATCCTTTCTTTTTTGTTTCCGTCACTGCTGCAATATCTATATTGTTCTGAAATAATTCTCCTGCTACTTCATTAACTTTGTTTCTAATTCCTCGTACATTCCACGTGCCTATATTCAATGCATAGTATATATATAATCTCCCAACCAAAACCATTTTTAATTAATAATGGAAAAAATATACAAAAAAACTGCTACATGCACACTATTGAAAAACACTAAGAAATTGGGACTGGAAGTAAATATCAATGAAACTAAATACATGGTCACAAAGAAATACATTATATAATGGAAATGTACAGCTGATGATACATAAGGGGAATTTTGAGGAGGTGGCTATATTCAAATACCTGGGAACAATAATCACAAATATGAATCCCTGTTTATGATCTTTAGGTTTTGTATTCCTTTTTACAGTTGGTGGGTTGACAGGAGTTGTTCTTGCTAAAAAAAAGATATTATACATAGACTCAGTTCTTGAAATGCGTGCTATTATGCATTACAAGTACTCCTGTCTTTCCAACTGCTTTAAAAAAAATGTTAAACTGAAAATATACAGTGTGTCCATAAAGTCCTGTTAACAAAACAATGTAACTTAGCTCGTAAACTATTTGAGATAGAGGCAAGCGGTTTTTTGCAACGTATTCTACATCACTCAAAGTTTTGTTTACATTTGTTGCAGTTTGTGATTTAAACGGAAATGACACCACAGGAAAAGGCCCAATGTGTATGGTGATATGCTGAGTCTGGTGAATCATCAGTATCTGTTCAGCCAAATTTCCGCCGGCAATGTGGAAGAGATCCTCCATAAAAATAATTCATAGTCAGATGGGCTGCGCAACTGGCAGTGTCACAGAGTGAACGACCACGTGTGAGCCAAAAACTATCGACAATGTGCAACTTGCATTTCAACTCAGACCTACAAAATCAGTTCTTCGTGCTTCATAGGAACTGCATTTACCAAAATCAACCATTCATAACGTCCTCCACAAACGGATACATCTCCAGGCCTATAAAGTGCAAATTACGCAAGCGTTGCTGCCAACTGACTTCCCTCGGCGTGCGGAATTTGTTGATTCCATGCTGAACGCAATTAACGAAGACTATGAGTACCTGCAGAGAGGGATGTTCTCTGATGAAGCGACTTTCTTTGTGTCTGGACATGTTAACCGTCATAACGTTCGGATATGGGGGTACTGGTGATTTACCAAGCTCAGCATACCACCATACATATTGGGCCTTTTCATGTGGTGTCGTCATTGTCTGCAACAAATGTAAACAAAACTTTGAGAGATGTAGAATACGTTTCAAAAAACCGCATGCCTCTATCTCAAATAGTTTACGAGCTATATTCCATTGTTTTGGTAGCAGGACTTTGTGGACACCCTGTATAAAACTGTTATGCTACCAGTTATATTAAATGGATGCGAAACATGGACTCTTACTTTAAGGGAGGAAAGGAGATTACGAGTATTTGAGAATAAATTTCTTAGGAAAATGTTTGAACCAAAGAGAGAAGAACAGACAGGTGAACGGAGAAGACTACATAATAGTGAACTACGTGGTCTTTATAGGAAGCCATATATAATAAGAACAGTTGGGGAATGAGAGACGTGCATGGAAGCTTCTTGTATGAAAACCAGAGGGAAAACGCCCAGTTGGTAGATCAAGAATTGGGGGTGGGAGAATAACATTAACCATGATTTGAGGGAAGTAGATTATACAGGGAATAATTGGAAAGCATTAGCTTAGGATAGGGATGTATGAAGAGCTGAAGTCCGCGCGGACATGAACCTACGGGTTCGATAGTGCCAGTGAGTTAGTATAATATATAAATTGCAACAATAGCTAGTGCTATATCAGATATTTAAAGATGACTAGTTACAAAACCTAATTTTGTAACCTGTTGTCTACAATAGTTTATCTACGTTCAGAGTATTTTAGTGTATGTTGTATATATAGTATATTAGAAGGAATTTATTTATTACGGAAAATATATGTTTAGAGGAAGAGAATGTGGGCTTTGGAAAAAGACACGATAAATTAACAAACATTGTTGTCATATTCTGCAATTTTGGGTGCTAGTTTCATATGTGAATTTAAAGTAAAAATGAACTGAGAAGGTAATTTTCACGGTTGATCAGGAAACAATTTAAAAGTAATCCCAGATGCAATTATTAATATTTTATATTTAAAAATTAATGTTTGTATGTTTGTTTCTTCGTACTTTATGCGCGGCCATACAGTTGATCCGATTGTGATGGGTTTTTTGTAAAATGTTCAGGAGATTCCCGGGATGAACAGAGGCTATGAGAGAGTTGTGATACTCAACTCCTACACCCCTAAAAATCGCCCTTTGTAGTGGAAAAGTGAAAAAAGTAGCTCTTTGGACGCTTAAATGGCTTACGCTGCCTAAACCATAACAAATACATAAAATTAATGTACACAGAATTGAATATCTCAAAAAGCTCTACAAAAAAGTCCGCGAAAGCATATGTTTATCTCTTACGGATAACTCACAATAATCATTTTTGTCTTTCATTGATACCAAGAGTCTCGCGCCGTAGCCGAAGTCTTGGCGTAGAACTACGGGACTTACGCTGGTTCGAGTCACTACGGGGGAAGAAATTTTTCTCATGGAATTTCGGCCAGTATGGGACCGGTGCACAGTGGGTCAAAAATGAAATCTAGCTGGGGGAAAAAAAACTGTTTCGACTCACTTTCATCAATTTACTTTTTTTTTTCACTCTAATATAATTGTTAGATGACGGTTCTTAACTTATCTGCAAAGGAGGGTACAATTTAGAAGTGGAGGTTTACTTGAAATCCGAAATTAAAACCTCCTGTATATCGACTGGACCGATTTGGGGTTTTTTTTTTTTTTTCTGTGTGTTTGAGTGGGTCCCTGGATGGTTTAGATTCACAATTGGACTTGGTAGGTGGCGCGGCGATCGGGTTATAGGATTTTTTTTTATGTCAGATGCATAGTCATCTGCATTATCGTTATGTTCCGACATAACTATGTGACGTCATCATTCACACTTCTTGAGCCGCAACAGAAGGCTGTAAGAGGTTTTGTTGCGAACGTATTTAATAATATCTAATTATGTCCTAATTGCTGAATTGTATAGTAAAAAAGTAACATATTTTATCGTCCGCCCATGACATGAAAATTGAACGTTCGGGCAGGACAACGTCTGCTGGGTACGCTAGGACGTCTATAAAAGTTATGAAAAGTTTATTCAAGTAATTATACGAAATCATCCTCATAAGATATACGTAAAGTATAAGTTTTGTTAATATTTAATTTTAGGAAGTTATATTTTGAGGTTATTTTAATTATATTATTTTTAATCTGGACATCTTACCTCAATACTAATGTTGATTTGTTCTTGAATATGTTTTGAAACATGTTCAAGAACAAATCAACATTAATATTGAGGTAAGATGTCCAGACTAAAAATAATATGTTTTGTTGCCTAGTAACTAGGAACTAACGCGTCACTGATTGTTACAATAGTAGATAAAGTAATATAAACACTTAAAATATTGCAATTCCAACAGTAGCCTCGTAGTTCTAACATGGGAACTGTCAATCATTGCATGCTGAAAGTTCCTTGAACTTTCTCCAAGAGGAGCAATGTGATGTAACAAGGCAGTGTCCAAAAAAATAATCTGCCGCTACTTCTATAATCCAAAATTTCTTTCGTGGAGGAGAAAGATGTTGAGGTCTTAGCGGACATCTTCGTTTCTTATTTTATCTAATTTAGAACATCACTTAATGGATCTTAGAAATTTAACTTCTGCTGGCTGTATTTTATTCCAATCTCCCTTTCGCAGTGTCCAAGTTTCATTCCCATATAGCAATGCTGGAATTGCCATAACCTTGTAAATTTAAACTTATATTTTTTGAAAGAAATGTATTACATACAAATGAAGAGAGGCGATTAAGATGATACGGACATCTCAAGAGGATAATATCTGATAGAGTCTCTAAGAAGATCTTGGAGTGGAAAACAAATAGTAAAAAAGAGATGGATGGCCTAAAGAAGTTTGAATGGACGGTGTGAGAAGAAATATGAGTGAACTGGGACTTACAGATGAGGATGTTCAGGATAGCTACAACTGGAAAAGGAGAATTTCTTGAGAGCGAAGGAAAACCACTGTATTGTGAATGAATTCCGAAAAATACTTTTTTTTTTAATTATTATTCACTGAGAGTAATTCATATTATAATTACAAAAAAAATAAACGTTATCTCAGTCATTTTTTTTAATATTTTCAATCTTCTCTTAATTTGTTGAATAATAAACTCTTGTGGATAATAATTTTCCATCAAAATATGTTTAACTAATTCAATGTTTTGTTTATGGAAAGTAATATCGCTCTGTCAATTAAGCCATAAATTACACTTATTTTTTGTTGAACTGGGCGTCGTGAGTGGAAATTTATATATCTTCCAGAAAATGTTGGTTTTCTATACCAATTTTTTAACAATTTTCCATTACATAAACGTATCACTGTAACGTCAAGGAAACTAATTGACCACAATTTTCTATTTCACTAGTAAATTATAAACGGTTATGATATGAATTAAATGTATTAACTATTCTTTCAACTTCAGTTTTTGGAACACTTACAAAAATTATCATCAACAAATCTTTTATACACATCCACTGTAAAGGGTAGTTTGTTCAAACAAAAGGTCTCCAAATCGTCCATCATTATATCTGCCAGAATCGGAGACAATGGCGATCCCATGGGACTACCATAGGTCTGGGCATAACATTTTTTATTGAACGTAAAATTAGAAGAACTGAGCACTAAAGAGACCGCATCAATAAATTCATTTAAAGGAATGTTTGTTTTATTGTTAATAAACTTCCGCCTATTTTTGAGGCCTTCCATAACAAGTTCATGAGGAATATTTGTAAATAAGGATTTTACATCTAACGATATTAAAATGTTATTTATATCAATTTGTTTGTTATTAATCCATTCAACAAATTTCCAACAGTCTTTAATGTGAGACTCAGGTTTAGGTAATGACTCCGATAGTATATTACTTATATATTTTGCAAGATTGTAAGTAGGACTGTCAAGTGAAGAAACAATTATCCTCAATGGATGATCTTTCTTATGTATCTTAGGTAAGCCGTAACACCTTGGTAAATGGTGATTGTCCTTAGAACATCTTAAAATTTTCTAAAGATCTTCAGTTATGTAATTATTAATTTTCCAACATTTAACCAACTCATTTACACTACTTTGAATTTTAATAAATGGATCTTTATTTAGATTTTTATATGTACTATTGTCGTTCAACAGAGTTTCCATTTTTTTTTTGTAATTATGAATTCCGAAATAAAAAATAATATTTTTCTTGTCTTCTTTTTTAATGATCTAGCTATAACCCTGTGTCTATACTATTAAATAATGAAATACAAACATGCCCTTTCTTCTTTTCTATCATATATACGATGTTCGGAAATTCATATTTAAAACTTCTGGGGCTAGTAGTGGGGACTGAGTAGCCAATAATTTGAATAGGAATCCATGTCCGGAAAGGTACCGTATCCGTGCTATAGCCATTAAAATGTGTCGGATTTGCAGGTGTTATTTTGCAACCGGATAGGCAGTACATGACGTCAGAAGAGAACTATGTCACATGAGGTGTGACGTAAGGTACAGAATTAAATGAAGTTAGACTAATTAGAGAAGAAAGTAAAATTTATTTGTTAACAATACCAAAGTAACAAAAACACCTTCATTTGTCACTATAAAACTTGTGCTAACAGCGGAAAAAACAAATTTTGTTCTGTCTTCTGCACTGGATGTGTCCTATACGAAATTGCTCACTTCGACAGAGGCTCGATGTGACGATCACCAACGCCGTTGTACACATTTACCGCTACATTCGTTCCATCACACCTGGTGCTCCGTTAATCTCTTGTAAGCGACCATAACAGGTGACGTTTCCGGACATGGGTTCCTATTCAAAATATTGACTACTCAGTCCCCTCTACTAGCCCTAGAAGTTTGAAATAAGCATTTCCGAACACCCTGTAGGTAAAGTGATCCCACTACAGGCCATAGGAGACCATTCGGGTAATAGGAGGTTAAGGCTCCCACTTTTTCTAGACAATCTGCACTTGTCAGCCGAGGTGTCAGTTCTACGTAACGGCCGTCTTTACTCCAGAACAAGCGTTTGGTATTCATTTCAGTTAGAGGCTGAGTCGACCCCTGGGATATTGTGCCATCAGAAGGTTTTGGTCAGTTTAATATTGATGTTAAAAATTGTAATTGCTGTGTTCTAGAAGGAACAGCTATAGGCCTATATTGTTCTTTTCATATTATAATGTTACATTTTAGTTAAATTTAGGTTATGATGTTACGTTTTATGTAATTAGGTATGCGTCTCATTTTAAAATGGCGCTTAAAGCACTTGGCAATATTGCAACTCTTTTTCATAGATATTTAATGCCAGTGACAGTGAATATCATAATTAACACTTAAATTGTCAAAACACGAATTTATTCAGTTTATTTGAATGTAGCGGACCGCAGTGAAAACGGAATCTTGTACAACTGTTATTATTAGGTATATTGTAAAATTAGACACACATTTAAGTGGTTTCGTTTTCTTCTGATTTATTAAAAATATTAAATTAATTGAACCAACTGGTGTATCCAAAAGGATACATTACGAATTTAAGGGTTAAATAATAAAATCTGTTACGTTGAGTTACAAGATAATTATTTTACATCAAACAAGTCCGAATTTTCAATTCGCCACATAGTGTACGGCGACAGGCAGAGCAGAAGGTAGACAGCTTTATTTACATACATTTGCATTCGCGATTTATTAAATAACAATCGGAAACTCGTCAATAGCATATTACGATGCGAGGTTGGAAAGTGGTTTTTACAGAAATCAAGAAATATTTAACCCTTAAATTTAACCCTGTAGGATACATCAATTGTTTTAATTTGTCTAATAGTTTTAATAAAACAGAAGAAAGTTAGAGATAAGAAATTATTGTAATGTGTATGGCCTTTATAGGAAGCCAGTGTCATAGATTGCGATGGGCAGGACATGTGACAGGAATGGGGAATCAAAGACGTGCATGAAAGTTTCTTGTAGGAAAACCAGAGGGAAAACGCCCAGTTGATAGACCAAGAATGAGGTGGGAGAATAACATTAATTATGATTTGAGGGAAGTAGATGATACAGGGGATGATTGCAAAACATTGGCTCAGGATAGGGATGTATGGAGAGCTTATATCCGCGCGGCCATGAACCTACGGGTTCCATAGTGCCGGTGAGTGAGTGAGTTAGTTAGTTAGTTAGTATGTGAAATTACACAATATACCTAATAACAGTTATGCACGATTACGTTTTCAGTGCAGTCCGCCACATTTAAATAACTGATACCAGAAATTGTTTTGTCAATTCAAGGGTAAAAACCGAGTGATAGCGAGGTTTCTAATTTCCGAGATTCTGTAAAACATTTCACAAACATGCGTTGTGCATTTTTTTTTTTTTTTTTTTGCGCGACGGTCTTTTCAAATTAATAATAGACCCTAATAGTAAAACAATATATTTATTGGAAATATTTGTGTTCATTGTAAACAACTGACTTTAACAGTGTGTGCAATGTTTATTAGTTGAGACTACATCAGGCCGTGACACCAATCAGTTAAAAAAAATGGCGGCAAGTACGTATTTATTGCTTTATATTATTTCAAATAAAGTACAGTTCATTTAAAATATGCAGTGATTTGTTTCGTATAATGTATATCAACACTATCTTTTGGATATATTTTTGTATAGCCTCTGGTCCCGAGGGTCGCGGGTTCAAACCCGGCCGGAGTCCATGGATTTTTTTAGGATGGAAAAATCCAAGGAGCCAGTCCTCCGGGAGGGACATTAAGTCGTGGGTCCCAAATCTGAAGATTTTCAGGCTCATAAAAGATCATTTAGCCTGAATGAAAAGGCCTCTAAACAAAATTTACCGAATTTTCCCGTCCTAGTATTACCTTGGTTTCCTAGATGTCAGTATGAGGCGGAACGCTGACCACGGACCACTCAAATGACATCTATACCAAAACAAGTGTAACTAAATTAGTATGGTTCAAATTCTTCCTTGTAGGGGAGAGCGCCTGAATCTCTGTTAAGGGAAACATAAGATTACAAGAAGATATACATTGTGCGTAGTATACATAAGGGGCAGTTGTTTTACTTCCTGAACGTAATATGTAACATTCCATACATCCATAGTAAGTCTGCCCGAGGGCAGGTCTTTCACTGCAATTGTAGCATTTTCATGCTATGCTTGCAGCTTTACTAGGGACTTGTAGGTGTGGTAGCTTCCCGTTGCTTTCCACAGTATGTAATATTAGTATAGTTGTTGGCAACCCCGAAAAGTAGAAATTGAACTTTCAATCATGGTCGCCATTGCTGTAAGTACGACAAAACGCACTATCGCACAAAAATATTATGTAGGCTGCCTACGTATTGAAGGATGAGATGTTTTATTTCACGTGGGAAAGTTCAACACTGAAAAGTTGTATGGAACTCACAATTTTTTACATAATTTGTTCTATTTATAATAAAATATCTGCGAACAACATTTGGAAAAGAAATCCGAATTGCTGCCTCAGGTGGCAGCGTGCCTATTTTCTGACTAGCGGACCCGGGTTCGATACTCGACGGGTTGAATTTTTTATTATTAAATTAATTAAATGAACATTAATTTGATTGCAAAATTTTGAATTTTGGGGTCAGGAGAGAGATGGTGTATAATTTTAATCGCTACATTGTGCAGCAGATTCCTGCAATCAATTGAAACCCTCTCCACAATACATAAGTTGAGAAGGTATGTGGTACTGTTGACAGCGAATCGTCCGTCGGATGAGGACGTTAAACCTGGCGCCCCGCTTGGTGCTTTCTACAGGACTAGGCTACATGCCGACACTTTCACAATTCTCTTCATCATCACGTCTCATACAACACACATAACACTACAAAAACATAAATATAACTCATCTTAACACTCCCCTCTGTACACAATACAAGAATGTATCTATATAAAGTGGTCTACTGAAGTGGTGCGTATTTTGAAAATAGATCACAATTACGCCATCTATCCGCAGAGCTCGGAACCCGAAGCACGTAAAGTGCAGTAGGGGCATTAGAACACACGCGCGCGCACACACATCCGTTTCGAAACAAAACAAAACAAAAATAAGTGGGAGATCTTGGAATGTTGGCAGTTAGTTGGCACATAGATTTGAAGACGTGCTCTAATAAAAAATTGAATAATAGAGGAGATAATGCATCTTCTTTCAATAACCCATTGTGAATTTCAAAAGTAATCGAAAACTGTTTGTCTGCATGCATCCTACTCTTTATGCCATTTAGAATAAGTCTAACTTTTTAGGAATTTCGAGCTCCAGCAGGATACTATATAACGTCTCCTTCTTGATTGAATCGTATGCATTTTTGAAGCCTGCATACAATTGATGCAAAGTGCCATTATATTCCCATTTATTTTTATAAACTCTATCTTATGCTAAAAATCTGATCTATTGTAGATATGTTTCATCTAAATCCACATTGATGATCTCCTATTATGTCATCAATATAAGGAGGAAGTCTGCTTACTAATATATATACATTAGAATTTTGTATCAAACTGAAAGTAATGAGATGCCCCTGTAGTTATTGCTATCAGTTTTACCTCCTTTCTTATAGATTGGTATGATAATGTATTATTTAAACAATGCATAGTTTAATTAATTATGTCTATAACATTACATCCTGGAATTGCAGGGTTCGTTAAAATTATGAACAATGTAATACTTAATAAATTAATTGAAGTCAAGAGTTTTATTTAGTAATTACAATAATTTCCATATTATACAGTAATTAATACATAAATTATTACATTACACCATGCAAACAATTGCACGTATCAGGGTAGAAATGATTACGGTAGGGGTTATTAATCTGCCATTAGCCTATACAATACTCCAATATTATATAACACACAATGGGTGATAAATATACTGCAATCAGCATAGCAAATATACACCACTTATAGTATTAAATGTAAATTTATTTTTATTTGCATAATACTCGATAAAATTAAATTAAATGAACTATTAAAACCACTGCAATTCAACCGAGGATTCCAGGGGAAAAGTAAAACAAGTCACCTTTTCTACTGATTTCAGAAAAGTTATTTATTTTAATCAATGCCACCAGGTTGTCAATAGGACATTTATGGTATTCTCTCCTGGCATGGCGTAGTTGTAACCAACTTCTGAGGTTGGGACGCCTGGAAGGCGAGGTTACACTTCCCCGATGATATGATTGATGATAATAATGATAATATAAAGTAAAGTAAAGTGATCCCACAATAGGCCCGGAGGCCCTTGGGGTAGTAGGAGGTTAAGGCTCCCACTTTTTCTAGACAATCGGCACTTTATGTCAGCCGGGTTGTCAGCCCTGCGTTACGGCCGCCTTTACCCCCAGAACAAGCGTCTGGTACTCATATCCGTTAGAGGCTGAGTCGACCCCAGGGCCATAGTGCCGCCAGAAGGTTTGGGTCAGTTTAAAAATCCTGACCCTAACGGGACTTGAACCCTCGACCCTCCGGCTTGTAGCTCAGTGCCTTAACCACTACGCTGCGGCGTGCCCCCAATGATAATATAATAATAATAATAATAATAATAATAATAATAATAATAATAATAATAATAATGATGATAATAATATAATAATGATAATAACAATGATATAATAATGATAATAATAATTATTATTATTATTATTTATTTTAGCTGGCAGAGTTAAGGCCATAAGGCCTTCTCTTCCACTCAACCAGCGAATAGTAGAATTATACAAAAATTGCGTATGCCTACTTGTTACAATTTTCAGATATTAATAAAATACAGACTAAACAAAATACAACGATGGTATGATCTAAAAATAGCTAATACTAACAAAAACATGGAATATAATAAAATTAAGTAGTGGTGCGCCAGGAAAGGCCTTAATTCTAAACTTAATCTAAGGAGAATATGAATGATGGTGATTATGATTGTCATATGATGTTCGAGGAACGATAGAGCCTTAAAGTTTCCTGAAATTTGACTTACAGGTGAGGAAAACCTCCGAAAAAATCATCACCCAGGAAACTTGTCCCGACCTGGAATCGAATATGGGTCCGCTGCGTGGCAATGCAGCTCGCTACCTCGAGACCACAGTCATGAACTCAGAAAAATTATTCGAAGTGTAAACTCAATAACTTCGTCCTAACAAGGGAACTTTCAAGCAGTGAATGTCGAAACCTACCTTGAAATTACTCCTGAGAAGCGTTGTGATGTACCAAGGCCGTGTTCAAAACATAATCTGCCGCAATTAACTGTATGACACTCAAATCCAGCGCGAAATGCCACATTTAAACTAGAAGGAAGTAATATATGTCATGAATTTGGTAAATTGGATAATCCTCATAATATGTCGTTCGGAGCACGTTCCGGCACCCTTTACTCTGCTCTTACCCAAGCAGGAAGTCCATCTGCTCCGTATAGCGGGTTACATATTGCTGGATTCTGACGTCGATTTCTGTGCCTTGCAGTTAAAAACAATAGATATTTTTTGGACACACCCTTGGTACATCACAACGCTTCTCTATGAAAAATTTCAAGGTAGGTTTCGGCACCGTTTAGGTTATTGTTAA
Organism: Diploptera punctata; assembly: GCA_030220185.1. Taxonomy (NCBI): domain Eukaryota; kingdom Metazoa; phylum Arthropoda; class Insecta; order Blattodea; family Blaberidae; genus Diploptera; species Diploptera punctata. The sequence goes on from JASPKZ010008859.1 coordinate 1,921,637, forward strand.
ATATTTAAAACAATAACAATTGTACCTATGATGACACCATCCTCACAAATTAATTATCTTTCAGAACTAGTTCCATTATCAAAGTAACCAATAGAAGAGCTTTGAAGATGTAACTAGTTTCATCCGAAATATGTAGGTGATTATTTTAAACAATTTTAATTTGTTGAGGACGACGTCACCATAATTTTTTTATTGTTTTAAATATGTAATGGTTGACACTATCTTCTGAATGAAAATCTTTAATATAAAACTCCTCAGTGACTATCTACTTGTCCCCTCTACCATTTGAACCACTTAAAGTGTTATATCATTTAATGTCGAACTTTTCCTTTCCCCAATATTTAGTCCGACCTATGACATGGAGGGGGCACGCCGTAGCGTAGTGGTTAAGGCACTGCGCTACAAACCGGAAGGTCGAGGGTTCAAGTCCCGGTGGGGTCAGGATTTTTAAACTGACCAAAACCTTCTGGCGGCACTATGGCCCTGGGGTCGACTCAGCCTCTAATGGAAATGAGTAACAGACGCTTGTTCTGGGGTAAAAGCGGCCGTCACGCAGAGCTGACAACCCGGCTGACATCAAGTGCCGATTGTCCAGAAAAGTGTGAGCCTTAACCTCCCACTACCCCAAGGGCCTCCTGAGGCCTGTAGTGGGAATACTTTACTTTATGACATGGAATATTCAATAACTGCAACAGTCATACGAGTAGAGAAATTCGGTTAAGAAAACTTTAATTAACGTTGCTGGGTTCCATCACGTGAGTCCTTATATTGTGTTTTTTGCAGCCAATAACAGCAGCTACTTCAGACGCAGCCAAGAATGAGGTGGGAGAATAACACTAATTATGATTTGAAGGAATTAGATTATACAGGAGATGATAGTAAAATATTAGCTTAGAATGGGGATGCATGGAGAACTTAAGCCCGCGCGGCCATGAACCCATGGGTTCGATAGTGTCATTGAGTTTATTATTATTATTATTATTATTATTATTATTATTATTATTATTATTATTATTATTATTATTATTATTATTATTGGTATTAGTATTAGTACAGTATTAGTATTAGTATTAGTATTAAGTATTATCACTATTATTCTTGATTTAAATAAAGAAGATAGACAATAAAGTAACAATAAGAACAGAATAAATAAAGGAAGAGAAATAGCAGTAATGTTAAATGGTGTCCTATGGAACAGACACATAAACAGGAAAAATAAATTACAAATATATAATTCAACAATGAGAAGTGCTGCCACATATGGAGTTGAAGTACGGAAATGCAACAAAACCTTAGAACAAAAATTTGTATTGGTGGAAATGGATTTCTTGATGAGAGCAGAAAGGTGTACAAAATTGGAAAGAATTAAGAAATAGGCGGAAAAAAATTAAATATTAAAAAGTAAGACATAAGCAGTTAAATTGGTGGGCACATACGACAAATGCAAGAATAAAGATTACCCAGGAAAACGTTGGAATTGGAAGAAGAAAGAGGGACCTCGAAACTCATGGAGGCAAGAAATAAGAAACTGGAATGAGAACAAGAGGGCTGGAGAACATGGAGCGGATGGATAGGGACGAGTGGAGAAGGAAAATATAACGTTGGGCTCAAAAACATGTGTAAACATTGAAAATCTGTATATAAAATAATAATAATAATAATAATAATAATAATAATAATATTATTATTATTATTATAATTATTATTATTATTATTATTATTATTATTATTATTATTATTATTATTATTATTATTTAAGAGATGAACAGACAAATGAATGGAGAAAACAACATAATAGCGAGCTACACGATGTACGTATGTAGGAAACCACATATAATAAGAACAGTTAAGTATCGTAGACTGCGATGGGCAGGACATGTGGCACGAACGGGGAATGAAAGACGTGCATTGAAGCTTCTGGTAGGAAAACCAGAGAAACCACGCCCAGTCGGTAGACCAAGAATAAGGTGGGAGAATAATATTAACTATGCTTTAAGGGATTATACAGGAATGATTGGAAAACGTTAGCTCAGGATAGGGATGTATGGAGAGCTTATGTCCGCGTGGCCATGAACCTACGGGTTCGATAGTGCCAATGAGTTATTATTATTATCATTATCATCATCGTTGGTAGACGAAGAATGAGGTAGGAGAATAATATTATCCATGATTTGAGGGAAGTAGGTTATACAGGGGATGATAGGAAAAATTAGCTCAGGTTAGGGATGTATGGAGAGCATATGTCCGCGCGGCCATGAACCTACGAGTTCGATAGAGCCAGTGAGTTAGTTAGTTAATTATTATTTTATTAAGGGTTTTCTCTAAATTACAGTAATTATCCTTCAGCCCAAATATATTTTGCTCCGCCACAGATTTCTATCCTGAGCATATTCTTCTTTGAGGTTTCTGCTCATCATGTTTCTTCTCACTTCATCCATCCACTGTTCCCTGGGTTTTGTCCCTCCTCCTCCCGCCTTCAGAATTCCAATCAAGCATCATTCTTCGGATTCTATTATTCTCCATCCTCTAATATATTATTATTATTATTATTATTATTATTATTATTATTATTATTATTATTATTATTACTACTACTATTGATAACGTCCGAAATAGCATTAATTGTGTGGGGGATTTAAACAAATGGGATATATTACCTCGATCAGAACTGTTATCAATCAAATAACAAAGAAAATATTACGGAGCAGCAAGAGATGAAAGGGTATTGACCGTGCAGTGACAATTCAAAGTTTTCCAACCGCTTACGAGAAGATTATACAATTCCCCTCATATTTCACAGAGAGATTGAAGGAGCTCGGCAGGTGACGTCACAACACAAAAATGTTTCATTTTTCACAAGAAGCCTCACATAGCGTTGCGTGACACGCTTAACTTTCTCACATCGCTGCTTCTCATTTTTCTGACACTTCTGTTGCGTCATCTGACGTCGAAACAATAGCAACAACTTGCGGTAAATCAGTTTATAGCCAATTACGAAAATAAAAAAATTGCCGCGGTCGATAGATTTTTTTAGAATGGAAGAATCCAAGGAGCAAGCCCTTTGGGGCCGTGGGTCCTGAATCCGAAGATCCTTAAGCCTGACCAAGAAGGCGTCTAAGCAAAATGTACCGATCTCATCACCCTAGTAATACCTTTATTGCCTACTAGATGTCTTATTGGATTAGTGTGTTGACCGCATACCATTCATGACATCTATGGACAAATAACAGTAAATTAACTTGGTCTAGTAACTCTTAACAAAGGAAAGGCTGGCTCAACATTACGCTAAGCCATTTATATATATATATATATATATATATATATATATATATATATACAGTAAAACCTGTCTATGAAGGAACATGACGATTCCTTAAACATATTTCAGTCTTGGCAGTTTTCCTTCTTATAAAGGGTTCCCAAATTACAAACTTGAATTTTCTCACGCAGTGTAAGGGTTTTACATGCACGCTTTAAAGACATAACGTATTGACTGAAATACAGACTAAATAGCGTATGTAACACGGCTCAGTTTGCACGGCAATACAAAACAACTTTATTACACAAAAGCGAGAAGGAACTCAACTACAGGAAGGCTGAAGAGTTTCCCACTCCCTCGTAGATAACGTAAGCAGGCAAGGAAAAGCGAGGGATTCCCTGCTGTCACACATAAGCAAGGGTATCCCCGCAATACAATGGCAACATAAGAAGATAAAGGGATATAATGCAGAAAGTGCCATATGCATAATTTTCACGTGTGGTCATTAATACATGCTTAAGAATAAATTTTCCGTCTTACTGAGGAACAAATTAACTATTGGTACTTTAAAAACCATTCCGTTTCCGCGTTATGAAGGTTTCCGGCTTAAACACGACGATTTTACATATAAAATCGTACCGTTCTGGAGATTTTTTTCCGTCTCTACAGGTTTCCTTCTTTTAAGATTCCGGCTAAGACAGGTTTTACTGTATATATATATATATATATATATATATATATATATATATATATATATATTATATATATATATACACCGCTGTGGTGTCGAGGTAGCGTACTGCCTTGTCACTCAGCGGGCCCGGGTTCGATCCCCAGTCGGGGAAGTTTTTCTTGGGTGAGGTTTTATCGGGGTTTTTCCTCACCTGTAACACAAATGTCAGGAAAACTTTAAGGCCCAAACGGTCCCCGAAATCATATGGCCATCATCATCATCCTTATCATTATCATCATCATCACCATCCTTCACCGGTGTGGAAAGCAACATGAAGCTACCACACACACAATTCCCTAGTAAAGATGCAATTGTAGCATGAAAATGCTATGATTGAAGTGAAATACCTGCCTTCGGGCAGAATTACTATGGATGGATATATATATATATATATATATATATATATATATATACATATATATTAATTTCAATTTACATGGATAACAAAATATTTATGCGATTAACTGGCATTATTTATGCTAACAAAAGCAATAATTAATTCGTTATCTCGTCAAATATTCAATTAACTCAAGTAGTCGTTTCAATCTCCTTGTGTGAGAACATTTCCAGGATATTTAACATTTTAATTTATCCACTTTGAATTGCATATGTATTCGATGAGATAATGGATTAATTATTGCTTTATTATTAACTACCATCAGGAAATAATATTTAGAAAAACATATTCAATATTATTTATTTTGTTTGTTTATTACAGTAATTCCGAGCTAAGTTCAGTTGAACTGTAAACAAATTTGTATAACATATTACTACGCAGACTTCATCTATTGGGGGGACAGTGGTGCTACTTTTACCCGCCATATGACTGAATTGTGCAGGGAACTATCATGTATAGAAATATTGTTCTTAGGCAATATCGAATTTTAAGGGAAATAAGACTGAATACAAGGAAAGATGGTACCAATAATTAGGAATTTGCATTATTTATTTATTTATTTATTTATTTATGACAAAAACTATACATCGACTTGCCTAATCAGACATTTATGCTTTCCCATTAAGTCGATAAATATCCTTAATTTGCTATTTCATTACGAGCAGAATTTATACTCTATGCTGACTCACCTGTAAATGCTGGTGTGATTTTCACTACATACTCAATGGCTAATGTAAGACTTTTTTCACTAAACTGTTTGAAAAGATTGATAATAATTTGCTTCTCTTCGCTTATTAAATTGTTTCATTTGCAATGTTTTAGGAAATTCTACAAGAAGTGGTCATTTTGAAATTATAAAAATCCCATCGTATTCTGCATTGCGAATGTTACAATAAACATGTGCTAGATCTATGTGTTTTATTATGAACCGAAAGTGCTATTTCGGTTCGATATCATCTACAGTGAGATTCGTGAACTATGCCAATTTCCTTTCTCTTTGTATCTACTCCCACTCTCCTTCCTACCCCTCCCTTTGCTCTGTTTATAGTGCGCAACTTCCCCTTCTACCTCGGAACTCTCAAATAGGCCAAACACGTAGTGAACTCTATCATTCGATCATAGATTTTCGTTGGAACAGTTGTCTGTCGTCTGGAGGACGCAAGCTCCAGGAGAGCTGCGTATTTTGGGTTTGGTCCGGCAAGCCAGGGTAAGGCACCCTAGGCAGGACTAAAAAGTATGTATGAGTGGTTGATTGTGTAAACAATGTTATTTCTGTTATCACTTATTGTTTGTTCTTTAATATTTGAATGATCAAGTTATGTTTATATTTAATTTCACTTTTCAACTTCAAACGTGAAATTTAAATATTAAATCTCATTTTAAATAAATATCAATGTCTGATTATTGTATTTGTTAGCTACACTACAGCTGTCTTGCATAATTCCCGTATACAAGCTTTCTCAGAGTTATATGAGCTACTTTTTCCCGTCTAGCTTTCATGGTTGAAAATAGTATATTCAGGTTAACCAAGAATCATAAATTACTACAGTGTGTTTTAATAATTATTATTAAATAATGTTTATGAATCTAGATAGGAAGGATGAATCAATCTTTGCCTCTCATGAGCCCGGGCAAAGGATTTAGAAATAGCATTGATAGCTATGAACTCGATGCTACTATGAGTGTAATGGAATATATGAGTAAATCCTCTAAAGATGTTCACAAAAAGGTAACAGATCACGAAAAGCACGGCGCAATTATTTTAATTCCCTTTATTTTGAATGTTAGAGAACGAACTAAATTTTCTTACACGCTTAAAGGAAAAAAAAACATTATTTGGACCAATTAAATACAGTCATACATCTGGTTGGTTTACATTAAGACTGAAACTTAACTCTGGAATAGTATAGAAAACAGTGATATAATGGGTAAACACAAATCTTTCCAAAAATACGTCCATAAAGTATATTTCGAAAAACTTCAATAAAAATTAATAATTAATAGTAGCATGAAAGAAAAACGTACCAAATTGTGCGTATAAATGTAAGATACATCATCGGATGTGATTAATGTCTTCGACATCGTCCGATTCCTAATAGCCAATTTTGTCGGTCCACCCGGGTTGTAGATGCTTCTCCTTCATGTATAAATATATTCCCTGCCTCCAGGAGGTTTTAGGTCTTCCTCTGCCTCGTCTTCCCTCAGGTTTCCATTCCAAAACACACTTTGGTAGCCGATCCTCTTCCATTCGTTGGATATGTTCGTACCATCTTAATTACTTAGTTTTAATATAATCTAAAATAGTGTATTCAATCTTCATTTTCTCCCTTATAACTGAGTTCTTATTTTTTTCTCTTCTTGAAATTCTTGCTCCCCTTCATATAAAATCCATTTCCGTTGCCAAAATATACTTACTTGTTTTTTGTTGTTAATGGCCAAAGTTCTGCTCCATAAGTAATGATGTTTTTAACAATTGTATTATACATTTAATTTATTTTATACTTATATTTTTATCCCACAATATTCCATTGAGGCAAACAATTGCAAACTTTCCTATATTATTTCTATTCCTTATTTCGTCTTCATAACTCCCATTTTATTTATTATAATTTTATTTATTAAAATTCTCACACAAGGTTTTATTGTTTCTCGAGTCTCCAAAATTAAATTTTGTCCTGGTTCACTAATTGATAAATATTTTGTTTTCTTCATGTTCATAATTAGTCCCCATTTATCATATTCTTCTATTAATTTTCTAGTCATATATTCTAAATCTTCGTAACCTTGAGCAATTAACAATTGATCATCTGCAAAATTCAAGTTGTATAAAGTTGTATTGTTTGAAATAGGAATTTCCATGCTTGAAGGAGACATTTTTTAATATCATGCACATATATTTTAAACAGAGTCGGTGATAGCAACCTTGACGTAGAACTTTATTTATCGTAAAACCATGTGAAAACTTGCTGTCCATGTTAATTTTAGATATGCAACTGTCATATAAATTTTGTATAGCTTTAATTATTATAGTCTTAATTCCCATACGTCATGCGTCCTATTCTCATACGTCAAAATAATATATTGTTCAATTTTTTTTATAATTAGCATGTAGTATCACAAATATTGCAACGAGCATTATGGAAATAAATGAATAAAAAAAAGTCTAACACATCAACAATTTCTGTAATAAGCCAAATGACTATGGATTATGTACAGCCTTTGAAAAGAAATGATGGCGGCAACTCTTGATAACGGAAAGTTAGAGTTTTGAAGAGCGATTCACACCAGTACGTTGTACGTGTGCTGTTTTGTTTGAATACAAAGAGAGCGGCGTAAGTGTCTCACCATGCAGTGTTCGTAACATTCGCTTCAGTAGAATAGTAAGTAATATGCTGTCTTACGACGACGAGGGCCCTGGTTCAATCCTAGTCAGGAAGAACATTTTTTAATAACCTCGTTCATAATGCCTGCACTCTACCAGGTTTTGTTTAATACATAAATTTGTGTGTATGTATGTATATATATGGAAATTAATTAATGAAATATATAAAATATGAATAACGATTGTAATAACATATCATTACTTCGTTTACAAAACACGAGGTATAACAAGATAGTTCATTTCCACAACTAATGCAAAACGCGTCTGATTAATGTATGCCAAGTCAAGTTAATATCTAATTTCAATATATAAGTAAGTGCTGGAGTACTGCATAGTTTCATACAGAGTGTTTCGGAGGAAACGTGTTTCCCATGCATGAGGTCGCGTGTTCGATTCTGCTATCATGCTTTTCCCTCTCTCTCTCTCTCTCTGTCTCTCTTTCTCTGTCTATCTCTCTGTTTCTCTCTCTCTCTCTCTCTCTCTCTCTCTCTCTCTCTCTCTCTCTCTCTCTCTCTCTCTCTCTCCCTCTGTTTCTCTCTCTCTCTCTCTGTTTCTCTCTGTCTCTCTCTCTCTCTCTCTGTTTCTCTGTCTCTCTCTCTGTCTCTCTCTGTCTCTCTCTCTGTCTCTCTCTCTCTCTCTCTCTCTCTCTCTGTCTCTCTCTCTGTCTCTCTCTCTGTCTCTCTCTCTGTCTCTCTCTGTCTCTCTCTCTGTCTCTCTCTCTCTCTTCTCTCTCTCTCTGCCTCTCTCTCTCTCTGTCTCTCTCTGCTCTCTCTCTGTCTCTGTCTCTCTCTGTCTCTCTCTCTCTGTCTCTCTCTCTGTCTCTCTCTCTGTCTCTCTGTCTCTCTCTCTCTCTCTGTTTCTCTGTCTCCCTCTATCTGCCTCACTCTGACATGTCTCTCTGTCTCTCTCTCTCTATCTATCTATCTATCTGTGTCTCTCTCTGTCTATTTCTCTCCCTCGTCCTTATTTCAATTAATTTTGTTTGTTTCCTTGAATTGTTTTGCTTCGTTATATTTACAGTATTTGCCGTACTACTTATTTACGCGAAATTATTTTCCCCTGCAGAACACAACGAAACAGAACGGATTTTAGTTCCTCAAATAGTTGTGCACTTGTGAAACAAGTAGCTGACCTCTGATCATGCGCAATTGTTTCGTTCTGTGATTTAAAAACAATCTGTGCGCCATGAATTCTTTCAAAAGTTGTACATCAAAACGCTCAGACAACATCCCTGAACAGCTGTGAAAGTTTTTCGGTAGAATTCTATTCCACTCTATATATTATTATTAATCCATGCAGACGATCGTGTGTAAAGGTCAATTAAAAATTAATAATATATTAACAATCAAATGTCAAATTAAGTGGTAAATACTACAAAATGGAACGTATCAGTGCATGATACAAACAGTTATTAAATTAGCAAAGAGAATATTATTAACCAATACTGATTGATAATTAACTTAATTGGACCCTAAATTAGATAATAATCATTACCTCTTGTCGGTAATACTTCCCCTATACTGTACAATACACAATCAAATTACTCATTATATGTTTACTAATAATGGGAAAACCGTAACTGTATTTAAACCCACGCTCCAGAATATTTCAAAATGTTTAGGAATCGTAAAGTTTACGAATCTTCAAGTTAAATATCTGGTCTTGTTTTAGTAGTATACGAGAAGTAGTTTCTACTCAATTCATTTTGCTACTAGCTAACTAACTAGCGGATATGAACACTCCAAACATTCCTATCCTGAACTAATGTTTTCAAATCAACCCTTGTATAATCTACTTCCCTCAAATCATGATTAATGTTATTCTCCCACCTCATTCTTGGTCTACAAACTGGGCGTTTTCCCTCTGGTTTCCGTATAAGAAGTTTCCTTGCTTCTCTTTTCAATTCCCAATTGTGCCACATGTCCTGCCCACAGCAGTCTTCGATCACTTCGCTCAATATTACGGTATGGAGTCTTCTCCATTCTCCTGTCTGTTAATCTCTCTTTGATCCAAAAATTTTCCTAATAACTTTATTCTCAAATACTCGTAATCTCCTTCTCCCCCTTAAAGTAAGAATCCCTGTTTCGCATCAATATAATTTAACTGGGAGAATAACAGTTTTATATATTTTCATGTTAACGTTTTTTGAGAGGAGAAAAGTCCCCGTAATGCACAATAGAATGTATTTCCAGAAGTCAGCCTATGTTTAATGTTCGCGCATCCCATGTTTTCTACTGCTTTATGTAAAAAAAACATTAAATTAATTAAGCCAATGTAACTTATATGATATATCGTCAATTTAAGGGTTAATTAAATCGTGTATTCAGTTAGGTTGCGAGAAAACAAATATGGCGACCTCCAGACGATTTTTAAAATACAAAATTATGGGAATCGATACCTAACAACAAAAGACTAAATTCTGAAGAAGTGGCGGGATTGAATTATCCTGAAATATTAATTGAAAGCGGCCATGATATGTAGAAAGAAATTAAACATAGACACAACTCTGGAAACGAATGCTGTTACACATTGAAGGAAAAATTATAAAATCATTAGATTGTAATAATTAATAATTTTTATTTAGGATTTAATATTAATATTTACATTTTACAGTTATTTTGAAATTGTATTTGTGTTAATATTTCAAACGAAAAATTATTTAACAAATGAATACAAAATTAGGTATTTTTATAAAGTATTTTATTTATATTAGTTTTCAAGCCTATGCGCATGATTCTGATCTACTGGTTTTGACAGCATACGTACCCTACATACACAGATTCCGAGAATATCTGGAGGCAACGCAAACAAAATTCATCGAAATTACCATAGAGACTATGCAATTTCACGATAATTAATTTATGGAGATTAATTATTTATTGCTAACCTGAAACATTTTAGATTCCTATGAATAGGGTATTGAAATATAGTATGTCGTATTTAATAGAAAAATATGATAATCATTTGCAATGATCAGAATATGAAACCAGAATACGCTGATGATTATAGTGACGGAATAAATCTAATTGATCAATAGGCCTACTAATACTGCAGCCACTGTTTCTCCGGCCTTAACGTTTTCACGACAGTGTTGCCGATATGGATATTCAGTGGGAGTGGTCGCTTTATGTATGCGGTTAACAGGCATACAGCTGACGTCTCAGCAATTCCAAACCTTACTAGCGCGCTATAGCTGCGTCGAGGGCAGTGATTGGTTGTGGCAGACATCTACTCCCACTACAACCATATCCTTATTGGCAGTAGAGGGCGAATTCTCCCTTTAGGCCTACCTCTCGTATAACCTAAACTTCAGAGCCGGAGATATGACGGCTCTGGTATAGTCATCTATTCCTTCATTAGAAAGACACTGGTGTGGCCGAAAAAAAAAGTACTGTGTATTTTCATCTCCTGCACATTATCTTAAAATTGTATACAGAGTGTAACTAAATTCCCATTACAGACTTTGAGGACGTGTAGTGGGAACCAAGACGGTTATGTTTAGCATAGGAACGCATGTCCGGAAACGTACCGTTTTCCCGCTACATGCAAAATACCACAACACATGTTCCTCTCTCTGACGCCTGCTGCTTGTCGCTTGGTTTCACAAGCAGGACTCGATGTGGCGACTATCTACGTCTACACAGATACAGTACTTCCTTACCATGTTCTGGTACTCACGATCACCAATCCTTGGTTCTGTATCATCCACCGCAGTCGTAACCCGGGTCAGTAGATCTTCCTCGGATGCCACAGATGTCTCGTAAATCAGAGATTTCGTGTGACCCCACTTGTAGTCTAGCGGAGTCAAGTCGGGAGAATGTGCAGGTCTTTAGCGCCGAAAATGCAGGAGATTTCAACTTGTGTTATGGGTATTTTACATAGGTGTACCGGTTAAACGGTACGTTTCCGGGCATGAGTTCCTTTGCTAAACGTAATCATCTTGGTCCCCACTACACGTTCTCATAGTCAGTACCTGGAATTAGTTACACCCTGTATATAAAATTTCAGCGTGTTCATGTTTGTGACTTATAAACCGCTCAACACACACGTTTATTTAATTTTCTGCAATCTTATTTAGTGTATTTTTTTAAAACTACAGGAATGTCACGGTTTGGAAATCACGGTATATTTTTACTCATATGAATTATACGAGATAAAAAATATCAGATGGCGCAATGGGACTAGAAGATCCTTGGCCTGTCAATCAGTCGTTGGTTTCACATCTACATGTGTCGATCATAGGGGCAATGACGTGTGATTAACATACCGGGTTTGCCAAGCATTTGGGCTTTAAAGTTGCCTGACATTTGTCTTACAGATGAGAATTTTGTAGTTTCTGTAATGTCATAAGCTGCTGAGAAGAAGGGCTGTGATGAGTGGTTCGCAACAGTAAAGCATCATTGGTTTAATGTACATTTTATAGGTAATATTCAAGGTTGAAGTCGCACTACCCCAAGTGCTTCCAGCTAGACGTTTAAGTTCAAAATGGCGTTTTTGAGATTTTGTGATTATGTTGTCTATTTGTTTTTTCCAGGTTAGTTTGTTATCAAAAATTACTCCAAGGTATTTAGAATCATGAGACTGTGAAATTGGTTGATTGTTCAGTAAGAGATTCAATTTTGGGGCTTGATGACACAGTGAAAATACTTGGTAAGTCGTTTTATTAAGGTTGAATATCATTGCATTTTCTTCTGCCCATTGTCCTATGGAATGTAATGCTTCGTTGAGTCTGTTTGTTAGTACAGATCTACGAGTATCTGAGAATTTTTTTGTAGACGTCCAGATGACAAGATCATCTGCGTACATATGAGCATTGACTCCTCTTATGTTTTTTATGGAACATATGATGTTCGTTGAGAAAGAGATTGAATAATGTACTGCTCAGGACAGCTCCTTGTGGGACACCAGTTCTCAGTTGTTTGAATTTTGATGTTTCTTCTCCATACTTCACTCTGCAATATCGTTGTCCTATGAAGTCTTGGAGCCACCTAAGCATATTTACCCTTATTCCATATTTAGCTAGTTTCAATATGAGTTTTTCTTTCCAAATGGAGTCAAATGCATATAATATTACTATTGTTGTTGTTTATTATTATTATTATTATTATTATTATTATTATTATTATTATTATTATACACCTATTGTAATGCCACTCGCTATTTGTCTGTATTTTTTGAGGAAGTACGCTAATGACCAGATTATAATAGGACAAGATAAAGAAGATATAGAATATATGATAAGAAAGTTGGTCGGTGCATTTGAGGTAGGTGGACTGAAGATAAATTATATTAAAACAGAATATATGGTAATCGGAGGAAATTCAGAAGACCTACAAATAAATAATATGATAATTAAACGTGTTGAAGAATTTAAATATCTTGGATCTATAATAGATAAATCTGGTACTTGTGAAAAATATATTATTAACAGAGTAAATTGTGCAAGGAAGGCGAATAGATCCCTGAATGGTCTTTTATGGAATAGAAATTTGACCAGAAAAACAAAAAAAGGGATTATACAGACAATAATAGAAAGTATACTTACATATGGATCAGAAAGCTGGACAATAAATGAAAGGATGCAGAAAAGAATCTTGGCGACAGAAATGGATGGATTACGGAGAAGTATGAGAATATCCAGGCTACAACATATTCGAAATACATATATCAGACAAGAAATGGATGCACAGTAAACTGTTATCGATAGGATAACAAAGAGAGCTCTACAATGGTATGGACATGTACAACGGATGCCGGAAGACCAGTGGCCTGAACAGGTGTTGGATTGGATGGTACCAGGCAGAAGGAGAAGGGGAAGAAGTAGAAGAACATGGTATGAGGGAATATATGATGCCATGATGAAGAGGGGTATGGAAGATGGACAATGGGAAGATAGGAATATCTGGAAAGCAGGAATCAAGGGCAAACTGCTGTAAAGTGGAAAGCCTGTATTAAGTAAGTAAGTAACTACATATTGTAACCAGGAAATCGGAATTTTGGAAAATTTTCTGCTCCAATGTTGGATTCCATGACAGTGAAGACATCTTCTTGCTTGTCAATGAGGATCTTAGTTAGTTCAGTTTTTTTCTGTTGATTAAGAGCACCTGCATTCCATTGTGCTATAATGAGTTTGTCGTTCTTAAAAGAACGATTTGATGTACGTTCTTGTGAACTCATGTCTGCTATGTGATAAGACTACTTAGCCGAAATAATTTTCGTTTCCAGGGTACACCACGTGGACGTATTATTATTTACATGCCCCATTACAACAGTAATACTACATGCCCCATTACAACAGTAATACTACGTGCATTCTATTACACATTTACATTAGGCTTTAACATTTTCCTACATTGTTTTGTTTTACATCAATGAACATGTAATTGATCTTCATTAACTCTCGTATTAACTACATCTCATTTATCTATACATAGTTGTGTATATTACATATTTACAACTTAATTGAATGAATGAATCTGTGGAAAATTCTCAAGTGTTTTGTTGTCAATTTCATGATTAGTAGTCGCCTGGCCATTTTTCCACTATTTTTTTATTTATGATATTAATAACTGTCCTTGTTGTATTTTGGTCGTGGTCATTCCGTAGATTAAATGGTTGACAGTTTGCTGCGCTCCTATTACATGTGCAAGGTGGATCATCCAGTATATGAAATCCATGAAGAACAAACTCCTTGTTTTAAAACCATGCCCCGTGATGATAGCACAGCATGAACTCGCGGAAGGTTGCCAGTAACTTGATCTTCAGTCTGTTTGTGACAGTCGGGAAAAAATAACCCTGGTTATCTCTCCTTTTGTTGTGCTGCTCCACCTGTGCTGCCTATTCATTTAATCCTGTTTCCTTTATTTCCGTTAAAACAGTCAATTTTTGATTTTTTTTATAACGATGTCCACTTCTTCGTCTTCAGCAGCTTCATTTGCCAGTTTATCTGTCATTTCGTTACCCGCAATCCATGTGCCTTTACCCAGGAGAAATAAATTTTCGAGTTGTTTTCCTCTAATGCTCTGATGATGTCCAGTATCTTGTCTATTATTGGGTCGTATGTTGAATTGTTTTTTAACAATAATACAGTTATTTTGCTATGTGTGAATATAGCTATGGTTTTCTCCTCTGTGGGCAAACCCTGTATTGTTTTTATTTCTTGTAGGGATTTCTCAACAGATATTTGCTGTGCTTGATTATTAGAGCACTTGCCATCTAATCTGTATTTAAACTGATGAATGAGCATTCCATGTTGAAAGATTGCTCCTGCTGCTCTTACTTTATCTGCTGTTTTTACTTCCGTTCGGTATAAATGCATAAATCGTGTTCCTTGGTCTCATCGGTTTCTTTTATTTCCACCCTTTTTGTTAGATGGGTCCAGTTGCATGGATGCAAAGTAGTTTCATACCATCTTTCATCATGGATGTCTTTATATACGTTTGCTTTTCTGGCAATTGTCAAATCAATAGGCTGTATCCCTGTTATGATACAGGATGCATCATAGGATACTGTCCGGTATGATCTTGAAATCCTGATATTAATCATCCTTTGAACTTTTCTCAAGTTCTTTTTGTTTTACAGGGCTTTTTTGCATACAGGTGAACCATATGTCAGGATTGGTTCAATAGCGCCACTTTAAATTGTTCTTAGATCTTTATTGCCAAGTCCCCGGTTAAGTTTTGCTGATTTTGATAAGGGATGAATTAATCTTATTGCTTTGTCATGGAGGTGGCCTATGTGTTTGTCAAAGTTGAGTTTCCCATCAAAATATATGCCGAGATACTTCAATTCATCTATGTGTTCTAGTGTTTTATTGTCAAGATAAATGTTTACTTCTGTATTATGTGCATTCTTCTTCTGGGATATTATCCGTACTTTTGATTTTGCATCATTAAATTTAATTGTATTATTTTTTAGCCCAGAGTTCGATTGTTTATGTCTTGACTTGCATAATGTTCAGCCTCCTTAGCGCTACTGCCCTTCGTCAGTATTAATAAGTCATCTGCAAAGCAATTTTTTTCCATTCTGTACGTAAAGTTCAGATTGAGCATTGGATTATATAGAATGCTCCAGAAGCCTGGCCCGCAGGGAAGACCCTTGCGGACAGCCTTTCTCCACTTCTTTTACTAATTTGTATTCATTGGTACAAAGTGTGACTTTCCTGTTCTTGAAGTAATTCCGAGCTAGGTTATATAAATTCTTGGGACATTCTAGCTGGCGTAGATTGCTGAGTATACTTGGCCACCAAGCAGCATCGAAGGCACCTTGCACATCTAGATTTGTGCAGACAATGTAGCCAAACAATTGTAAATTTTTTTGCACATAGCGCTTCATTGCCAATGTTGCATCTACTGTACTTCTTTGGAATGTGAATCCATATTGTCTTCTTGTTTAATAATTTCCTTGAATTAATATTATGGAGAATTCTGTTGATCATCAACTTTTCCAAAACTTTTTCCACAACATTAATTAGACTGGTAGGCCTATATTCCTATATTTTGTCACACTGTCACTTTCTTCTCTACCAGGTTTGGTTTAATTATTGGTATTATTAGTGAATGCTTCCATTGATTTGGAAGTATGCTCTTCTGTAAACATATGTTTATAGACTGTGGTAAAAAAGAGAGGAAAGAGCTGAAATGCTCTTAGGATTATGTCACTCAATACTCCGTCTTCTCCTGGTGTTTTGTTCGGGTTAAATCTTCTTATCACTACCAGGATTTCTGCTTGGTAAAGGCTATGTCATTTGGAGTGTCTATGGGTTCATCTACCTTTTCTCTTGTTTGTTTCTGTTCTTCACTGTCTTCTTGATCATCGTCTTCCGGTATGAAATAGTTCATCATATATTCTATTGTATTTGCTGTATCTGTGGTATAAGTCCCATCTTTCTTTCTTTATGTAGTGAGTTAGCTATTTCCTCTTAATTTGTTGGCTACTATTTTATATACAGCATTCCATGGGTTAGATCCTTCTGTAATGCTGCAGAACTTTTTCCATGAATTTAGTTTCTACATATTTATTTTGTTGCTTGGTACTGATGTCTCCCTTCCAGGTACTTCTTTTTCCTTTCCTTGCATAACTTTTCGTCATTTTTAGTTCTTTGGTATAGCCTCCTAAGTGTGTTTATTTTATTTTGCATTATAGTTAGTTCTTGTGTCCACCATGGGACAGTTTTTCCATTCAAGTTTCTTCTTTTTCCTTGCTTATTCAGAAGGATGTTTTGCAAGATACAGTTATGCACTTTTGTAAGTTCTGAAATAATAATTCCATATTTTCGTATTGTCTAACAGTATTAGCTAGTTATTGTTCTAGATCAATAGCATTCTTACCGCACTTGAATGTTGCTGTAGGTGTGTGTGTGTGTGTGTGTGTGTGTGTGTGTGTGTGTGTGTGTGTGTGTGTGTGTGTGTGTGTGTGTGTGTGTTGTGTGTGTGTGTGTTGTGTGTGTGTGTGTGAGAGAGAGAGAGAGAGAGAGAGAGAGAAAGAGAGAGACAGAGAGAGAAGGGAATATTTTTCATGAACCAGGTATTCACTCATCTCGGATACAAAAGGTAGGTCGTTCACCACGGCAACATTGTAATACACACAAGGTTACTCAACTACTTCGCTTTCTACCTCATCTACTTACTGAGAAAAAAACTCGAAACCATAATTAGTTTAAAATGTTAACCAAATAGAAAATAAACACCTCTCAATATGATTGCTGTTGCCTATACACTGATGAAAAAGGCCTACAACTGAATGACATTAATAAGCTATTAGTTTATGCAGATTATATAGTATTATTAGGCGACAGCAAGGAGATACTAAAGGCCAACACGTACACTCTATTGAATAACAGTAAGAAATTATGACTAAAAGAACCTCAATAAAACTAAATATATGTTCACACACATTATATAATGGAAATGGACAGCTAATGGCAAATGAAGGAAATTGTAAAGAAGTAGCTGATTTCAATTACCTAGGAACAATAATTACAAATAGGAATAAGATGAACAAAGGAATTAAACATCGGCTCAATTTTGCAAATGCATGCTATTATGCATTACAGGGCTCCTGTCGTCCCAACTCCTTTAAAAAAAGCATTAAATCGAAAATAAATAAAACTGTTATTCTCCAAGTCATATTATATGGATGTGAAATAATGTTTTTTACTTCAAGGGAGGAGAAAATATTATGAGTATTAGAGTATAAAGATCATCATCATCCAGGGATTAAGCCTGTTGGCTCGTTCCGGTTTCATGAAAGATAGAATTGTTAAAATTGTTCAGACCATCTTCTGTGTGGGCGACCAACATTTCTCCTTCCGTACGGTCTATAATTTAGCAATAATTTTAGAAATCTTCCTTCTGGCATTCTATCAATATGTTCTTTCCAGTCGTTCCTATATTTAATTATTCGGTCTATAAGTTTTAAAATATTTAGTTCCTTTCTTATATCTTCATTTCTTTTCTTATCCAGCAGAGTATATCCTGCTATATTTCTTAAAAATCGCATCTCAGCTGCTTCCAATCTTTGTTCTTGTCTTTTAATGATCGTCCAACATTCTGATCCGTACATCAATACAGGAACAGCCATTACTTAAGAGAATAAAGTTCTTAGGAAAATATCTGGACCAAGGAGAGATGAAGGCTAAAGGAAAAGGACGACATAACGGTAAGCTACATAATCTTCATAGGAAACCAGATATGATAATAAGTAAGATAGGGTTTGTATGTAATTACATATTCCTTCCTTTGCTTATACATGGGTTAAAACTGACTATTTAAGTCATGCCCCAAATGGGAGTCAATGACCAATCACATTTCAATGATTTTTTATTTACAACAATCACAGTCGTGTTTCGCCTCGAATTTATCAACTGAAGTTTATCATATTAAAGAAAGCTCCTCCTTTTTAACATTTTGAATTGGTCATAGTAATATTTTGCAGTGACTGACCCTCTAAGAGAATACGGCTACCAGAATGTGCATACAGTGCATGAATGTCAGCAAATAGCGCATGCGAGAGATAATATAAAAACATTTGTAGCAATTGATTATACCACAAAAAAAAGTAACCCCTGTTTGCAGTTTCTTAAACGAATTATTTTCCAGGAAATGACGTTGCAGAAAAAAATAATTGACATATTTACATCATAGGACATCACAAATTAATTAACACCTATAATGTTGATTATAAATTCCTCCACTAGGGTGGATTCTTACAATATTGCGATCCTTTGGCAATAAATAATATATGGTTGCAGTGATGAACAAAAGAAGTAAATGAAGCGTACCAATCGTTTCTCATTTGTTTTCAAACATCGCCATTTACATTAAATATATAAATACTTTAAAATAACTATAGTCAAATAATGATTTGTGAGTAAACAGCTTAATTTTATTCGTTAAATAGTCCTAACAAATGCCATTCTTGATTTCCAAATTCTCTAGATATATTTGGAAATCACTCGTGGCATTACTTACGATAAATATCCACGAATTAGAAACTTACTTTTCACATATGAAAATATATCATTACATATTTTACATATTTGATCATAATTACATATTTTTACATATTTTAAAGAATTTTATGTAAATTTACATATTATGCCTCTAAATTAAAAAAAAAACATCATAAGCGAAAAATAATTTAAAATAATATTTGTGACAATATTTGTTTACATTAAACACTCAGAAATCTGATTGCACGCTGAAACTGTTTTTTTTTTTCAACCTATACAAAAGCTGCTGAGAAACAGTCAAAGAAGAATTCAATTTACAGAACATGATAAACATAGATACAGGAAGACTCTGAAGGCTTGAGTATAGGGTTCTACAAAGCAAGATCTCTTTTAAAACTTGAACGATCTGCTCTGTTTATGAATGAAGTCGTAGAAATATATAAGGGGCACACCATGGTATAGTTGGTTAAGGCAATATCTTAACAAGCTGGAAAATCGAGGGTCGAAACCAGATGGGGGTCAGGATTTTTAAACTGCTTAATCTTCTGGCGACATCATGACCCTGGGGTCAATTCAGCCTATAACAAAAATCAATATCATACTATGTTGTGAGGGTAAAGGCGACTATCACACAAGGCTGAAATCTCTTGCCGATTGTCTAGAAAGATGGGAGCATTAACCTCCCAATATCCCTTAAACCTGTAGTCACTTTAAAATACAAACATGACAATACCAGTACCTTAACTTTAAAATAGATCAAATGCTACCTCATTCTTTCAAATTTGATTTATCTTAAAGTAAACGTTTATTTAAATTTGTATAAAATTACATATAATGTATTTAATATTATATATTTTATGGAATTTTTATATAATCTTACATATTCTACATAATGCTATAACATAAATATGTATATATTTTGCATGTTAATGTTACATAAAAATCCTAGCCTTAACAATAAGATATAAATTCACACGAAACATAAAAATTAAACATAATTATATATATATATATATATATATATATATATATATATATATATATAGTTTTAGAGGAATTAAACCCAATGGGTACATATATGTGGTATATATATTTATTTATATTCATTAAGCTTATGATTAAGGCCTCTCCAGGTGCATCATTACCATCATCATCACCTATCACATATCATCGGGGCAGCATAACTCCGCCTTCCAGGCGCCCCAACCTCAGAAGTGTGTTATAATAACGCCATGCCAGGAGAGAATACCAGAATGTCGAAATGACAACATGGTGGCATTGAATAAAAAAAACATAATATTATATATATAATTATACAGAATCTTCTTATAAGCCCATGTTTCCTTTAACAGAGATGTAGCCGCTCTCCTCCTACAGGGAAGAATTTGAACCATACTAATTTAGTTACACTTGTTTTCGTATAGATGTAATTTGAGCGGTCCGTGGTCAGCGTTCCGCCTCATACTGACATCTAGGAAACCAAGGTAGTACTAGGAAGGGAAAATTCGGTAAATTTTGCTTAGAGGCCTTTCATTCAGGCTTAAGGACCTTTTACGAGCCTGGAAATCTTCAGACTCGGGACCCACGGCTTAAAGTCCTTCCCGGAGGACTTGCTCCTTGGATTTTTCCATCCTAAAAAAATCCATCGACCCCGGCCGGGTTTGAAACCGCAACCCTCTGGACAAGAATTATTGTAAATATAACATTATATAACAATTCGAGAAGTGAGTATATTACTAGCCTCGAACTTATTTGCTAGCCCTCGCTAAAGCTCGGGTTCGATCACGTCCTCGACTAGTAATATACTACTTACTTCCCTTGTTGTGTACGTAACTATTTAATGCTCTCTTGAAAAAAATGTTAAATTAATCTTACAAGGTTTTAGAAGTAAAGTGACGATTGGCAACAGTGTATTCAAGGGCGAACGTTCTTGTGTCTCTCATGTCGAGTGACTGGGTGTTACTTCAAGGCTCATGCGGTCTCAATGACCTCCAGAGACTGGGCGAGATTCTACTCCCGTGAGATCACGTGATCCTCATTTTTAACAAGTTTCTCTCTTGTTTTATAAATGAAGAAAGTTCAGATACCACGTCGAGGACTTCTTTCCCCCCCCCCCCGTACAAGTGAGCCATATTTAACATGTTTTTCAGGTCATCGCCCAAAAATTTAGTACAAATTCCAGTTCTTGTAAATCGCTAAAATAAACTTTTAAAAAAATTAGGCATATACATAGCTTCTGGCAGTAAATGATCTTCATTTCAAAACCACTCAATTCTCTCTCTGACGGTCACGCAACTGTTATTATGTTTGCGAAAACATACTAAACTCACTCATTCACTTATTGGCATTATCGAATCGTAGCTTCATAGCCGCGGGGACATAAGCTCTCCACACATCCCTATTCCTGAGCTTTTTTTTAAACATCCCTGTACAATCTACTTCCTTCAAATAATGTTAAAGTTATTCTCCCACCTCATTATTTGTCTACCAACTGGACGTTTTCCCTCTAAAAGATTCCATGCTCTCTTTCATTCCCAATTGGTATCATATGTCCTGGCCGTCTCAGTCTACGAGACGTGCGTATTATTATATCTGGTTTCCTATAAAGATCATGTAGCTCGCTGTTATGCAGTCTTCTTCATTCGCCTGTCTGTTCATCTCTCTTTGGTCGAAAAATGTTCCTAAGTACGTTATTCTCAAATGCTCGTAATTCTTTCTCCTCCTTTAAAGTAGGAGACCATGTTTCATATCCATATAACTGGGAGAATGTTTTATGTATTTTCAGTTTAACTTTTTTTTAAGAGAAGTTGGGACGACAAGAGTCCTTGAAATGCATAACATTGTTATAAATGTTCTATTGTTGAAATGCAATTGTTATTTATTCTTATTAATTTGCAGCCTCAAATTTTAACCCACATTTATCTGTAATTTTTTCTTACCAAAACATGGGATTACTTTATAAAATATTTGTTTGTAAAACATGTAGTTGTTGTAGTCCTGGTCACTCCACTGGGAAGCACAGGGACTTGATAAAAGCTCGCCAAAGAACTCTGTTGTTTGTCAATACCTTACTTTCATTCCAACTCATCCCTGATATTACTTCATATTGCCCTAGTTCTTCCTCTTCGCCTTCTCAATTCTTGGAGGTTCTAATCAAATGCAATTTTTGTGATGTTATCGTTCTCTCTCCACAACGCATGACAAATCCATTTTCATAATCTGAATTTAATTTCTTTACTATTTTCGTTTTGAATCGTTCTTCTCCAAAGTTCTTTATTTGTTATAATCTCTGGCCACCATATACCCAAGATATTTCTCAGGCAACGATTTACATAGATTTGCAATTTCTTTCCAATTTGTTTTTGTAGCCTTCCAATCTTTCCAGCCGTGTAATAGAAACGTTGTAAAACATGTACCTGTAGATAATTATTTCTGAAGGTAACCCCTCAAATCATCATCAACATCAAGGTTAGGCATCTGGTCTGTTCTCTCCTTCTAGCAAATGGTCTTCCTTGACTTCTGTATCCTGTAGGTCTGTAGTTTAAAATCATTTTAGGAGGCCTATCATCTGGCATTCTAAGTAGATGCTCGTAACAATTTCGTATTTTATCCGTCAATTTCATCATCATCATGAACAAATTCGTTTTAGGCCATGTGGCCTGTACGGTAAACCTAGCGAAGACGGTCTTGATCTTTCCACCGATGTTTTGGTCTTCCTTGGTCCCTATGTCCAGTTGGGGTATATTGGAATGCCAATTTTGGAAGTCTATTTCTTGCCATTCTCCTCAGATGATTTTTCAATTCTTGTTGGTATCTTTGTATATCTTCATTTAAACTTGTTACTCCAAGTTTTTTTCCTCTGATAATAGTGTTCCTTTGGTGATCCAGTCTATTTACTCCTAACAATGATCGTAAGAAGCGCATTTGGCTTACTTGAAGTTTATGAGAGTTTCTTTTATTTAAAATCCAAATTTCACTTCCGTATTTTAGAGCAGCTTTCGATGTGATGTTATGTAATCTTAGTTTTGTCTCTGTCCTCATCTGTTTACCAAAATGTTTTCGTATTACCCCATTCATTTTATTATATTTTTGTAATTTTGAATCAATGTCACTCTTATATTCTGCAAATACACTTCCTAAGTAAGAGAAATCTGACACTTGTTCTATAATTTTTCCATCAATCTCAATTTTCACCCGTTGTATGTTTTTTCCACACATTGCCATTGTTTTGGATTTTGAAGTGGAAATTTTCATATTATATTTGCTGGCAATTTTGAATAATTGATACGCTGCTATTTGTAAGCTATCTTCGGAATCTGATAATATTATTTGATCATCAGCATATAATATTGTTTGAATTATTTTATTCCTAGTTATTGAAATTCCACTATTTACTGTTTGTTTCCATTCTTGCACTATTCTGTTAATATATATATATTAAATAAGAGTGGAGATAGTCCACATCCTTGCCGAACACCTTTGCTTGTGTTTATGTGTTCTGTTATCCGTCAATTTAAAAATATTTAATTGATCTCTTATCTCTGTACTTCTTGTCTAATCCATAAGAGTGTAACCCTCCGTTGGCCTTAAAAATCTCATCTACGCTGCCTCTAGGTTTCTCCTATTTGTATGAATCAGAGGTCAATTTTCACTGTCATACATAATAGTAGTTACGACCATGACTTTATAAAATTTCAGTTGAGGATCTTGAGTTGTTTTATTCTTTAGAGTCCTTCTTATTGATCCACACATTCTTTGAAATTTCTGTATTTTTATATTTATATCTTCTTTTTTGGCAGTGTGATATCACTCATTTGCTGCAACAAAGTCATAACTCAAAAATTGTCGATTTTGAGTTATTGGTACTACATGAAAGATAAAACTGAGTTCTATATCCAAGAATAACGACATAAATGCTTCTCCTGAAAAACTATGTTTCTTGAGTTATGACGTTGTTGCAGCAAATGAGCGATATATTACGTAAAACCCAGATAATTGTTGGATTTCACTTGTTCGATGATATTATTATTTATAACAATTTTGCATCTGAGATGATCCTTTCCTCAAAATGGCATTGATTTTGTTTTTGTACATGAAATTTTAAATTATATTCCTTGCCTACTTTTTCTAATTTGTTTGCAGCTCTCTGGAGATTATCTTCTGATGAACTAAAAATAGCCTGGTCATCTGCAAATAAAATCGTATTTAAAACTTCGTCATTTATTTTAAAATGTTAAATTAAGACATCTTGTCATATTTTAATAGCAACATAAAGTCAAAGGTGAACTACCTTGCGATCCACGTGAGCAGGTAGTGAGCAGCTCTTCGGTCCACTGAGAGTGGGTCCTGGGTTCAAAGACATCATCCCGTATCAATTATTGAAAGGTGGCGGACCGCAGAGAAAACGAAATTATGCATAACTATCATTATTAGGTCCACCGTTGTTGTCTCGAGGTAGTGTGCTGCCTTGTCACGCAGCGGGCCCGGGTTCGATCCCCAGTCGGGGCAGTTTTCCTGGGTGAGGTTTTTATCGGGATTTTTCCTCACCTGTAAGACAAATGTCAGGAAAACTTTAAGGCCCAAACGGTCCCCGAAATCATCTGGCCATCATCATCATCATCCTTCACCGGTGTGGAAAGCAACGGGAAGCTACCACACCTACAATTCCCTAGTAAATCTGCAAGCATGCAGTGAAGGACCTGCCCTCGGGCAGTATTACTATGGATGGATCATTATTAGCTATATTGTTAGATACATTTAAGTAACAATTTCTTCTCATTCATTTTTTCTGTTTTATTAAATATATTCCCTACATAAATTGAGGGGCAAGCCGTAGCGTAGTGGTTAAGGCACTGAGCTACAAGCCGGAGGGTCGAGGGTTCAAGTCCCGTTGGGGTCAGGATTTTTAAAACTGACCCAAACCCTCTGGCGGCACTATGGCCCTGGGGTCGACCCAGCCTCTAACTGAAATGAGTACCAGACGCTTGTTCTGGGGTAAAGGCGGCCGTCACGCAGGGCTGACAACCCGGCTGACATAAAGTGCCGATTGTCTAGAAAAAGTGGGAGCCTTAACCTCCTACTACCCCAAGGGCCTCCTGAGGCCTGTTGTGGGATCACTTTATCTTTTACATAAATTGATGTGTTCCTATAATATACATTGCCAATTGAAGTATTTAAATCCAATTTCCTCACAATATTAATTTGGTTATAATGTAGAAATTAGTAATTTTAGCTCATCAAATTTAATTAGTATGAAATTTGTATATATTATTTTGATTAATGTGGAGAACTTCCTCTATCCCAAACTGGCTTGTATGCGAGTACACGCACGTACACTAATTTATATCATGATAATAAGCTAATTATCTGAGAATGTGTTAACACTCACTCTCTTTGTAATGCAAGCTACTACATATGTTGTCATTAATATGTGCAAATTTAACATCATTTCAACCCCTGACACATCATGTGCATAAAGCTATTAATATAGTAATACCAAAATACAACCCTTTTAATGACAGGTCATAATTAAATTTCATACAACATCCAAATAACCATAAAACGCATGTAGACAATCCTCGTGTCGCTACTATTCATATAAATTACAATTCCACATTCATTTTCTACGCGTTAATGGATGGAGATGGAATTTACTAATATTTTATTATGAGACTATTTAATGTGTTTGTATAACATGTATTAAAAGAGAGATCTGACATTTAATATCTGCTACTATGGTTATTCTCCCAGTTGTATTATATGCATGTGAAACATGGACTCTTACTTTAAGGGAGGAGAAAATATTATGAGTATTTGAAAATAAAGTTTAAGAATAATTTTACATACCTAGGATGCAATATCTCATATGAAGAAGAAAAGGATGTAAATCCAAAAATATCTAAATTTTTAAGAATTTTAAGGTTAATAAATTCTATCTCCAAGCCACAGTTAGTCCAAAAACATTCAAGACTAAAAGTGTATAAAACTCTTTTGTATGGTAGCGAAGTATGGACGTTGAAACAGAAGGATATACAGAGACTTAGATCTGCTGAAATGAGATACCTTCGGAGGACTGCAGGATGCACACTACTAGATCACAAAAAAAATGAAGACATCTTAGAAGAATTACACATGGAATCTTTAGAAAACAAAATTCCTGATTATAAGTCAAGATGGATGCAACATGTTCATCGAATGGAAGATCACAGGATACCCGAACAAATGTAAAGGTATCAACCTGCAGGAAGAATAAGACCAGGACGTCCACTCAAAAGACTTCTGGATGGTGTTTCTCTTGAGGCCGAAACAAGTCAACAAATGTCCTAAATTCGTGAATGTACTATGATGATGATGATGATGATGACGATGAAAGTTCTTATCGACCGGGGTGGGCTAGTGGTTATGCTCCTTGCCTCTGGTTCCGAAGGTTGCAGGTTCAAATCCGGTCGGGGTTAACGGATTTTTTTAGACAGAACATCCGAGGAGCAAGTCGTCCGGGAGGGAATTTAAGCCGTGGGTCCCGAGTCTGAAGATTTCAGGCTCGTAGAAGATCCTCAAGCCTGAATAAAGAGGCCTCTAAGCAAAATGTACCAACATCAACATCCTAGTACCTTAGCTGCCTGTTAGATGTCTCATTGGGTCGTTAGGTTGACCGCTTAATGTAACTCAGAGAATAAGTTTTATATATTTTCAGTTTAAGATTTTATTGGAGAAGTTCGGACGACAAGAGTCCCTGTAATGCATAATAGCATGAATTTTCAGATTTGAGCCTTTGTTTAATTTCTTCGTGCATCTCATTCCTATTTCTAATTATTGTTCATCATCATCATCACTCCCGGGATTAGGCAATTTCCCGTTCCGACTTCATAATGCATCAGCCCAACGTCTTCTAGGTCTTCCAACATCACGCCTTCGTCTTGCTTGATAATTTCTTGCTAACAATGGATATCTCTCCTTACTCATTCCATCCATGTGATCAATCCATTTTTGTCTGTAATTCGTGACTTTATCCAATAAAGGCTGTACTTTCAATTCTTCTCTTATATTCTAATTATTGTTCCTCTCTCCAACTCCAAGCGCGACAGTCCTAGAAGGCCCTTAGCCTACCATACGGCTTCTGGCCTCACATTCATATGTGTTAATCACAGAAGTAGACGACCATCTAGCTATGACATGTGGTCAGCATGTCGGGTCCCCCAGGCGTTATAGCTGGCCTTGTCAACCTGGAGTCGCTACTTATTGTAACTACCCAAATGCCTCACGATGCTGGGAGGGCACCGGTCCCATACTGGCCGAAATTCCATGAGAAAAGGTCTTCATCCATGGAGACTCGAACCAGCTCAAGTCCCGTAGCTCTGCGCCAAGGCTTCTTGCCTTAACCACTCGGCTACGGCGCGGGACAATTATTGTTCCTCGTAGATATTCAAATTTCATTCATTTCTTCAAAAGTTCCCTCATTAGTCATTAAGTGTCAATTTTCTATATATAATGTATCTCTATTTAATTTTATTGATGTTTACTTCCAGCCTCGATTTCTTAGTGCTACTTAATTGAGATTGTTATATTCTGATGTTATATATGTTTGTCCTGACGAGTGTAAGAGAAGGTCACATGGCCTTTACTCCACCAGGCTAAATATATACCGTGTGACCCAAAAGTCAGGTGACAAATGGAAGTTTTCTCAATAACAAGAATGTGTTATTTTAGGTAGGCCTACATTTTTTTTTATTCTGGAAACAATGGTAACAAGGAAAAATAAAATAAAAAGGAAATAATTATTACAACAAAGAATAATAATAATAAGTTAATAATAATAATAATAATAATAATAATAATAATAATAATAATAATAATAATAATGAATTTGTGTTTGTTTTCTGACAGATGTATGTATCAGAAAGCAACTCTCAAATATACACTTTCAAATGTGAGTGCTGAATTTCGTGATCGAATGAGATATTGCTTCCAGGTGGATGGACGTCACTTTGAATACCTGCATTAGCTCTGAAATGAAATCCATGAACATGAAAATTCAATCTGTAGTTAGTTATAACATTTTAACATCAGCCAAACTTATCCCATTTGTAAACCGACTTTTGGGCCACACGGTATAAATATAAATAAATATAACAGAGTGTGCCGTACGAATTTATTGGTATGAACGTATGTCATTACATAGAAGTG
Organism: Diploptera punctata; assembly: GCA_030220185.1. NCBI lineage: Eukaryota > Metazoa > Arthropoda > Insecta > Blattodea > Blaberidae > Diploptera > Diploptera punctata. Next base: position 1,950,043 of record JASPKZ010008859.1, read on the forward strand.
CAAAAGTGGATTATTGATAAAATATTATATTTCTCTTAATTAATGCTCGCAAAATATTGACTTACATTTCCCAAAATAAATTAAAGTACATTGACTATTTAACTCATGCCACAAATGCTAGTCAATGACCAATCACGTTTCAATGAATGTTGTTTTACAACCAATTACAGTCGTGTTTCACCTCGCTCTTTATCGATTTCACTTTATCAGCTCCTGCTTTTGTGATAAAGAAAGCTCCTCCTTTCTAATGTTCTGAACAGGTCAAAGCATTATTTTTCTCCAACAAATACATTGAATATAGCAAATAATGAAAAGATTCCTTGATTTTACTGAGTTGTTTACTAAAAAAATAAATGAATAACCCGTAATGTTGATTATGATATATAGTTTGATGTGTTCACTATTTCTCCACTTGGGTGCACTCTTACAATATTGCGATCTTATTTGGCAATAAATAATATGATCAAGCAGCAGTGAATGAACATAACCTCACATTTCTGATTTGTTTTCAAACATCGCCGTTTACATTAAATATATAAATATTTTAAAATAACTAGAGTTAAACAAAGATTTGTGAATAAACCGCTTAATTTTATTCGTTAAATAGTTGTAACAAATGTCACTCTTGATTTCCAATAGATAAATTGGAAATCACTCGTGGCATTACTTATGAATATGCTTAGTATTTCTCCTGTACTTGCAGGCGAACTGTCATCTCGTGCCTTACATATTTCAGGTTTCCTAGAATCCATCCGTCTTTATAAATTCAAATCTATTAGCATATTCATATGCACATTTTAATGCAGTCGGTGAAGCAGACATCCAAACAACGGTACATAACGTAACGGGGCGCAGCTCCCTCACTTGCTTATGCGTGAAGTAAACAGAAGACATCCGTCACCTCATCCTTTACACTTGTACAATTGTGAATCGTAAAGGCGCGTAGAGAACAATAGCTCCGTTATATGAAACTGTGCTGCATTTCCTGTTGCAAATCTCATTCCTCCATTCAATAAAAGTTAGGGAAATACTTTCATGGCCTACGCAATCTAGACAACAAATCAGTTTATAATATTCCAGGCATGACCAGCCTCATGGGTAAGTGGTCAGCGTTCCGGGCTCGATTCCCGGTCAGACCATAGGAATTTTTCTTTAAAGGGAATTATATCTGTGGTTGTCCATGGTATATTGAGTAAGTCCAATGGTGGGGCTGCCACCTCAAAGCATTTGAACATGCTTCCATCTGTAGAAACCCCAGGTGGAGGGCTGCCTCTTCCGCTTGTCTCGCCTTTATTGAAGCTTGTTCTCTTTGCCGATCCAACCGTTGAGGTCTTCACTCGTATCCCTGGGCAGGGGCCCTCGTTATACCCCGAAAGATTGGGTCCTTGACAGAACTTATAGTCACTAAGATTCTTAGTGTTCACCCCCGCGACGAGTACGCGCCTGTCAAGAATTACCCAGCTGTATAAACGTAATTGATTTGAACATATACAAAGAATGTCAAATAATCGTTTATCAAAACAGCTGCTTCATTATAGGCCTCTAGGCCGAAGAAATTTAGGAAGACCAAAACGTCGTTGGAAAGACGACCTGCACCTGCAGCATATAGTGCACCGGGGAGCGGAACGGGCCAACAGGCCCATACCTTGAAAATGATGGTGACGTTGTCCATGGTCTGGAATTAAGTTTAGATTACCGACTATCCTGGCATTTCATTATTATTTATCACCCATCATGTCCACCGCTGTGGTCTCCAGGTAGCGTGCTGTCTTGTCACGCAGCGGGCCCGGGTTCGATTCCCGGTCGGGACAGGCTCCTGGGTGAGGTTTTTTTCGGGGTTTTTCCTCACTTGTAAGACAAATGTCATGAAGCTCATGAAAATCATCCGGCCATCATTATCATTATCACTATCATCCTTCACCGATGTGGAAGGCAACGGGAAGCTACCACACCTATAATTCCCTAGTAATGCTGCAAAGCATAGCATGAAAATGCCATGATTGCAGTGAAAGACTGCCCTCAGGCAAACTTACTATGGATGGATATCATTGGGGTAACTTAACTCCGCCTTTCAGGTGCCCCAACCTAAGATATGCATTACAATTCCGCCAATGCCAAGGAAGAAACCCAGGAATGTCATAAAAGACAACCTGGTGACACTGGACAAAAAGAATCCAGGCATTACATTCTAACATCTTACATCAAAATATCGAACCAGGGTCTTTAATTTGTATAGTCCTACTAGCATATTTGAATGTTTAGAATATTCGCCCAGTTGGTAGACCAATAAGGTGGGAGAATAACATTAACAATGATTTGAAAGAAGGAGATTATAAAGGGGATGATTGAAAAAATTGGCTCCAGATAGGGAAGTACGGAGAGCGTATATACTTGCTGTCGTAAATCTATGAGTTCGATAGAGCTATGCGTTAGTTAGAATATTTTTGTGTGACTTTTTTGTATGTTTTCTGGATTTATTAAATTACTTATGGAATAAAGCAAGGAGGCGCACTATCTCCTAAAAAGTAAAGTGATCCCACAACAGGCCCAGAGGCCCTTGGGGTAGTAGGAGATTAAGGCTCCCACTTTTCTAGACAATCGGCACTTTATGTCAGCCGGGTTGTCAGCCCTGCGTGACGGCCGCCTTTATCCCCAGAACAAGCGTCTGGTACTCATTTACGTTAGAGGCTGAGTCGACCCCAGGGCCATAGTGCCGCCAGAGGGTTTGGGTCAGTTTAAAAATCCTGACCCCACCGGGACTTTTACCCTCGACCCTCCTGCTTGTAGCTTAGTGCCTTAACCACTACGCTACGGCGTGCCCCACGCACTATCTCCTACACTATCCAATTTAGTTCTAGAACATGCCATTAAATCTTTAGAGGATAAAGAAAGCCTAAATCAATGTTATCGATAAACTGTTAGTTTATGCTGATGATATAATGTTATTAAACGATAGCGAGGAGATACTAAGGACCAATATGCACAGTCTATTGAATAACACTAAGAATTTGAGATTGGAAAAAACATGAGTAAAGATGAAAAGATTTTCACATGTAGAAATACGTTATATAATGAAAATGGACAGCTAATGACAAATTAACGAAATTTTGAAGAAAGATGGATGAATTCAAATAGACCTACCTAATAACAATAATTACAAATAGGAAGGAGATATACAAATAAATAAAACATAGGCTCAATTCTGGAAATGCATACTTTTATGCATTACAAGAACTCTTGTTCCAACTTCTTTCAAAAAACTGAAAACAAACATATAAAACTGTTATTCTACCGGTTATATTATATGGGTGCGAAATATAGACTCTTATTTAAAGGAGGAGAAAATATTATATGAGTATTTGAGAATAAAGTTTTTAGGAACAATAATTGGACAAAGAATAATGAACAGATAGGCGAATGGAGAGAAGACTAAATAGCAGTGAGCTATATGATCATTATAGGAAATCAGATATAATAAGAAGAGTAAGTCTCGAAACTACGACGGGTAGGACATGTGACACGAATGGGGAATAAAAGAGATGCATGGAGACCTCTTATAGGAAATCCAGGGGGGAAATGCCCAGTTGACAGATCAAAAATGATATGGGAAAATAGCATTAACCGTGATTTGAAGGTAGTATAGATTGTACAGGGAATGATTGGAATACCTCACTGGATAGGTATGTTTGGAGAGCTTAAATCAGCGCGACCATGAACCTACGGGTTCGAAAGCGCCAGTGAGTTGGTTAGTCACCCAAAACGATAGCTGACGATCTTAGCATAGTACTCACAACATTTATTTACTATAAAATAGTATATTACAATACGAGGTTGGGAAGTGGTATTTAGAGAGTCGAGGAAAATGTTTAAAAACCGAGCGATAGAGAGGTTTTTAATTTCCGAGATTCTGTAAAACACTTCACAAACATGCGTTGTACATTATTCTTTGCGCGATGGTGCTTTCAAAATAATAAATAATAGTAAACTAATATCTTTGTTGGAAATATTTACGTTTATTATAAACAATTTACTACGTTAGCAGTCTGGCCAATGTATATATGCTAAATGGCGAAAGTAATTGTTGAGATTACAGTCGACCTTAATATTTATCTCGCATAAAATGGCTGCAAGTATGAATGATTGTAATCAAAATGACGAAACTGAAGAAGCGTGGGAAGTTGGGTGTGCGTATTTAGTGCCAGATAAATCTAAATTAAGATATGAAAAACATAACTTCATTCTGAAAGTGACCGGAGAATTGTAGTGTAAGTGAAAAAACTATGGTTGCTTATTTCGTGCTTAGGAGTGAAACATTAAAGTCTCCAGCGAGTTTGTGGTCAGAATATTCAATGCTGATGACAATGATAAATTTAAAAGAAGGTATCAATATTGCAGATTTTGTTACACTAATTAGTTTCCTCAAAAATAAGAATATTGAACATTAAGCTAAAAAGTCTAAAAGTTTTCAGTAGAATTTTGTTAAATCAACTTTCAATATTGTTTCAAAGAAAGTTCAGTTAATTTAAAATGCAGTGATTTCTTCCATGTAATATATATTAACACTACCTTTTGTATATATTTTTGTATATACATAAAGGGCAGTGATTTTACTTCCCGCACGTGGGTTGTAACATGAAATATTACAGTATAGTTATTTAGGTTGGCAACCCCGAAATGTAGGAAGTTGAACTTTCATCATGGTAACCATTTGCTGGTATGACAAAATGCACTATCGCGGAAAAAATGTTGATGTTTTGGAATTCAAGATACGTACCCCCTGCCATCTAGAGTAAGTTACAGTAAGCAAGCGCACTGTGATTCTGTAAAACTTCATTGATAGATACATTGCACAATTTGCGTACATATATAAATATTCCTTCTTCTTCTTCTTCTTCTTCTTATTCTTATTCTTCTTCATCTTCACTTCACGGGTTAGGGGAACTACCTGCTCCCACTCACAGTTGTTTTGTCCATCTTTTCACTGGTCTTCCTGCCATTCCTTGAACCTCTTGACTTCTAGTTAAATGCTGTTTTTATTAATCTTGTTACATTCTTTCTTTCTACATGTCTAAACCATTTATCTATTTATCTTTATATTATTTGATTTTATCATCCAGTGGATATATATTTAACTTTGATCTTATATCTTCATTCTTTATTTGATCCAATCTCGTGTAGCCTTTTGTTATTTTTTACCCTTTGTATTCTACTTTGTAATTTGTTTGTTATTATCCATGTTTCGTCCCCATTAACTGATGCTGGAACTGCCAATCTTATGAATTTTTGTTTGTTTGTTTGTTTGTTTGTTTATACTTTATGCGCGGCCATACCGTTGATCCGATTGTGATGGGGCTTTTTGCAAAATGTTCAGGAGATCCCTGGGATGAACAAAGGCTATATGATAGCTGTAATACTCAACTCCTACACCCTTAAAAATCGCCCTTTATAGTGGAAAACGTAAAAAAAAGTAGCTTTTTGGACGCTTAAATGGCTTACGCTGCCTAAACCATAACACATACACAACATTAATGTACACAGAATTAAACATCTCAAAAAGCTCTACAAAAAAGTCCGCGACAGCATATGTTTATCTCTTACGGATAACTCACAACAACCATTTTTGTCTTTCATTGATGACAACAAGATCGAGATAAGTACGTAGATTCCTGTGCAAGCATAGCAGCTCATGGCGGGTATTCTTTTACGGATAACTCAAAATAACGAATTTTGTCTTTTTGCTCATTTATGCCAACGAGATCGAGATAAGTAGATTTCCGGGCTACACCGGGTAATCAGCACGGGGAATCTTAAAATAATTACGAAATACATTTATTTTTTTTTTTTTTCATTTTACTTATTCAACTATTCATAAGACGTACATTAATGTTTGTCTTTCAGCTCATTTATGCCAAGAAGATCGGCGTGAGTAGATTCCCGGACAACGCCGGTTAAACAGCACGGGGTATCCAAAAATATTTCAGCTCATTTATGTCAAGAAGATCGGGATAAGTAGATTCCCGGGCAACGCCGAGTAATCAGCACGGAGTACCTAACTAAATATATATATATATATATATATATAAATATATATATATATATATAATTATTTTTCCCTTTACTTATTCAACTAAACATAAAAGCACATTAATTTTCATTTATTTAGGCGTAGCAGCGCACGCCGGGTGTTGGCTAGTGTTTTATAAAACTTCAATCTAATATGTCTTCTTTTTTTGTTCTTTAACGTAAATGAATATTTTATAATTGTAAAATATGTTTAAGAATCGTTATAAATGTTTAAAATAGTATGAAATGTTATTACTAGGGCTTGGAAGTTGATTACCTATAAAATGTCTATAAAAGCATTTAAAAACCTAAAGATATCCTATAAAAGACCTAAACTGGAAAAAGGAAGTAAAAAGTGTTGCAGTTGTTAATGAGAGGATAAAGACAGCCTGGATTACCTTCACCCTCTACTCGAGATAAGTGTTACAAAGTGGTAACTATTTGAAGTCGAAGTAAAAAATTCAGGTAGCCAATAAGTTGGTGGTTTAAAAATAATGTGATATTTTGTGAAGTTTCAATAGTTTCTCGCGGAATCGGAGGACTGCAGGATACACACTACTAGATCACAAAAAAAATGAAGACATCTTAGAAGAATTACACATGGAACCTTTAGAAAACAAAATTTCTGATTATAAGTCAAGATGGATGCAACATGTTCATCGAATGGAAAGATCACAGAATACCCAAACAAATGTTAAGATATCAACCTGCAGGAAGAAGAAGACCAGGACGTCCACTCAAAAGACTTTTGGATGGTGTTTCTCTTGAGGCCGAAACAGGCCAACAAATGGCCTAAATTCGTGAATGTACTATGACGATGATGACAAAAGTGTTAGGAATGTAAAAAGTCTTTAGAAAGTAAAACTAGATAGTGTTTTTAAAAGAAGTTGGAATTGAGACTCTGCGGTTTCTTGAATTATACAAATGGCATAAATTCAGTCAAAATCAGGTAAGTAGTTGCAAAAAAAACCTAATAAGACCTGAAAAAAGGCTAAAAAAAGGACCAATAAACCAAAAAAAAAGGAGCAAAAAGGACGAATAAAATGTACCATTTTCTGGCCTACAGCCTACAATAACACAAAATGTATATATTATGTTGGGCCTCGTCTTCACATTTAAAAGAAAAAAAAATGCATGATAGTGTGTTCTGTCGTACTTACAGCAAAGGTGACCATGATTGGAAGTTTAATTTCCTAAATTTCGGGGTCGTCAATCTATAAATAACTAAGTAACTATATTGTAATATTGCATAGTACATATTTCGTACGGGAAGTAAAACCACTGTCCTTTATGTATACTACGTACAATGTATAGTCCTATACAAAAATATATCGAAAATATAGTGTTAATATACATTAAACGAAACAAATCACTGCATTTTAAATGAACTGAACTTTATTTGAAACAATATAAAACAATAAATTCGTACTTGCCGCCATTTTATCACTGATTCGTGTCATGACGTGCTGTAATCTCAACTAAATTATTTTCAGCATTTACCGTATAAACATTGGCCACACTGTTGACGTTAGTTAGTTGTTTATAATGAACGCAAATATTTTCAACAAATATGTTATTATTTATTATTTTGAAAACACCATCCCGCAAAAAATAATGTACAACACACGTTTGTGAAGTGTTTAAAGAATATCCTCGCTTCCGTAAAAAAAAAAAAAAAACACTACTCAACCTCGCATTGCAATATACTATTTCCTCAACTTCCGAGCTCTACTTATTACAAATGGTAAAAGTGTGTAGTGCAACAGTGGCATAATGATTTTGTATGGAAAATCATAGAGAGTCACTCTCTAAAGTTCAGTCAATATTTGTTGGTGCTGAGGTTGTTTGATGATTTCTGATCAATGCTGATATTATCAGGTATTTTAGCTTTGTTTGTTAGTGTTTGGATGTCGAATATCGTGATTACACAGCCAGCAATCCAACCACTAAGAAGGTTTATGACAGTTCTATAAAGCACGTACTTCCATTTGCCTGGCGTTAACCGTGCAGTTGAACAGATACATTGCAACTGAAATCACAACATATCCCCACAAACACAGGTGGGGAAAAACCTATCATTACGCGTGACATGAGTGTCCAATACTTGTCAGAAATGTACAAGCAAGGTGTCTTCAAATGTATGTATATATATCATCATCATCATCATCCGGTGTCATGGCAGCTGCCGCCATCTTCCGGAAACCAAACGCCATTCCTCTCTATCCATCCATTGATCTTCCTCCATTCCTCTGATATTCATAGCTGCTTGTACCCCTTCTATCCAAGTTTTCTTCGGTCTTCCTCTCTTCCTCCTTTCCACTGGGATCCATTCCATAACAATTTTTTTGCAATCTTTGCTCTGGCATTCGTTTGACATGACCATACTACTGCAATATTTTCTTTTCTATGATGTCTATGATGTCCGGCTCCTCTTGTACACCCATAATTTCCCTTATGTCTTTATTTCGTATTCTATCCATTCTAGATTTTCCAGCTGATCTTCTTAAAACATCCATTTCTGTACTTAAAATTCTTTTCATTTCCCTGGTAGGAATTTGCCAGACTTCAGCACCATATGTTAAAATGCTCTGAATTATGGTTTGATATATTTGTAATTTTCTATTTTTTGCAATATTCTTGCTCCACCAAACAGAGGTTAAAGCATTTATTGCTTGTTTTGTTTGTGCGATTCTATTTTTAATTTCCACTGTGTTATCGCCTGAATGGTGTAGTTTTGTTTGTTCCTAAATAAGTGCATTCAATACTAGGTTTTAATTCATCTCCATTCTTGAAAATTTATATTTTCCATTTCTTCTCCTATACACAGGTATTTAGTTTTCTCAATGTTTATATGAAGTCCCCATTTTTCATATTCTTCTTTTAGTTTGTTAGCCATATATGCTATGTCATCGTGGTCCTGTGCTATTAATACCTGGTCATCTGCAAAATTATATATATATATATATATATATATATATATATATATATTGTTAAGACAGATTATTAAATTAGGATAAAAAATAGAGATATTAAGATAGGATATAAACTATAAAGAAAATAAGCATTGTAATTATATTATGATTTGAGGGAAGTAGATTATGCAGGGGATGATTGGAAAACATTAGCTCAGGATAGGGATATATGGAGAGCTTATGTCCGCGCGACCATGAACCTTGGGTTCGATAGTGCCACTTAGTTAGTTAGTTAATCTTAACTATATTTTAAATAATGATATGTGGAGGTTAACTAAATATTTAGGAATAAATATAAATAACATTGAAGATATAAGAAAATAGAACAAAGCATAGAATTTAATTCATCATCATCTTCAACTTCACGGATTAGATCTTTGCCTCTTCCGATCTCACATCTGTTCAGCCCAGCGCTTTGTTGGTCTTCCTATCGATCTTCGCCCTCCAGGATTATACATCGGTGCCATCTTTGGTATCCTGTCCTCTGTCATTCTTTGTAAATGTTCTATCCATTTTTTCCTGTGTTCTTTTATTTGTTGAAGAAGTGGTTGTACTTTTAGTTCCTCTCTAATAATTGAATTCCATACATCCATAGTAATTCTCCCCGAAGGCTGTCCTTCACTGCAATCATAGCATTTTCATGCTATACTTGCAGCTTTACTAGGGAATTGTAGATGTGGTAGCTTCCCGTTGCTTTCCACACAGGTGAAGGATGATGATAATAATGATAAGGATGAAAATGATGATGATGGCCATATGGTTTCGGGGACCGTTTGGGCCTTAAAGTTTTCCTGACATTTGTCTTACAGGTGAGGAAAAACCCCGATAAAAACCTCACCCAGAGAAACTGCCCCGACCGGGGATCGAACCCGGGCCCACTGCGTGACAAGGCAGCACCCTACCTCGAGACCACAGCGGTGGAACATAAATTGGATTAAGTAGAGCAAAATAATATCATCGTTAAATTATATATGGTGGAATAAAAATATTTTGAAAGACACCAAAAAAAATACATTCGTAACACATTTGTAGAATCTATTGCAATATAAAGGAAGTGACTTATGGACAATCAATAAGTACTAAAAGAATTGACTAATAGCTCTACAAATGGATTATTTACGTAGAAGTGCCGGAAAGTCAAAATAAGAACAAGTCACAAATAAGAAAAATAAGAACATAATTGAAGGAGAAAAAGCATAATTGAAATAATTGTGGAGAAGGAATTAAAATGGTTAGGATATATTTTAAGAATGAAGATGAGATATGGCCGAAACAAGTATATAAATGGCAACCGACCAGAAATAAGAAAAAAAAAAGGGAGACAAAAGTTAACATGGAATCAAATCATGAGGATAGCAATGCAAGCAAGAGGGTAACATTGAAAATGCTGAAGATCGTAGACTTTGGAAGTTTGGCAAGCGAAGACGGCAGCAGCTGTAAAAGATAGATAGATAGATGGATAGATAGATAGATAGATAGATAGATAGATAGATAGATAGATAGATAGATAGATAGATAGATAGATAGATAGATAGATAGATAAATAGATAGATTTTTTTTTCAAATGCCCCAGGTTTGTCTTTCGACATTCCTGGTGTCTCTCCTGGCATGGCGTACTTGTAACCCACTTCTGAGGTTGGGGCGCCTGGAAGGCGGGGTTACGTTGCCCCGATGATATGATGGGTGATGATAATGGTGCGCCAGGAGAGTCCCTAACCCTAAGCTTAACCTAAGATGAATATGAATGATCATGATGATTGCTGTGGCCATATGGTTTCGGGGACCGTTTGGGCCTTAAAGTTTTCCTGACATTTGTCTTACAGGTGAGGAAAAACCCCGATAAAAACCTCACCCAGAAAAACTGTCCCGACCGGGGATCGAACCCGGGCCCGCTGCGTGACAAGGCAGCACGCTACCCCGAGACCACAGCGGTGGACCATAGATAGAAATGTGGAGGTTATTTTATGAAAATTTATATTCAAATAATATTTAGACTAAAATTAAGTATTATTTCACAATTTGAATATTGCTCGACAAAGTTTTAAATATTTTATATTTTGAAGAAGTGGCTGAATTCAAATACCTAGGAACGATAATTACAAGTAGGAATGAGGTGTACAAAGAAATTTAACATAGGCTCAGCACTGGAAATGCATGCTATTATGCATTACAGGGACTCTTGTCGTCCCAACTGCTGTCAAAAAAAAATTACACTGACTATTTAACTCATGCCCCAAATGGGAGTCAATGACCAATCACGTTTCAATGATTTCTGTTTTACAACCAATCAGAGTCGTGTTTCACGAAATATTTATCAGTGTTATAATTACCATATATTAAACAAAGCTCCTCGTTTTTAATATTCTGAACAGGTCTGACCGTTATTTTGCAGTGACTGAGCCTATAAGAAATACGGCTACCAGATTGTATATATAGTGCATACATGTCAACATTTGTAGCAATTTATTATACCACCAAAAAAAGAAACCACTGTTTGACTTTCTTAAATGTATTTTTTCCCAGGTAATAATCCAGAAAAATATAATTGTAATATTTACATCATACGACATCAGAAATGAATTAATATACAGATTGATGTTTCATTTTTTCTCCACTAGAGAGCATTCTTACAATATTAAAGAAAGCTCCTCCTTACAATATTGCGTTCCTTTGGCAATAAATAGTATGATCTGGTTGCAGTGATAAACAAAAGAAGCAGTAGAAGCGTACCTATCGTTTCTCATTTGTTTTCACAACATCGCCGTTTGCATTAAATATATAAATATTTTGAAATAACTACAGTTAAATAATGATTTGTGAGTAAACAGCTTAATTTTATTCGTTAAATAGTCCTAACAAATGCCACTCTTGATTTCCAAATTCTCTAGATAAATTCACTCCTCACTTCGTGAGTCGTGAATTTATCGATAATTTGGAAATCACTCGTGGCATTACTTATGAAAATATGTCAGCTACTATTTTTAATTTTTAAATGTTGAAAATATAATTATAAAACTGTTATTCTCCCAGTTATATTATATGGATGTGAAACATGGACTTTTACTTCAAGGGAAGATAAAAGTTTAGGAGTATTTGAGAACAAAGTTCTCAGGAAAATGTTTGGAGCAAAGAGAGATGAGCAAACAGGCGAATGGAGTAGACTACATAACAGTGAGCTACAAGATCTTAATAGGAAACCAGATTCAATAAGAACGGTTAAGTCTCGTTGACTGCGATAGTCAGGACATGTGGCACGAAAGGGAATGAAAGAGGGACATGGAAGCTTCTTGTTGGAAAACCAGAGGGAAAACGTCCAATTGATAGATCAAGAACGAGGTGGGAGAATAACATTAACAATGATTTGAGGGAAGTAGATTATACAAGGGATGATTGAAAAGCATTGGCCCAGGACAGGGACGTGTAGAGCTTATGTCCTGTCGGTCATTAACCTATGGGTTCCATAATGCCAATGAGTTAGTTAACAGTAAATACCAGCATCTGACAGGGCCTCTGATATTGTAAGTAGAAAGAGAGAGAGAGAATGCCTTATATAGAGATGAAATAATATTATTTCCAGCTTCTACAATGGTACAAGTACTGTTAGGATGTGGATATCCAAACACAGATGATGAGTAGGGGGTGTTTTCTTTGAACCCGAGTGCACCATATAGGTGAGTCGATTACATATTATTTTAATTCCAGATTGATTAATTAACTATTAATTTTGTCTATCCAAAATATTTTTTGAAAGGTCTTGAGCTAGAATATTGTTTCTTTCAATATAAGAACAGTAAATTGTAAAGGTATAAATATTGTGACAGTGGCCGGGGTTATTTCGGCATAAATGAACACACAGATGTTGTTTAAAATTTCATTTAATACTTTATTTCTTTCTGCAAATTATCAGTAAACTTTTATCACAACTTTCACTCACAGTTAATCTTCTTTCAATGTTTATTTCAGTCACAATTATTTACAGTCACTGATGAATCCGTTCACCACAATTTTCTCTTAGACTTAACCTCTCGCTGTCCAATACAAGACTGACTGACCTCTGTCCTCGTCGCATATTATACAGGTCGCTCTAAAATTCCTCTTACAAACTTCTACGACTTGTAGAGGGGACTGATTTGATAATATTCAGAATTGGAAACCATGTCCGGAAACTTATTGTTTCCGTGCTACAGCCGTTTGAAAACAAGCATTGCCTGAATGTACGTCACGTGTCTCAACAAGTAACACCTTCGCGACATGTCTAAATCGAAAGTTTCCCCAATCGAGTATTCCAAGACTTGGTGCTTTTTTTTTCAAAGAATGTCAACATTTTTCGAAATTTTGAAAACTACAAAAATCGATTGTGGAGGGTGTAACCGGGATTATTGATGCAAGTCATGATTCAGTTTCCATTTTGTTTCTTTGGTTAATAATGAGTTGAATTGTAAAACACGTGATGTACTGTGTCACGCCTCATAATAAATTACTTCTAAAAGTGGTCGCGTTAAAAATATTTTTTTCGAACGGCTGTAGCGCGGAAACGTAAGTCTCCGGACATGGTAATAATATTATCAACTCAGTCCCCCTCTACAAGTCCTAGAAGTTTGTAAGGGGAATTTTAGAGCATCCTGTATAGGCGCTAGGAACTTTTTAGTCTTAGGTTCGAGACGCTTCGAACCGTAGAAGCCTCTGACCACCGATCTTTCCTGTAAAGGGGAGGGAGACTGTAAATCTATTATGACCAATGCAAGAGCAATATTCTCGCCTTGTCCGCGTAATTTAAAAATCGCTATCCGACGCGTAACAATATGCAGAAATCTAAGTAAATTCTAAAGATAAATAGGGAAAAGGGAAATTTATTTAATTTTGTACTTAAAGTATACTCGCTATATATATATATATATATATATATATATATATATATATATATATTCAAATGCCGTAAGTAATGCAGTAATGATAGCCTATTATAGTATTATGTTGATTTACTTTACAACTTGTAAATTTATACTCGTATTTTAGTTGTAATTTTTAAATACCGTAGGATTTTGTTAAGTTAAGAAGTATTTTTGCCCAAGGTTTGATATTTTAGGTGAATAATTCATTTACTAGTACCACCACACCCACACACTTCATGGCGCGACAGGCCTAGAAGGTCCATGTCCTACCTGCCGGCTGCTGGTCTCACATCTACATGTATTAATCACTGAGATAGACGATCAACCTACCAGTGTATAAGTGACATGTGGTCAGCATGTCGGATCCCCAAGTCGTTACAGCTGGTTCTCCCAATCTGAAACCGCTACTTATTGCAGCTACTCAAATTTCTCACGATGCCGGGTGAGCGCCGTTACAATACTGGGCAAAATTCCACGAGAAAATTTCTTCCCCGATGGAGATTCGAAACAGCGCAAATCCCATAGCTCTGTGCTAAGGCATCTTGCCTTTGAAATTCGGCTACAGCGAGGGACCTTGCAGTTAAAAACGGCAGATAATTTTGTTTTACACGGTCTTCTGTGGAAGAAATTTCAAGATAGGTTTCGCCATGTAATTGTTCCATTTTAGTAACATTTTCAAGTGTTAAGAAGTGTTAGAAATGCTGCTACCAACTAATTTCCACAATAAAGAATAAGTAGCATTTATAATTAGCTATAGACACGTTTACATTTGCCAGTCAAGAAATAGCTTAACTTGTAAAAAAAATAATTTTCTAAGGTGATCCTAGAACTAATCCCTGCGGCACATAAAACACCTATAACATAAAAAAGTGCAATGGGTATTAAAAGTTTGGAGTTTAATAATCAAGTTCGAGCATATAAACGTGTGATGTCGAACCAAAGGAAGCACAGTGGTCGGTATCCCGCAGGCTGCGGTTAAGAGTCGACCGCGGGACTCCTGTGGGGAAAGTGAGCCCAAGTGTCAACCTCGCTCATGCTCCGTTATTAATTACACTCAGCATGTGCTGCAAGGTGAATACATTTCGCTGCATAAATGGCTTTTCTCTTACACAGAAAGCTGCTACAATTTCTCATACAGATGCTATACAATTCCAAGCTAAGTTCCAGTTGTAATGCAAACAAAGCAGTTGTATGACTGCATTTTATTGGCCGAATAATGGGCTTCCTTTTAAGCGTGTAAGGAAATGTAATTCGCCCTGTAACACTCGAAATAATGGAAATAAAAATAATAAAAATGTATATTATCTAGCACATCTATATAAGGTATATGGGAGAATTTTAAAATATATAATTACAATTTTCGTAGATTATATAAACGTTGTTTATTCTTACCCGTGCATATTTCACAATACTTCGAATTTCAATTGCTTCAAATTGCTCGCTTCTGTGCAATTTCTTAAAACGTTGGAAAGGAAATCATTTGAAAAGCTTAGGGAAATAAATTAGTTGGAATATTATCAAACAGTTTAGTGAAAAAATCCCTCATTTGGCATTGAGGATGTGGTCAAAATAACAACATAATTTAATGGTGAGTCAGCAAGGAGACATAAATTCTGCACGTAATGAAATTGTAAGTAAAGGATATTTATCGATATATTGGCAAAAGGGTAAACGCCTTTTTATATAGTCCCATACATATATTTTTTGTCAAATAAATAAGAAATGGACGACATTCTTAATTATTGGCACAATCTTCCCTCGTATAGAGTCTTATTTTCCGTAAAATATGATGTTTCCTAAAAACAATATCTCTATCGATTACTGTTCCGTACACAATTCAGTCATATGGCGGGTAAAAAGTAGCACCACGGTTCCCCCAATAGACGGAGGTGTCAGAGTAATACCTTATGCTAGTTTATTTACAGTAAAAGTGCAACTTAGCACGGAATTAGTATAAAAGCAATTCAATTTTGCAATTCATTTAGAAGATACAGACCACAAATACCTACGGAGACATGAAACCAATTTTGTGATTTATTTTTATAGTTTACTATAAAGTTTAGTTTTACTATATTATGATTTCAAATTACTTTTTATTTTTATTAAATATAACATGATTGAGTCTCTAATTTTTTTAATAGCCACAAATTTATAGGAAGGAAACCAAAGAAGATAGACATGAGGATTAAAATGAGGCCATTGAATTAGTGGAGAGCTTCAAATACTTGAGTTGTAATAACAGTAGTAACATCAGTTGTTCTCAAGAAATAAAGCAGATGATAGTAATGACAAAAGAAGCTTTTAACAAGAAGAGAAGCATTTTCTGCGGACCTTTGGCAAAAGAATTACGGAAGAGGCTAGTGAAGTGCTTTGTGTAGAATGTAGCATTGTATGGTGCATAGACTTGGACATTACGACGGAATGAGGAAAAGCGACTGGAGGTCTTGAGATGTGGATATGGAGAAGGATGGAACATATAAAAATGGACAGACAAAATAAAAATAAGGATGTGCTAGACAGAGTGAGTGAAGGAAGAACAATGCTGGAACTGAAAGAAGAGGAAAAGAAATTGGATTGGTCACTGGCTAAGAAGAAACTGTCTGCTGACGGATGGCCTAGAAGGAATTGTCAACTGAAAGAAAGTTAGAGGCAGAAAAAGACAACAGATAATGGACAATATTAAAATAAATGGTTTATATGCGGATACAAAAGGAAGGCTGAATTAAGGAAAGGGTGAGAATGCTGAGTTTGCACTGAAAGACCATCTCTTAGGCAGAACAGTATGTATGTGTGTGTATATATATATATTTATAATTAATTTTTTGGCATTGAGCAATGCAAACTTAATATGACATAAGAAAAATAAATGCCTGGATGGGATTCGAACCCGGAACTCTGAGTCTGTACCTCAGCGTGATATCCATTACACTACCAGGCGAATCCAATTCAAACACTTATTTTTCTTATATGTATTATACTCTCCATTATTACTAGATGTCGCGATTCCGGGTTCGAATCCCAACCAGGCATTTATTTTTCTTATCATGTCATATATATACATATATATAAAATCAAATAACTTTTTAAATAAACTTTGTTATTTTGTTTAATAAATTTCCTCAATTGTAAACATTACAGATTTTACAATAATTTCTTGACAGGAAACTGTTTTGTAATGGTTCTAAGTTCACTCTTTTTTTAAATGAATGAACAGAGTTACACTGTTTGTGAAGCAAACTGAAGAGAAAAATTGCTGAATTTCAATATGGAAGCGCAGGATCGATGAGATGTATTATTATTCCAGTAGCACACCCCTAGGTGGTCCCTGGACAATCCGAAAGAATTAAAAACATTGTTTAGCATGCACGACTTTGTTAAATTATAAAAACAAAGAGACAAAACTGACAGCGAGACTCAAAACTAGATCAACTATTGCAGAGCTTTCATGTGTTTTCAAAAATCGAACTGACACGGCCAGTTGGACTGTCAGTTAGCCAGAAGCTTGTATCCTCAATTAATATCGCTTCATTCAATTTTAACAATGAATGGATAATTCCACGAAGCTCTTGTTTCCGTATGTATTTTCGGAAAGTTTAAATGTTAAAAAACTGCCTCTGTGGTATAATGGTTACTGACTGGCATTCCACACATCACAGTTACGATTCCCGTGCTACCATAGCATTGGATATTATAAACAGCAAAAATATGAATATAAAAATTTAGCTCCATATGTTTGTGCTCGGAAAACTCGAAAAGTAGTTGGTCGATTGTCTTTTAATTTTGAAACAACGTTATTAATTGAATAGCTACTCCGAAAACAGATCTAACCCATTAACTACAAATTGTTGGAAAAAAAAAAAGCATAATGTTTATTTCGAGGCTATTACCTTTATTATATACATTTTTATTTCTGATCCTATTAAAAACATATAGCGCCAATTCCATTGCAAAATAGCATGCTATTAACTAAAAATTAATAATTTAATGTAGAATTGAGTGAAAAAAATATCTAGGCTATCTATAGAGCGGAAAATTGATCTAATTCATATTTATTAATTAAATAAAAATAAAACGTTTTATTTTTATTATAGAATAAATATGGATTTTCATCAAATAAACACCAACTCAAGTGATTATTTAATCCATATTTAATTAAAATGCTACAGTAAGAAATAGAAAATACATATTGAACAATGATTCAGTTAGAAAATTACTAATTTTAATATCTCATCCTATTGAAAACATATACAGCCAATTTCATTGCAAAATAACATTCTATTAACTAAAAATTAACAATTTAATATAGATTTGAGTGAAAAAATATCTAGGCTATCTTTATAGAGCGGAAAATTGATCTAACCCATATTAAATTAAAAATGCTACAGTAAGAAATAGAAAATACATATTGAACACTGATTCAGTTAGAAAAATTAACTAACTGAATCAGTTTTCAATATTTATTTTCCATTTAATGTTATTTCGTTACATTCTTTGCGTCTTTCTTATTTTCAGTTAATTTCTCTAAGATTCTGATAGATTTCACGGAACTGTGATGGAATGAATTTGCACATGTGCAATAATTGTTTTTCTGCACTGCTGCTCATGATTAAGTAACTTTTTCTGCCATTTTGTTACAGATCACTATTCACTGGAAAGTCGAATTTTAAAAATAATTAAAACAAGTCTGGAAGAGAGTAGGTAAAGTTTTACATCCACCATGCCGTGATATTCTCCGAATAGATCACTAAACCACTGAAAAACCAACGTTCGAGTTCTTTATTTTAATAAATAAGTTGGAGAAAATGTTTTAACATCTCACCTAACAAAGTTGCGTGTCTTCACGATACCGTTTTCAAAAATATAGTATTACTTCCATCTTCAGTCAAATTCCAAATACTTTTGAAACCGGTATCGTTAAGACACGCAACTTTGTGAGGTGAGATGTTAAAACTTTTCTCCAACTCATTTATTAATTAAATACCTCATAGTGTTTCCTCCCACTGTAATATTAATTGAAGTTCGAGTTCTTGTTGGTTAGATCTTAATTAGTGTCAACTATTCAAATGTATCTAATTCTTCGTTACTTACAGAATTACTTCAAGTTGCAGTCTCACATAAGTTAATTACCTGCAACAACAACAAAAATATGTTTAAAAAATAATTCAATTTAAATTCATCTCACAGTCACAAATAGGCCTACTATGTAATCTAAATACTAAATTCTTATATAAAAATAATATAATTATATTATAGTGTACATCAGATAAACGCCATAGTAAACTGCCTACTACACACTGTATAAAACTTATGTAGGGCCTAAATTAAATTGTGAAGAGTATAATGATCTGATTTTAGGTTAAGTTTAGGTTTAACAACTTTATTCTCAAATACTCGTAATATTTTCTCCTCCCTTAAAGTAGGAGTCCATTTTACGCATCCATAAAATATAACTGGGGGAATAACGGTGTTATATATTTTCAATTTAATATTTTTTTAAAGAAGTTGGGACGACAAGAGTCCTTATAAAGCATAACAGCATGCGTTTCCATAATTAAGCCTATGTTTAATTTTTTGTGCATCTTATTCCTATTTTGAATTATTGTTCCTAGATATTTTTAATTCAACCACTTCTCCAAAATTTCAATCATTTGTCATTAACTGTCCATTTTCATTATATAATGTATTTCTATATGTGAACACATATTTAGCTTTATTGTGTTTACTCCCAGTCCTAATTTCTTAGTATTACTCAATAGACTGTGCATGTTGGCCTTAGTATATCCTCGCTTTTGCCTAATAATACATCATCATAAACTAGCAATTTATTTTTAGAATAGAATAGAATAGAATAGATTTATTTAGCCTGGTGGAGTTAAGGCCATGTGGCCTTCTCTTCCACTCACCAGAACAAGCATATGTTACATATGAATACAAAAAAAAATACAATAATAGTCATATAAAACAGGACAAACATTTGTTACACATGATTAAAAAAAATTACAATAATAGTCATATTAAACAGGACAGACATGTTACATATGAATACAAAAAAAGTTACAATAATAGTCATTGAACAATTAATTATCTGTCATATAGAATAATACCCTCTAAAGATTTGAAGACATGTTCTAGTACTAAAGTGAATAGTAGAGGAAATAGTGCATCTCCTTGCTCTAACCCGCTGTGAATTTCAAAACTATCTGAATACTGTTTGCCCACACACTGCCCACACTTTATACTATTTAGACATATTCGAATAACTCTAACTACGTTTTTATAGGAATTCCAATCTCTAGGATGCTATGTATCTTCTCCCTCTTAATTGAATCGTATGCCTTTTGAAATCTACATACAATTGTTGTACAGTGTCATTATATTCCCATTTATTTTCTAAAATCTGCCTTATACTAAAAACCTGATCTGTTGTAGAACTATTCCTTCTAAAACCACATTGATGATCTGTTATGTTATCAACATAGGGAGCAATTCTAATTATTAATATATCTTTAAAATTTTGTACAAAGTTTGAAGTAATGAGATGCCGCTATAGGTTGTTGCATTCAGTTTTATCTCCTCTCTCATGACTGGTATGATAATCGATTATTTTCATTCGTTTGAATGAGTCTATTTTTCCAAAATAATACTAACCAACTGATGCATTTTATCCATAAATTTCCCCCCGTCCTGATTTTATCAGTTCTTATGGAATCCCAGCTGAACCTGATGATTTGTAGTCTTTATAATTTTGAACAAAAGTTATTAAAATTTTGCTCAATAAAATTTTACAATATACTACCGTCCTTATCAATGCCGATAAACCAAATTTTGGAGTTTGTCAACTTTACAAGTCGCAAGAGGAACCAATATTTCATGTTCGCTGCTGCTTATTTCCATAGAACAAGTATCTTACAATATGACATAACATTTCTAGAGTGACTATCTTTATACATAAAAAATCGGCCTGCGTATGTTTGTTATGTATATACTTCTAAACCGCTCAATAGATCTTAAAAATTTGTACATACAAGTTTTATGTTACAGCGAGTGTTTAGCCGCTATCTGTTATGCTCTAAAACTATAAGGCGTAGAAGTTCACCTGGAACGAAGATATGAAAATCGTTCTAGCGGTCGCTATTTCCGATTATTCACAACGAAACTCAGTATATGCTATTAAAATATACCGAGATAGGTATTGTCCAAATCTCAGACACATCTGATCATTAGAAGTGGGGATAGGCCTATACCTGATATCCGAAATTAAAAATTGACTCTAGCAACCGCAATATTTGGTTACTTTCAATATATACCATGCAATTTAATTAACCTCTAATTTTCTTTTTACCCGTATTCAACTAAAAATATATTTTTTTAATATTTCGTTTATTTAGACGTAGCAGCCGAGTATCAGGTAGTTTTATTATCAAGGTAGAATTGACAGAATATGTAAAAAAAAACACAGCTATTTGAAAAATAAGAAGTTGAAGTGAAGCTCTTACAATGAAATTCGTTGAACTATGATGATTAAATAGCTTTTATGAAAAGAGGAAAAATGCGAATGGAATCTGAAATCACTTTAAAGAGAGAATTACCGAGGCAGCAAATAATACATTAAGGAAATAAATTATCAAGAGGAAGCAAACATGAGGAATGTAATGAAATTACTCGGAGGAAAAATAGTTTATCGTCTTCTACAACAAAGGAATAGGATTAGCGCTGGAGTGCAAGGAACAAAAACGAATGCAGAGACAAAGAAAAGGATACAATACGCAGAATTATTAAATTGAATAGAAGAAATGATGGGAAAAAGATCCTCAAGATATTTAGTAAGAAATTAATATGACCAAAAATCTTCGAAGTAAAAAAAAAACAATCTCGATGCAACAACGTAAACTAGCGAATTCCTCACCAAGTCAAATTTATGGTTTGATTTTCGTGGTTTACAGAATACAGTGTGTTTTAAATTGACTAATCAACTCATGCTCCAAGTGGGAGTCAATGACCAATCACGTTTCAATGAATTTTGTTTTACAACCAATCATAGTTGTGTTTCACCTCGATATTTATCTACCTCTCTTTATCATATTAAAGAAAGCTCCTCTTTTTTTAATATTCTAAACAGCTCTGAGCATTATTTTGCAGTGATTGACTCTCAATGAAATACGATGAATATAGCAAAGAATGAACAGATTCCTTCGAACTGCACATTTGATAATTCTGTGTTCAATAAATGTGTTTTAAATAATGATTTTTACGGAGTTGTTTCCTACAAAAAATAATAACCTATAATGTTCGTTATAATATACAGTTTGATGTGTTTCATTTTTTCTCCACTAGGGTGCATTCTTACATAATTGCGATCCTATTTGGCAATAAATAATATGATCTAGTTGCAGTGGATGAACACAAGAAGCATAACCAAACATTTCTCATTTGTTTTCAAACATCGCCATTTACATTAAATATATAAGTATCTTTAAATAACTATATGTAAATAATGATTTGTGATTAAACAGCTTAATTTTATTCGTTAAATACACGCTTTGAAACGTTATTCGTCAGCAATTAAAAGAGACAGAAGTGCAGTTTTTGTTGTGTTGTATTCTTTAAACTTCCTTAAGTCCGCACATGTTCAAAACGTCCACTATCTGTTTCAGTACACTCCCCAAAGGTAGAAGTCTAGAAGGGTTAAACCGGGAAATCGAGAAGGGATCCCCATAGCACATCCTCTTTGTTCTACCCACCTCTGATTGAATGTGCGATAGAGAAAATTTCTCAAATCGGTATGAACGTGAAGCGTGCACTGCTACGCCTAAATAAATTAAATGATTTTATGTTTAGTATAAGTAAAAATAAAAATATAAAACATCGTAATTATTTTAGATACCCCGTGCCGATTATCCGGCTTCGTCCGGGAATCTACATATCCCAATCTTATTGGAATCAATGAGCTGAAAGACAAAGATGCTATGCGTAAAAGATAGACATAGCCTACAGTATGCTGTCGTGAACATTCTTGTAGAATGTTTTAAGATATTCAATTATGAGAACATTAATTTTGTGTATCCGTTATGGTTTAGGCAGCGTAAGCCATTTAAGCGTCCAAAAAGCGATTTTTAGTGCACTGATACACTTTTTATTTATTTTTTTAGCTCCGGCTCTATGGTACATACGGTAATGTGTTGTATACCTTAATTGCCCCAGAAATATTCTCTAAATGAAAGTAAAAACCCAATTCAAATCGATCAAGTAGCTTTTGAATCATAAAGAACGGACAGATTCACACTCATTTTTATATATAAAGATATTTAGAATCTATGAAAAGTTCAAAATGTTTCTTATATGCTTTTAAAGGAATAAATTATTCAAGGATTTTTTACAACATGTGGCGCGAAAAATGTTTCAAGTTCCAATCATATGCCATGCGCATGCGCCAACAAACGCAAAGCGGTTTACACGATATTTAACGAACCTAAAAGCTAACCTAATGCAATTTAAGCACTCTAATCTGTGAAAGAATGCAACGCCCAAAAATAAATAGTAAGTTCTCTAATTCTCAAGTATATGTGTACAGACAATTAGCACATACTCTATGTTGGCTGCACTGGAACAAGACTTTGTTTTTGCTTAGAATATTCGTTAAAATCAATATGGCTGCCACGTTTTCATGCTACGTATGTAGTTAAATATCATAGAAAAATATTGTTACGTGTCGCATAGCGACGTTTGAATTGCTCGGGCAAGTCGCCCATGGCTAGTTAGATTATCCGCACAACCGCCGAATTATCTGGAGTGTGTTGCCGTATGTTTCCACCATCATCTCCTTCCTCCTTTGAGAAAGGTTTCGAAGTATTTTGAAGCTGTTTCTGGAAATTTCCTCGCGCCTTATAATAGGGCGTAGGCAGGAGACCGCAGTCAGTCTGCGATAGCGAATCTTGTGGAAAACAGTGTGACGATAAAATTGTGGAGAATTTATTTATCAGTGAGTGGAAAATTTGTTCTGAGATAACAATTAAAAGAAGATATTTCGAAAATTGTGAATAGAAGTTTGCTGATACTCAAGAATAAAATAAAATGTGAAGTGAAATATTTAATAAATTCATTGTGCTTATTACGCCCTAATAACATAGAAGGAAAATCGAGGCTATCCCGGCACAATATATTGAAATAATCGTTAGAAAAAATGTAAAAATCATTGTAAATGATGGGAAATAACACTGAGCAACAAAAATAAACTTTTTTTTTGTCTCAGAAAGAAAAATGTGATTCTGATAGTATTTTTTCTCCTAAATTCAAATATATCGGTTTTTATCCATCACGCAAAGTTTCCGAGAAACGGGAATTTATAATTTCAAACACTTTAATATTTTCTACATTCGTAACAACACAATATTCGAACATTAGGACTCACCTAGAATGTAAGATATAACGATTTTCTGCTATATTTCGCCTGTGGAGCATCCCTCTTGATGGTCCAATAATAATCGGCCAGCATATTACGATTCCATTTGCTTTGATATTTATTTTCCATAGCTGAAACCATTTGAGTTAGCTCATTTGGTTTTATTTTACAATGGACAAATGGACGAAAAAACGTTTATTAAAAAAATTATTATTTAAATCCATTAATTGGAATTGAAATAGAAAAACTGTGGGCGATGTAGAAATTCCGAATACATATTTGAAAACACGATAAAAACTGCATTAAGTACAACTATTGGTACTCATGAGACAAAAATCATGTTGACCAGTGTAATTTAAAAAATGGAATTCTAAGAATAAAATCTGACAGGAGTTTATGTAGGAATTAAAAAAGTCGCGTCACATGTCGTAAAGAATAGCCAATTATTCGTTTTAATTTAAAATCTACATATCCTAAATAGAATACACATGAAAAAGATTATAGAAGAATATGCATGTCAATGTTTGTTTTAATTTATTTTGTTTCAGTTAAAATAACAAGTTACAAATGTTGGATATTTATTTTATGTGAAACTGATGAACATGCTTTACATGGGGATAAACTTTATCGTTTGAGGCTTGACGCATGTAATAATGTGGAACCAGAATTCTGGGCAACAAATTACCCACAAGCGATCTCTGTTCTACAGTGATAACTCGGTATACAGACGATAGACGGCGCGTTACAGTCGTGTAAATCATAATACCAACGTCGGACAATCGTTATAATAGTTGTTTTGTAGCAATTTCTCGCTGGCTCGTATTACCATTACAAAGTTATATTTCGTTACTCAATACACGCCATATTATTCAGTACAAAATGATGCAGTCAGCAGAAACTTCAAATATCGTAATAATTATTATTAATTTCCGGCTAAATTTTACAACATGTAACATGACTCTTCGTGACACGAATGGGGAAAAAAAGACGTGCATTGAAGCTTCTTGTAGGAAAACCAATGAGAAAAAGCCCAGTTGGTAGACCAAGAATGAGATGGGAGAATAATATTAACCATGATTTGAGGGAAGTAGATTATACAAGGAACGATTGTAAAACCTTAGCTCAGGAGAGGAATGTATGGAGAGCTTATGCCGCGCGGCCATGAACCTAGTTTTTAGTTATTTAGACACGACTCTTTAAGTTACTGCATAAATTCCTACCAAATTTTATTCTTAGGGTTTCATTGTTCAAATTATTTTCCATCATTTATAAAAATGATTTTTTACATTTTTTCTAACGATTATTTGAATATACCTTTTCTACGATATTGAAATGCATACGTAGCATGAAGACGTGGCAGCCATATTGATTTTAATGGCCAAAAATACGTGAACCAGTGCAGCCAACATTGAGTCATGAACTGATTTTAAAGTTTACATTTTTTATCTTACAGTGTTTTGCCCTAGGACAGGGTTCTTCACTGCAATCATAGCATTTTCATGTCATGCTTTACAGCTTTACTAGGGGATTATAGATGTGGTAGCTTCCCGTTTTTTTTCAACACCGTGGATAATGATGATGGCCAGATGATGTTCGGGGACCGTTTGGGCCTTAAAGTTTCCTGATATTAGTCTTACAGGTGAAGAAAAACCTCGAAAAAACCTCATCCAGGAAACTTGTCCCGATCGGGGATCGAATCGCTGGGAAACCAGATATAATAAGAAAACTTAAGTCTTGTAAACTACGATGAGCGGGACATGTAGCACGAATGGGAATGAATGAGGGGCATGGAAGCCTCTTGTAGAAAACCCAGTTGGTAGACCAAGAATGAGGGGAGATGATAACATTAGCCATGATTCGCGTAAAATAGATTATGCAGAGAATGATTGGAAAACATTAGCTCAGGATAGGGACGTGTGAAGAGCTTACGTCCGCTCGGCCACGAACCTATGGGTTCGATAGTGCCAGTGAGTGAGTTTTAATCATGGCTTAAGGAAACTATCAAAAACTGGAGTTAATGTTATTTATCCTATAAGACACATTGGTTACTTTATTTACGATATTGTTTCTAACCCTTAAATTGACAAACAACTAATTTCTGGTGGCAGTTATTTAAATGTGGCGCATCGCAGTGAAAACTAAATAATTTATAACTATTATTATTTCTTTTATTCAATGCCCCTGGTGTTCTCTCCTGGCATTGACTTAATTGTAACACACATCTGAAGTTGGGGCGCCTAGAAGGCGGAGTTAGGTTTCCCCGATGATATGATGGATGTAAAATGATAACGAAGCTCAGGAGAGTTCTTAACCTAAACTTAACCTAAATTCCAGACCATGGGCAACACAGGAATAATTCCTTTAAGGAAATTTCCTATGGTTTGACCGGGAATCGAACCCGAGACCTCATGAACAGTAGTCACTAAGCCCATGAGGCTGGTCATATTATTATTATTATTATTATTATTATTATTATTATTATTATTATTATATATTGTGCAATTCTACACTCATTTAAGTGATTTCTTCTAGTTCGTTTCCTTCTGTTTTATTAAAAACTAGCTAACACTCGGCGTGCGCTACTATGCCTAAATAAATGAAAATTAATGTGATTTTATGTTTAGACGTATAAGTAAAAGGAAATATAATTATAAATGTATATCGTAATTATTTTAAGATTCCCCGTACTGATTATCCGGTGTTACCCGGGAATCTACTTATCTCAATATTCTTGGCATAAATGAGCTAAAAGGACAAATTCGTTATTGTGAGTTATCCGTAAAAGAATACCCGCCATGTGCTGCCATGCTTGCTCGGGAATCTACGTAGTTGTCTCAATCTTCTTGACATCAATGAAAGACAAACAAATTGGTTACTGTGAGTTGTCCGTAAGAGATAAACATATGCTGTCACGGACTTTTTTGTAGAGCTTTTTGAGATATTCAATTCTGTGTACATTAATGTTGTGTATTTGTTATGGTTTAGGCAGCTTAAGCCATTTAAGCGTCCAAAAAGCTATTTTTTTCACGTTTTCCAGTACAAAGGGCGATTTTTAAGAGTGTAGAAGTTGAGTATCACAATTCTCTTATAGCCTATGTTCATCTTGGGAATTGCCTGAACATTTTGCAAAGAGCCCCATCACAATCGGACCAACGGTATGGCCGTGCATAAAGTACGAACAAACAAATAAACAAACAAACAAATATTCATTTTTATATATTAGATATTAAATAAAGTAAAATAAATTATTTATCATAGGCCTATAGGATACCTTGATAATTTAAGGGTTAAAACAACATAAAACAAACGAGTAGAAATGATTCAAATATACGTGAAATTACGTAATAATGTACAGTAATAACTTACAGATTTAGATGATTTCGTTTTCTTTGCGGTCCGAAACATTTTAGTAACTAGCATGAGAAATTGTTTCGCCAATTTATGAGTTAAAGTTCAGAAGTATTCATTGTTTGAAAGTCGTTAAATGTATTTCGATTTCCTCTTTATACGTAGGTGTCAGTCAGGAATTCGCGCCTGTGCTTATCCGCTTGTTCATAATCCGCTAGGCACATCGTTCCGGCAGAAATTGGAAATTCTGCAGCTAGGGAAATAGATTATGCAACAACACCAAATCCAATTTAAATATTAATACACAGGAATGGCTCTTTGTTCGAGTTGAGCTCACTAACACCGTATTGATCTCTAAATCATTATCAACTTCATTGACAAAACTGACTTCCTTGTTTCTCAAGCCCTTCAGACGCCTTCTACTCTGGATTTTAATTGACGTTTTAATTACAGATGTAGGTTCCATAAATATGAGCAGTTTTTAATTTAATTTTCACGCCCGAAAATAGAAGCACTACTATTGATGTCAGTAATTATGTTAATATTGAAAAAGGCTATAAACTTTTTTTAATTTATTAATCAGCATGTACCATATACTAGGGCATTCGATAAAAAAAAGCGAAAATGGAACTGGATATGACATACATTAAGAAAATAGCATGATTCTATTGAAAGAATTGCATATGATTGGAACTCCCGAAGAGACAGACCGAAATAGACATAGAAGAGAACCAACTCAGAAGAAATTGCAAAGAAGAGGGAAATCTAGAGGGAAGTGAAGAAGTTGACTTAGAATAGGTTCCGGGGCCCTATGCTTCCGAGGAGATAAAGGAGATGATGATGATGATCACGATGATGATTCGATAAGTAATGGGACACTGTTGTAAATCAGCGATCATTGTGGTGACCATGATGATGATAGTGGTACGCCAGGAGAGTCTTTAATCCTAAATTTAATCTAAGACGAATATGAATGATGACGATTATGATAGCCATATGCCTTACAGTTGAGGAAAACCCCAGATAAAAATTCACCCAGGAAACGTGTCCTAACCGAGGATCGAACCCGGGCCCGCTGCGTGACAAGGTAGCAAGCTACCTCGAGGCCACAGCGGTGAACAAAATTATGGACTTTAGTTGCAAAAATATGGACACTTCCTACACAAAATAGAGAATATTCTAAGGCAATATAGTACATTTAAAAAAAATCTTGTGTCTAAACCGCATAGAAATACGTCGATAAAACTCAAACCTGGTTGCTTAATAACATAACTTCATTAAAATTGAGAGCGTATTATCAACACTTTCATTTTGCATTTTAAATTAAAGTTTTAATTTAAACTGGAAACGTATTGCGTAATTCAATATGTTCTGTTTAATTATGATTACATTTTTATTCTGAATTACTTTCTCGAAAAAAAATAACGTAGTTTTTATAGTACAAGATTGTATTATTGGTTCCAGACACATCCATTTATTGCACTTGCATTTCCCGAATGAGTGACCAGCTCGATGGTTGAGCCTCTCTCCTGACAGCACAACATTAAGACAAAACACACCATTCACACACATAACCATACTGAACATGACGAATATGATGATGATTATGAAGCCCAGATGATGTTCGGCGGCCGTTTAAGCCTTGAAGTTTCCTAACATTTGCCTTACAGGACAAGGCAGATAAAACCTCACCCAGGAAAATTCTCTCGACAAGGGAATGAACTCGGACCCGCTGCGTACGAGCAGCCATGCTAACCCGAGACTACAACGGTGTAATAAAAAAACTATATCAACTGAGTATTGGAATATATTTGAATCAGTCATTTCGAAAAGGGATTATCTACAGCTGGTCAAATTTTACAAGAGAGGGGGAAAAGAAACTGATTCAACTTGTTCAGGATAAAGTATTGAATCTGAAATTGCTACTGAATAAAGTCAGAAAGTGGTGAAGGAATAGTGTAGTTGATCCATTCTCACACGGAAACGATGGAAGTAGGTATCAAAACATGAAATAATTAAAGAATTGAATTTCAGGAAAATTGGAGATGAATTGGAAATGACTGATTCATTTAATCTATCAAAAGTCCTCAGCTGTGGTCTCTAAAGTAGCTTGCTGCCTTGTCTCGCAGAGGTCCCGGGTTCGATTTCCGGTCGGGACAGGCTCCTGGGTGAGGTTTTTTGGGTTTTTTCTCACCTGAAAGACAAATGTCAGTAAGCTTAGGGCCCAACGGTCCCCGGAAATCTTCCGCCCATGATCATCACCCGTATCAATATCATCATTCATCGGTGTGCAAAGCACACCTAAAATTCCCTAGTAAAGCTGCAAAGCATAGCATGAAAATGCTATAAATGCAGTGAAAGACCTGCCCTATGGCAGAACACTATAGAATAGAATCAATGAAAGTAAGTTCGAACTATTTTCAAATTTGTGTAAGAAAAATAATAATAACGCTTAAATTCAGCATCATTCGATTTTGTGAGCCGAAGTGCACAGTGCTAATATTGAAGTATCACTTTATCTAGTTCACAGTTACTGTTGCACTTAAACTCATTCCCTGGAAACAAGTCACAATCTGTTCAATACTTGATTTACAAGTTACTGCATTCACAGCAAAAGTAACGTATGAAACAAACCTACACCAGTACCACACAAATTGTGAGCTATGTTCCAGTTGTACTGTAAACAAAATTCCGTAAGATACTACATCGTCTATTGGTGGAACCGTGATGTTAATTTTACAGCCATATAACTCAATTGCATACGGAACTGTCAACGATATAAATGTTCTTCGGCAGCAACGCATTTTACGGGAAATAAGACTCAATGCGGCTCCGCGGCGCAAGTGGTTAGACGCTCGCCTCTCACCGCTGGAGTCCCGAAATCGAGTCTCGGTCACTTGCGATGGACAAAACGGAGCTTGTGCAGGATTTTTACTTGGGGTTTCTCCATTTTTTTCCCGCCACAATTTCATTCCATCATTTCTCTATATTCATCTCATCCATTTCATTTCGTTCATCTTGCCCCTGTGATTGTGCATGGTCGACCGGCACCCTTGTCATTCACACACCTCTATATATAGGGGTTCATCTCATCGGATCTCTCGACCCAAACCTGAGTCGGACTTATATCTAATATATAAAAATGTTTGTTGGTTTGTTTGTTTGTTCGTACTTTATGCGCGGCCATACCGTTGATCCGAGAATGATGGGGCTTTTTGCAAAATGTTCAGGAGATTCCCGGGATGAACATGGACTATAAGAGAGTTGTGATACTCAAACTCCTACACCCTTAAAAATAGCTATTTGTGGTGGAAAACGTGAAAAAAGTAGCTCTTTGGACACTTAAATGGCTTACGCTGCCTAAACGATAACAAATACAATAAATCAATCTACACAGAATTGCATATCTCAAAAAATTCTATCAAGAAAGTCCGAGACAGCATATATTTTATCTCTTACGGATAATTCACAATTATCATTTTTGTATTTCATTGATGCCGAGAAGATAGAGACAAGTACGTAGATCCATGTGCAACCATGGCGGGTATTCTTTTACGGATAACTCACAATAACGATTTTGTGTTTTAGCTCATGTATGCCAAGAAGATTGAGATAAGTAGATTCCCGGGCAACACCGGATAATCAGCACGGGAAATATTAAAATAATTACAAAATACATTTATAATAATTTGTCATCTTACTTATTCAACTAATCGTAAAAAGTACATAAATTTTCGTCTTTCACCTCATTTATGCCAAGAAGATCGGGATGAGAAGATTCCCGGACAATGCTGGGTAAACAGCACGGGGTATCTAAAAATAATTACGATATAAGTCTTCCCTCCTACTTATTTAACTAAACATAAAGCACATTAATTTTCGTATTTCAGCTGATTTGTGTCAAGAAGATCGGGATAAGTAGATTCCCGGGCAATGAGCACAGGGTATCTAAATATATAAATTTATAATTATTTTTCCTTTTACTTATTCGACTAAACATAGAAGCACATTAATGTTCATTTATTTAGGCGTAGCCGCGCACGCCGGGTATTAGCTAGTAATCTTATAAAATCATATGTTTACGCTTTTTCCAGGATGTCGATAGATATCCTTTGTTTACAATTTCATTAAGCAGAATGTATGGAATATGTTGACAAGCCTGTAGGTTTTGCTGTTATTTTCACATCCTCAATGACTAATGTAGAATATTTTCACTAAACAATTTTAAAACATTCAAAATAATTTCTCTCCGCTTTTCAAATTGTTTCTTTCCAAATGTTTTAAGAAATTCTACAAAAAGCGGTCATTTCGAAACAATAGAAATCCGAATGAATTCTGCATTGCGCATGCATAAGAATACAGGTCTATTCAGAAAGAAGGATCAGACTTCAAACATTTATTTCTTCCAATCTACAAAAAATAGACACACAATACCAACGTTCCTGGAAAAAGAAAAAATTGAAGTTCCAATCACGGCCGCATTGGCGTTGTTGCTTGTCATGTTGATTGTATCAAAATGGCGACACAATAGGACGTTGGATTGGAAGAGGAGCAGAAAATAAATTTCATCGCCGGTGGCCTCCCAGGTCACCAGACCCAACCCCGTGTGTTTTTTATCTGTGGGAATAAATAAAAGACCGTGTTTTTATCCCCCTATGACCGCACTTGAAACTCTGCGACATTGAATTGTTGAAGTTGTGAATTCGATAACTAGAGACCAGCTGATTCGGGTGTGGCAAGAAATGAGCCACTGTTTTGATATTTGTCGTGTAACACATGGTGCTCATATTGAATGCGTAAAATAGTGAATTTTGAATTTTTCTCTTTCCAGGAATGTTGGAATTGTGTTTCTATTTCTTTGTAGTTTGGAAGAAATAAATCTTTGAAGCCTGCGCCTACTTTCTGAATAGCCCTGTATAACAATGCTTAG
Source organism: Diploptera punctata (assembly GCA_030220185.1). Classification (NCBI taxonomy): domain Eukaryota; kingdom Metazoa; phylum Arthropoda; class Insecta; order Blattodea; family Blaberidae; genus Diploptera; species Diploptera punctata. The sequence goes on from JASPKZ010008859.1 coordinate 1,982,647, forward strand.
TTAAGCTAATAAAGTTGCAATTACTTATATATTTTAATATTCTCTCGTATAATTTATATAGACATGTGCCAGAAAATATGTTTTTATTTTTTTTTTTACTTCGAGTATTAAAGAGCGAACTACATTTTATTACACACTTAAAGGTAAAACCACAATTCAACCAAGAAAATGCAGTCATATATCTGGTTTGTTTACATTACAACTTGAACATAACTCGGAAGAGATTTAGTGCGGTAACCAAATTAAAACTTCCTCTTATGCGATTTTCTTATGGATACGATCAGATTTTTGTTTTAACAGTTCTCTCTTATTCTATTTTAAATGTATTTATAAGCAATCTTGCAATATTTTCTCCAACACCTAAGAATATAAGTGGCTCCATATCGCAAGTTATTAGACACTAGCCCTTCCCTCTGAGTCCCAAGTTAATTTTCTCTGTCAAAAACTTAATTCCGCTATTTCTTCTTAAGCCTGGTCTACACGTAACGTTTTGTCCTCAGTCTTGCATGATAAAATAAGACTGACAAAAATCGTGCGGCTACACTACTCAAACTTGTACTCAAGTCTTAGGGTCGCATGCAAATACATTAGTCTCTACTCAAATTACTTCCAATCACTGTGAGCTGACTCACCGTGAGTAAGTGAAAAGATCGAATTAGCTACCCACTAACTGGTCATGCATGAAATTCGTCGTTTTCGCAATATTGGCAAGAAATTACGCAGAATTCTCAGCGATAAAACCACTTCCGTTATTTTCGTCTGCTAGAGGCACGCATTTACGCTTGCGTCCCTCAAATAATGCCGTATACAACGACGTCTGCGTCGCGCAATATTACGCCGATTCTCCTGTTCTTCCAGTTGAATTCTTTAGTAGACGATATCAAATTCCTCTTCTCCGCGTATACCGAAAACAAGATCGAAGTCTTCAAGGTCCGACATCTTGGATAAAGCAGCAAGGTACGCGGCAAGGTTTCAAACAACATCAGTTGCCATCGGTTCCCTTCGGGATTCTCACGATTCGTTTCTCTTTTAAATCACCTCGTCAGGTAGCTTACGAATTTCAACAATCATTATTGCATGAACAGATCTCTGAGTAAGCAAAATCGTATTAGGATACAACTTTTTCAGCAGAGAACGCCTTTTACGGTCTAATGCGTTCATAGATTCGAGCCTTAGGGTCAATCGACTTATCGTCTGCATCAGATCTTACCGACTGCATCAGAAGACTGGCACGCAAACTAAACGCTTTGACGCTATTATATTCGCACATTCTTTACGGTAAACTGTTCGAAATGAGTTGATTGATTTTTTTTTTTTGTGACGGACTCTTTACTTGCTTACTATCCGCTTCTTTATATTTACTAACCAAAGCTGTGTAAGCTTGGTTTTTCTTATCTCTATTACTGTAATCCTTCGATTTCACGTGCCGGAAGCAAGGAAAACTGTGATACAGTTCTAGAAATTCCGTGAAACATTCACGAGACCAGTGTCGTAAATGTGCTGCCATTTTTTCCGTCACTATACACAGTAAAAACACTAGTTATAACCTCCAGTATCGCCAAGAAAAAACAGACAGAAGAGCGACCTTTGACCGATTAGACTGGGATGCGTCTACATGCACCAACTTGTCCACCGTCTTGCTTGTACAAAACGTTCCAGCCCATCAGTCTTTTGCGAGTTTGACAAACCTCATTCAGTTCATGCAAAACGTACAATTTGCCTACACACGCAACGTTTTGTTTGACAAATTTGGCATGATCATGCAAGACTAACGACAAAACGTTACGTGTAGACCAGGCTTTACTCATGTCATCCATATCATTAATTTTTTTTATTTTATCTGCTCCTGCAATGTCGTTATAGGCCCGGTCACATCCCATATACCATCAATAATAGGTATTCCCAGAAACAATGGCCATTAAAAAAATCAATAAAATAGATTTCATGTAAGATATGATATACAGCAAGACCCAAATTTGGAACGTAATCCCTCCCCACCAACGTTGGTATTATCGCCTCACTATGTTGGTTGTCTGTTTATATAAAAGCAGGTGCCGCGCGACAATGCTTGACAATGATTAACATGCGGAATTATTATAGTGGCGGTGGTCAATTATGTATAACAGTTGCGGGGAAACAAAGCGAGCCGCTGGACAACCATCATAGCGAGGCTATAAAATATATGCTGGAAGCACCGCTGAAAGATGTTGGCAGGAAGGTCCCAAATGGCTTCTCTTGCGACAGTCATGACCTCTTCGGAAGAATGAAATATACGTCCATGTAGGATTCCTTTCATGCGAGGAAAGAGGAAAAGTGCATGGCGCGACATCAGGTGAGTACGGAGAGTATGGCAAAACTGTCACCTGCTGCCTTGCAAGTTCCTCTTGGACAAGGACAGAACAATGTGCGGGGGCGTTGTCGTGTAGCAACATCCAATTCTTTGTACGTCAGAGCTGAGGTCGCTTACAGCGAATTGAATCGCGTAAACGGCCAAGGATCTCTTTATAGCTGGTTTTGTTTACAGTTGCACCTTCAGATATGAATTCCATGTGAACAATGTCATTTGAATGAAAAAACAGTTCAAGCAACACCTTGCCTTTTGATCTGTCTTGTCGCGGTTTTTTCTGTCGTGGTGATAATGGCGTTTTCCAGATGGCGGATTGTCGTTTCAGTTTCGGATCGTAAAGGAAACACCATGTCTCGTCTCCAGTTTTTATCCGATTGAGAAACGTCGGATCCGTCAACACTACTGATGAAGTCACCACGTGCTGTCATCACGTTGGTCTTGTGACAGGATTCGTGGCACACTGTGCTGGGTAACACGAGACCTTCAGATCATGAGACAGAATTTTGTAGCAAATACCACTGATTGGGAGCGGTTAGCACGCACCGACGTTACAACTTCTTCGATCTTGCGTTTAGTTCGAATCATTTGTGTCCGACCAGTACGCACATCATCTTCCAAACTGTCTCTTCCTTGCAAAAAGGTCGGTGCCATCTAAACCCAACACTGCGACTCAATGCGTACTCACCGCAAACTTGCGGCATCATTTGAAACGTTTCGACAGCGGTGTTGCCTAATTTCTGACAGAAATTGATATTGCTCTAACTGTGGCATATCGAGTTCCGACATGCGCATCCAAATCACCGTCACAACAAAGACCGTAGTTCTGCTTGCAGTGCATGCACTCAACTGTCTCTTGCTGGAACGAGAGACTAACTGACAAGGTACCATACCACGGCGCCACCTATGCGCTATAGTGCATCACAGCGCCACTATGCGCCCAGTCTCAAATCTTAATGACTGTACCACCCATATATGTTTTATGTCAAATATATATATATATACATATATATATATAAATATATATATAACAAATTTGTTCAGATATCGCATATTTTTACCCATTAATACTAGTTGATTGAAACATTAATGCAATAACAGGGGAATATGATGTCAGCGACTTGCTCCAACTCATACATGGAGAGAGAAACGGCTAAATATGATGGGTTCCTGGGAGTAGACACATGAATCATTGGTTCTTCCCAATGTCTACGACTCACAAGGCAACTGTCAACAATTGCATGCCGAAACTTATTTTGAAACTTCTCCCAAGAGAAGCGTTATGTTGTACTAAGACCATACAATATATATATATATATATATATATATATGTCGCTTTCAATTGCAAGGCACAATCGAAGCCAAAATCCAGCAATGTCAACTCGCTGTGTGTAGCAGATGGACATCCCTACTCGAGTTAGAACGGAGTGAAGTGAGGTAGGTTCGGCGCGGTCATTAGGTAGTGAGGGATATCCAATCTAACAAGTGAACAGTTCTATTATTGCTCTGTAGTTTCAATGAGAGATTTGGTGCTGGGTTTAAGTGCCTTGTTAAAAGGGCAGATATTTTTAGGACGCTGACTTGGAACATAACAACGCTTTTCTGGGAGGAATATCAAGGTAGGTTTCGACTTGCAATGGTTGGCAGTTCCCTTGTAGTCTAAGTACATAACTTCTCTGCTATAGCACTCTGTAATAAACTTCGGAAAATCGAATTCCTGTATAATTCGATTAGTTTACGCAACTCCTGCCAGGGACTTTGTTCGAATCCTTCAAAGATCTGTTTTCACAGCTCTTTAATCGAAATTCAACGAACACACAACTGCATCCCCCACTGAATTTGATATTCAATTCAATAGACTAAAGGCACTAAAATATTGCTAATAAAACATGTAACACAACATGGAACGCATTCATGTCAGTTATTTGCGTTTGTGTAGCGCTGTTTGAGTTCTTTTGAACAGTATAATGAACATCAAAGTTGCAGGAGCTGTGGATATGATTTCACACCCACATTGTTCACAGCGGCAGAATGCCCTAGAGGTACCGCGTACATTATTTGTCTGCATCAAAATTCGCGAGATGTGCACAACTCCTGAAACACATCACAACACACTGTTTCATGCCCATCACAATGATAGCCTTATTTACACAGGCTAACACTCGCACTTGGGATCAAACTTAAACAATTACATTAGTAAAGTATTAAGTACCTGATACATCAGTCGTTCTTCCATTAAAATGAACTTCTGCTTAAAAACGTCGTCAAATAATAACTAAAACATTATTTTGAAAGGGCTAACTTACTCACTGGCAGAATCGAACACGTAAGTTCTCCGCACATCCCTATCCTGAGCTAATGCTTTCTAATCATCCCTTGTAAAATATATTTCCTTCAAATCATGGTTAATGTTATTCTCCCACCTCATTCTTGGTCTACCAACTGGACGTTTCCCCTCTGGTTTTCCTACAAGAAGCTTCCATACACATTTTTCATTCCCCATTCGTACCACATGTCCTGGCCATCGCAGTCTATGAGATTTAACTGTTCTCATATATACAGGGTGTTTCATAAAGGATGGTGCAAACTTAAATGGTTGAAAGTACACGATAATAGAAGCAACAATGTCCCAATAAACATGGGTCCACAAATGAGTCATTTGCAAGATAATTACGAATGTATGGTTACAAGCCACCACTGACTTCATTGTAAACATCGCCCTAGTTAGTACAAATTAATTTGAATTTAGACTTTACTATTAATTTTTCATCTCATTTAGTTCACAGTTCACTTCACTTATGGGTTAACTGTTAAAGGAGATGTTAAAGTGTCTTTCTTACATGTGGATGCAATACTGAGCTCGTCTCTGCAATGAATGTCAAATTCTTTAGAAAACCCCTGGACCATTTCTGAATTTTTGACAAGCATGTACAACTCTCTCCTCCAGTTCTTCAATCGTGTTAACGGGTGTGCTGTACACTTCGCTTTTGAGATGACTCCAGACATAAAAATCCAAAGGATTTAGATCAGGTGATCTTGGAGGCCAAGGTACAGATGCGCCTTGATCTATCCATCTTTGGCTGTATCTGCGCGTTAGATGCCGTCTCATAGCAGCAGCAAAATGTGCCGGAGCTCTATCATGCATGTATCACAAACTCTGACGTTGCTGAAGGGAAACATCCTCAAACAATCCTGGAAGATGACGCCGCAGAAACCTAAGGTACCTCCATCCATTAAGGTTTGGTGGAAGAATGTGTGGCCCAATGAGATAATCATCTAGTATGATGTTACAAACAATGATGTCAGTGGCGGCTTGTAACCATACATTCGTGTAACCATACATTCATAATTATCTCGCAAACGGCTTGTTTGCGGACCCATGTTTATTGGGACATTGTTGTTTCTATTATTGTGTACTTTCAACCATTTAAGTTTGCGCCATCCTTTATGAAACACCCTGTATATGGCTTCCTATAAAGACCGTGTAATTCACTGTTATTCAGTCTTCTCCATTCACCTCTCTGTTCATCTCTCTTTGGTCCAAAAATTTTCCTAAGAACTTTATTCTCAAATATTCGCAATCTCCTTTCCTCCCTTAAAGTAAGAGTCCATGTTTCGCATCCCTATAATATAACTGGTAGAATAATAGTTTTATATATTTTCAGTTTATCGTTTTTTGAAAGTAGTTGGGAAGTCAAAAATCTCTGTAATGCATAATAACACGCATTTCTAGAATTGAGCCTATGTTTAATTTCCTTGTGCATCTCATTCCTGTTTGTGATTATTGTTCCTAGGTATTTGAATTCAGCCACTTCCTCAAAATTTCCCTCATTTGTCATTAGCTGTCCATTTCCATTATATAATGTATTTGTATGTGTGACCATATATTTAGTTTTATTTATATTTACTTCCAGTCCCAATTTCTTAGTGTTACTCAGTAGTGTGTGCGTATTGGCCTTTAGTATCTCCTCGCTATCGCCCAATAGTACTATATCATCAGCATACACTAACAGCTTATAAATACCATTGAGTTTAGGCCTTGTCGAATAATTAAAACATTATTCTGAAAGGGCTAACTCACTTACTCACTGGCAGGAACGAACACGTAAGTTCTCCTCACATCCCTATCCAGAGTTAATGATTTCCAAACATCCCCTGTAAAATCTATTTCCTTCAAATCATGGTTAATGTTATGCTCCCATCTCATTCTTGGTCTACCAACTGAGCGTTTTCTATGTGGTTTATTTACAGGTATCTTCCAAGTCCCTCTTTCATTCCCCATTCGTGTCATATGTCCAGCTCATCGCAGTATCCGAGACTTAAGTGTTCTTATTATATCTGGTTTCCTATAAGGATCATGTAGCTCACCGTTAAGTAGTCTTACCCATTTGCCTGTCTGTTCATCTCTCTCTGGTAAAAAAAAAATGTCCTAAACTTCATTCTCAAATACTCGTAGTATAATAATAATAATAATAATAATAATAATAATAATAATAATAATAATAATAGCTTTATTTTACCTGGCAGAGTTAAGGCCTTAAGGCCTTGTCTACCACTCAACCAGGTTTTAAAAAAATACAAACAAAAATAGTCTTAAATCTAAATTACAATATATATATATATATATATATATATATATATATATATATATAAACGATTAAAAGTTATGAATACAATACAATTAATATTTATAATGTATTTTGATTTACTCTAAATTTAACGAATTAAATATATAATATGTACAAGATATATAAAAAAAACTAGGAAAAAATTAATGACATAGTATAAAATTAAATAAATAGAGAAAAATTAATTATTAGACAACAGATAACTGTATAAGCGTGACTTAAAGGTACCAAGTGTGCGGCAACCCCTGATATCTTGAGGAAGGAGATTCCAGGAGCGGGCAGAGGCTACTGTGAAGGAAGTAGAATAGGAGGAAGTGCTATGAAGAGGAATTTTTAGCAGACTGCTATCTTGTGACCTAGTGTCAATATTGTGGTAAGAGGATAACTTCTCAAATCTGGACGCCAGGTAAGTAGGAATTCAGAAGCTTGAAAAGTAGTGAAAGAGAGTGCAATTTAATATTTTCTCCTCCCTTACAGTAAGAGTCCATGTTTCGCAACCATATAATACAACTAGTAGAATAACAGTTTTATATATTTTCAGTTTAACGTTTTTTTGAGAAGTTGGGACGACAATGAGTCTCTGTAATGCTTAATGGCATGCATTCCAGAATTGAGTCTATATTTAATGAATTAATGTTTTATTTTTATTTAATTAATATATTTAATTTGTTTGTGCATCTCATTTGTATTTTTAATTTTTATTCCTAGGTATTTGAATTCAGCCAGTTTTTCCAAGTGTCCTTCATTTAGCATTAACTGTTCATTTCCATTATATAATTATTTCTATGTGTGATCATATATTCAGTTATGTTAATATTTACTTCCAGTCCCAATTTCTTAGTGTTACTTACTAAAGTTGCTAGACCAAGAATGAGATAGGAGAGTAATTTTAACCATGATTTGAGGGAAGTGCAGTAGATTATACAGGGGATGATTGGAAAACATTAACTAAGAATAGGTATGTAGAGAGAGATTATATCCGCGCGGCCATAAACCAATGAGTTATTTACTTTTTGAACAGTTTTCAATGTTTAGCTATCTAAATTATATGTCTATACTACTGATAAGCAGATGTAGTTTTATGAAACAGGCCCAAGGTATTTATTGTAGAATTCTACTTCTATTTTCCTGGCGTTACAATATTCAGGTGGAGTGTAGCGAGACATGTGCCACTGTTACGCTACGGAGGCAGGCAGGTCATGTTTAATTGCGGTCACCGGTAATGACAGCTTCGTGCAGTATGGATACCTAGAGTTGCTTTTGTTCTCAAGTTTCCAGACTTCAGCTGTTTCAAGAGAATCCTCTTAACCTCAAATTTAACTGATCCTTCTTATTCAACACCACTGGTCTAATTTTCTCAGCTACCAAGACACGTCTGCCACCGTAAAACAATTATCATAAGTAATGTCACGAGTGATTTCCAAATTATCGATAAATTCACGACTCACGAAGTGAGGAGTGAATTTATCTAGAGAATTTGGAAATCAAGAGTGGCATTTGTTAGGACTATTTAACGAATAAAATTAAGCTGTTTACTCACAAATCATTATTTAACTATAGTTATTTTAAAATATTTATATATTTAATGTAAACGGCGATGTTTGAAAACAAATGAGAAACGATAGGTACGCTTCTACTGCTTCTTTTGTTTATCACTGCAACCAGATCATACTATTTATTGCCAAAGGAACGCAATATTGTAAGGAGGAGCTTTCTTTAATATGGTAATTATAACACTGATAAATATTTGGTGAAACACGACTCTGATTGGTTGTAAAACAGAAATCATTGAAACGTGATTGGTCATTGACTCCCATTTGGGGCATGAGTTAAATAGTCAAAATAACTTTTAAGTGAATATTATATATTACAACATTCCTCAGCGAGAGTGTATTCAAATTTCAGACAAAAAATATTTTAATCATATGTAATGATATTATTTCTGCTCAACAATGATTATAATCAAATGATGTTTTCATGAAGATAATTTTAAAATATTATTTTAAGTTTGGTATTATTATTAATAATAATAATAATAATAATAATAATAATAATAATAATAACAGCGATATTTTGCATCGCAGGGATTCTTGTCCCAACTTTTCTCAAAAATCATTAAAACTGAAAATATATAAAACTGTTATTCTCCCAGTTATAATATATGGATGCGAAACATGGACTGTTACTTTAAGGGACGAGAACAGATTATGTAGTATTTGAGAATGAATTTATTAGGAAAGTATTTGGACCAAAGAGAGATGAACAGATAGGCAAATGGAGAAGACTACCTAACAGCGAGCCAAATGATCTTTATAGGAAAACAGATATAATAAGAATAGTTACGTCTCGTAGACTGCGAGTGGCAGGATATATGGCACGAATCGGGAATTAAAGAGGGGAAAGGAAGCTTCTTGTTCGAAAACCAGAGGGAAAACACCCGGTTGGTAGACCAAGAATGAGGTGGGAGAATAACATTACCCGTTATTTGAGGGAAGTAGTTTATACAGAGATGATTGGAAAACATTAGCCCAGCATACGGATATATAGAGAACTTATGTCCGCGCGGTCATGAACCTACGGGTTTGATAGTGCCAGTGAGTTATTTAGTTAACAGCAATAATAATAATAATAATAATAATAATAATAATAATAATAATCCATCCATAGTAATTCTGCCCGAGGGCAGGTCTTTCACTGCAATCATAGCATTTCCATGCTATGATTTGCAGCTTTACTAGGGAATTATAGGTGTGGTAGCTTCCCGTTGCTTTCCACACCGGTGAAGGATGATGATGATGATGATGATGATGATGATGATGATGATGATGATGATGATGATGATAATAAGGATGAAGATGATAACCGGATAATTTTCGGGGACCTTTGGGTCCTAAGCTTCCTGACATTTGTCTTACAGGTGAGGAAAAATCCCGAAAAAAAAACCTCGCCCAGGAGCCTGTCGTGACCGGGAATCGAACTCGGGCCCGCTGCGTCACAAGGCAGCATGCTACCTCGAGGCCAAAGCGGTGGACTATAATAATAATAATAAATAATAATAATAATAATAATAATAAATATAATAATAATAATAATAATAATAATAATAATGTTTTATTTTACCTAATGGAGTTAAGATCATAAGGTTTTCTCTTCCACTTCACCGGGGTTAAATAATACATATATTACACAATTATGAATTACTTACAACTTAATTAATGATAATAGGTACATAATAGGAAAAGACTGCAGAATATACAGACGGCAATGAAAGAAATAAAAATAATTAAATTTTTAATGTTGATAAAATTACTGGGTTACAAAAGAGTAGTGAAGTGCATTCAATAACCTCTCCTACTTAAATCCCAACCTCACCTTCACGTGGTGCAACCTGTTTGTAACAAACGAGGCTCTGGGGACCGAGTCACAGCGGTATAACTGTTACATCAGGATTAGAGTAAATGCTAATCCTCCTTCATCCTGTCCAGAGGCTTTAGGCGGCAGCCCCACCACTGGACTTACTACTTTTCGGCTAGCAACCGACTGGTAGGAAATCAACTTGCTTTCAAGTCTCCAAAGATTCAAACCCGGAAGGATATACACGTTGTATTAGGGGAAGAACAAAATGGTTTTCGTAAGGGAAGATCCTGTGCCGATGGTTATTTCACCTTAGAACTTCTTATCGAAAAGCACAAAGAATTCAATAAAGAACTACATATAGCGTTTATAGATTTTATCAAAGCATTTGATCGAGTTGACAGACAAAAACTTTTAGATATCTTAACTGATGATGGAATACCAAATCAACTAATCCAAACAATTTTTAATATGTATAAAAATAACATCATAGCAATACAAATAGGAACAGAATTGTCAGATTGGAAACATATAAATTGCGGAGTCAGACAAGGATGCCCTCTATCACCACTTCTATTTAATGTATAGATTAATGCTATCATCAGACACTGGAGATTGACAGTTCATGGTAATATTCCTCTCTCAAGACACAATTTTAGACACACTCTTATATGCAGATGATCAGGCTCTTTTCGGCAATAATGAAGATGAATTACAATATTCCACTCATCATCTTAATATAATAGCCCAACGATTTAACATGGAAATATCAACAACAAAATCTAAAGTTATGGCCTTTTCAAGGGAAATTCCCAGTAAGAAGTAAAATTTGTATTCAGAATTCAATATTAGAGCAAGTTAATTCATTTAAATACTTAGGATATAATCTAACTTATAATGAGGAATGTGATATATCCTTTAAAATACAAAACTATAATAAAGCTTTAAGAATTATCAACCAAGTTTTTAAACCATCAAAAGTACAGAGACACACAAGAATGAAAATCTATAAAATTCTCGCTAGACCCATAATCTGTTATGGCAGTGAAGCTTGGACCATCAGAACTCAGGATGATCGTCATATTACATCCACGGAGATGAAATTTCTGCGACGAACTGCAGGTTATAGCCTTCTGGACCACCAAAGAAATTCAACAATAGCCAGAGAGTTAAATATCGTACCTATATCTGAATACCTCCAAGAATATAGAAACAATTGGCTAGCCCATATTCAGCGCATGGATAGTCACAGAATACCAAAACAAATTCTTTACTACATTCCTCGAGGCAGAAGATCTGTGGGTCGACCTTTTCGGAGATGGCGGGAGACCGTAACGGGCCACTGGGCCTAATACTTGAGAGGACGATGATGATGATGATGATAAAATTACTACTGCTATTATTATTATTATTATTATTATTATTATTATTATTATTATTATTATTATTATATATTATTAAATCTAGATATATGACAATAGGGGATCTTCCTCAAGATTTAATACTAGAAGAAGATTTAGGGACAATTAAACACTGAAGAATATAAGTATTTGGGAATTAAAATTACTAAAGATGGAAAACAAGAAACAGAGATAAGAAACAGGATCAATATAGGAAAGTATGCTATATCTGCCCTAAATGGAATAGTATGGGACAAAAATATCTTCAAAGAAACAAAAAAATATATATTTTTAATACAATAATCAGAAGCATTATTACCTATGGAGCTGATGGGTGGGCTTTAAATGCGCAAATGAAAAAAAAAAAATTGCTCGCCATTGAAATGGACTACTGGAGACGTGCTGCAAGAATATCCAGGAAGGATTAAATCAGAAATTCATATATAAACAATATTCAACAATATTCAACATTAGATTTTATAAAGAAGAAACAATTAAATTGGTACGGACACATTAGAAGAATGGAAGAAGGAAGACTACCTAAGATAATCATGGATTGGGAACCACAGGGAAAGGAAAAGAAGGGTAGACCAACTATTACGTGGATTCAGGGAATCAATGAAGCTAAGAGGGAATGGGAAATAGAAGAAGATATATGGATGAACAGACATGAATGGAAAAATGTGTTGAAACAAATGTGTAGTTAACTGTGAACATGGGTACCGGAAAAATGTATATTCGTTGTAAAAGCCGGAATAATAAAAAGATTATTATTATTAATATTATTACTATTATTATTATTACCGATAATTTGATTAACCCGGCTGACATCAAGTGCCGATTGTCTAGAAAAAGTGGGAGTCTTAACCTCCTACTATCCTATGGCCTGTAGTGGGATCACTTTACCTAATTGGCTTGGTAAAAAAAGTGTATTTTTTATTCAATGCCACCACGTTGTCATTTCGACATTCTGGTATTCTCTTCTGGCGTGGCATTGTTGTAACTCACTTCTGAGGTTGGGGCGCCTGAAAGGCGGGATTACGCTGCCCCGATGATATATCATAGGTGATGTTGATGCTAACGATGCGCCAGGAGAAGCCTTATTCATAAACTTAATGAACATGTTATGATGATAATGATGGTCAGAATATGTTGCGGGGACTGTTTTGGGCCTTAAAGTTACCTGACATTTGTCTTGCAGTTGAGTAAAGCCTCGAAAAAGAAACATCAGCCAGGAAACTTGTCCGGTCTGGGGATCGAATCGGACGCGCTGCGTGACAAGGCAGCACACTACCTCGAGGCCACTGCTCTGTAGCTAAAAGAGTGAAATATAAAAAATAACAAAAATACATCTAGAACATAATTTCTAGCATTTGATAATAAAGTTCTTAGGAAAAGTTTTGCACCAAAGAGAGATGAACAGACAGGTGAATGGAAAAAATTACAGAACAGTGAACTACATGGTCTTTATAGGAATCCAGATATAATAATAACAGTTAAGTATGTAGACTGGAATGAGCAGGACATGTGGCACGAATGGGGAATGAAAGACGTGCATGGAAGTTTCTTGTAGAAACGCCAGAAGTAAAACGCTCAGATAGTAAACCAAGAATGAGGTGGGAGAATACATTAATTAATGATTTGAGGGAAGTAGATTACACAGAAAATGATTGGAAAACATTAGCTCAGGATAGGGAAGTATGGAGAGCTTATGTCCGCGCGGCTATGAATCTACGGGTTCCATAGTGCCAGTGAGTTAGTTAGTTTAGGCCTACTGTCTAATCGATACTAGTAAAATTCATGGTGATTTTCCGTTGAGGTATTAGTTCACAGTAAGATAATGTACGGTTAAAACTGTAATATAGTTACCTTGTAGGTCCGTCTCCTCAACTTAAGTTTACATAGTTTAAAAGAACTTAAGTTGAGGAGACGGACCTACAAGGTAACTATATTATAGTTTTTAACCGTACATTATATTACTACTGTCTAAGAAAATATTTAGTGAGCATTGATTGTTAACTGTTTTTGAGTTGGGTAGTTCGTGATATAGTGTGCTACAAGACAAACATGGATATTTTCAAAGGAATATCACCATATTCACTTGCATAATCCGCAGCCAGAGTCATTAGAAAGCGTTCGTGGCAAACAGGCTACAGAGACTAATAAAATTATGATATAAAAAGTTTTGCAGCAGCTGAAGCGGACATTTTGTAACCCTTAATGCTTAAAACTTTTTTCACGCATTTGCTCAGCTGGTTTTACAAACTACCGCTAATATTTTATTAACGATATTCAAGCTATACCCACATTGTTCCGTCGCCATTAACATAAGTAATGCCATTTTGGAAATCAAGTGTGGCATTTGTGAGGACTATTTAATGAATAAAATTAAGCTATTTACTCACAAATCATATTTAAACATAGTTACTTTAAAATATTTATATATTTAATGTAAACAGCGATGTTTGAAAACAAATGAGAAATGTTTGTTTAGTTTCATTTGTTCATCTACTGTAATTAGATCATATTATTTATTGCTAAATAGGATCGCAAAATTATAAGAATACACCCTAGTGGAGAAAAAATGAAACGCATCAAACTATATATTATAACGAACATTATAGGTTATTAATTATTTTTTAGAAAACAACTCCGTAAAATCATTATTTAAAAACACAATTATTGAACACAATTATCAAATGCGTAGTTCGAAGGAATCTGTTCATTATTCAATGTATTTATTCGAGTCAGTCACTGCAAAATAATGCTCTGACCTGTTAAGAATATTAAAAAAGGAGGAGCTTTATTTAATATGATAAACAGAAGTAGACACATATCGAAGTGAAACACGTCTGTAATTAGTTGTAAAACAAAATTAATTGAAACGTGATTGATCATTGACTCCTATTTGGGGCATGAGTTAAATTAGTCATAAATAATGCGACGAGTGATTTCCAGATCATCGATAAATTCATGAAGTGACGAGTGAATTTATCTAGAGGATTTGAAAATCAAGAGTGATGGTGAAATTAAATGTTTCTTACCTCTCCTCATATAAATTATACTTCGAAAATGTATATGAGGAGAGGTAAGAAACATTTAATTTCACCATAAATTAAACCTCACAGTGATTAATTCCTATAAAAGTTAAATCAAGAGTGATATTTGTTAGGAATATTTAACGGATAAAATTAAGCTGCTTAGTCAAAAGTAATTATTTAAATACAGTTATTTTAAAATACTTAATGTAAAGGTGGTGTTTAAAAAATCAGAATTTTGTGATAATGTTTCCTTTGTTTATCCAGAGCAACTTGATCATATTTATTTATTGCCATCTGGCGTGGGCAACTTCAAATAGGATCGCAATATTGTAAGAATGCACTCTAGTGGAGAAAAATGAAACACATCAAATATTTTAACCAGCATTGTAGGCGATTTATTTTTTAGTAAACAACTCAGTAAAATCATTATTTAAAAACACAAATATTGAACGCATAATTATCAAATGTGTAGTTCGAAGGAACCTGTTCATTGTTTGTTATATTCAGTGTAAGTGGCGAAGTAGTAGCCATGTACAATCTATATATTCATCTGAAACGCAGACAAATCGTGTCTGCCATTATGTATATTCAAACCCGGCCGCTTTCTTGGAGGGTCAGTCACTACAAAATAATGCTCTGTCCTGTTCAGAATATAAAAAAGACGAGCTTTCTTTATCAAAAAAGCGAGAGGTGGTTAAGAGAATTCGGTAAAGAGTGAGGTAAAACACGGCCGTCATTGGTTGTAAAACAAAATTAATTGAAACGTGATGAGTCATTAACTCCCATTTGGGGCATGAGTTAAATAGTCGAAATAAATACTTCTTCCCAGCTACTATCGGACACAGCAGAACCTGCTTGTTTGTGGATGATTTGCGAACTAATGCCGTGTCATCACGCGTATACTCGCCTCACGTCAGTCTGTGTCATCTAGGAGTGCAGTGCACTCTACTAAGGTAGATAAGTGCTGATTTGCTATTTGTTCCTGACTATACATGGTTAGTATCTACGTATATGCGACGCAGCAACAGTGCTGCTATGATTGGAGGTAAACGTTCCAGTGTCGTTAATAAATTACAATTGTAATGTAAACAAAGCAGATGTATTACTGAATTTTCATTGGTCGAATAACGATTTTATCTTTAATCGTGTAATAAAATGTTGATCCCTCTTTAACACTAAAAAAATAAATAAAAAATAAAATAATAAAATCTAGAACAATAAGTAAATTAAATTCTGCAGAAATTTAGAGGCGTTCAGTTAGAATTTCTAGAAGATATAAATTAAGAAACAGTGTAATTAAACAAAATATGAATGTTCAAACTATAATTGTGAAAATTGCAGATTTCATAAAAATACACAATTGAAATGGTATCTTCATATAAAAAGAATGACACAAGGTAGATTCGAAGAAGATGACGAAAAAATTAATTGGATTGACGGTATTTTGAGCAGCATGAGGGGAAAAGGGATTGGAGGATGGAGATTGGAATGACACAGGCATGTGAAGGAGAATGACAGTAGATTAATTTGACGCAGAAAGATGTGAAAAATTGTGAAACCTGCTAAATAAATAAAACAATAAGAATATGTGTTATCTAGTACATGTCCATGTAAGTTATACAGGAGAATCTTAAAAGAGCCTACATAATTACAATTTTAATAGATTGAATAAGAATTGTTTTTTATTCCTATCCATGCGCAATGCAGAATATATAGGATTTTCAGTTGTTTCAAAATGGCCGTTACTATATACGCAATTAAAAAAAAACATTGCAAATGAAAGCATTTGAAAAGCGGAGAGAAACAAATAATTTTGAATGCTTTCAAATAGTTAAGTTAGAAAATCCCACATTAGCCATTGCGGATGTGGTGAAAATGACAGCAGAAATTACAAGTGAGTCAGCATGGAGCATTAACTCGGTTCTTAAATTATAAATAAAGAATATCTATGGAAAAAACGTGAACGTCTGATTAGATAGGCCTACATATATATATATTTTTTTCGCTTTTTAAAGGAAGTAAGAAATAAAATATAAAATTATTTTAAAGCGTATAGTGCGTGTATAACTAACTAATTCACTTGCTTTATCGAACCGTAGGTTCATGGCCACGCGGACATAAGCTCTCCATACATCCCTATACTGATCCATGTTTTCCAATCATCCCCTGTATAATCTACTTCCCACAAATCATTGATAATGTTATTCTCCCATCACATTATTGGTCTACCTACCGGGCGTTTTCCCTCTGGATTTCCTACAAGAAACTTCCATGCACGTCTTTAATTCCCCATCCGTGCCTTATATCGTGCCCATCGCAGTCTACGAGACTTAATTGTTATTATATCTGGCTTCCTGTAAAGACCATGTAGCTTACTGTTATCTTGTTTCCTCCATTCACCTGTCTAGTCATTTCTCTTTGGTAAAAAAATGTTCCTAATAACTGTATTCTCAAATACTCGTAATGTTTTCTTATCCCTTAAAGTAAGAGTCCATGTTTCGTATCCATGTAATATAATTGGGAGAATAGAATAACAGTTTTACATATTTCCAGCTTAACTTTTTTGAAAATAGTTGGGACGACGAAAGTCCCTGTAATACATAATAGCACGCATTTCCAGAATTTGCGTGTCTTACTTTTGTAATTTCTGTATTTTTCTACTAAAGTAATAATACGACAAATATTGACACTTTCTGGAAACTATTTAATAAAAGATATTAAATCAGTGATATATTTAGATAATTTTTTTCTGCCCCAGTTTTTCCTTTTTGGACATTTCTGGTGTTCTCTCCTGGCATTGGCGTAAATGTAATCCACTTCTGAGGTTGGGGCGCCTGGAAGGCGGGGTTACGTTGCCCCGATGATATGATGGGTGATCATGATAGTGGCGCACCAGGAGAGTCCCTAATCCTAAGCTTAATCTAATATGAATATGAATGATGATGACTGCGATGGCCATATGATGTTCGGGGACCGTTTGGGCCTTAAAGTTTCCTGACATTTGTCTTACAGGTGAGGAATAGCCCCAATAAAATCCTCACCCAAAAACTGTCCCGACCGGGGATCGAACCCGGACCCGCTGCGTGACAAGGCAGCACGCTACCTCGAGACCAGAGCGGTGGATGTATTTACATAAATTAGATTGTGTTAAATCGACATTTAACAAATTAAACCGCCTTTTAGGAATACTATACCACTCTTGTCAATACAATTTCCACGAATAAAGGAACTTCCATTAGCAACTATAAATATTTCAAACCCTTACACGAATTACCTTCTAAAACTTTCTGGCTTATTTGAACACTAAATCAAATCTAGTTACGAAACCATCCATCACAAATCTCTCATTTTGTTGAAAACCAATAACAATGCATCATCAGAATGACGAACGATGACAAAAGAACGTACAGTATTATTAACTGCACATCTCTATTGTATTATGAAATACTAGATCCATGAATATCATATTACCGAAGATAAATATCGGAATAATGGATTATTTAAAACGAATACACACACAATGAAAACTATTCAAACAACTCAATTTGAAAACGTATTAACTTATCAGTTAGAAGTTACAACAAAAAGCGAACAAGTTACTTTTATCAAAATTTGAATACGCGCTTTAATATCGGTTACTCAGGAATTAATTTTTAATTGAATATTAAACACTGTAGGATTGCGCAAATTTTATATTATATATATATATATATATATATAATTTACAATTAATGCTGTTTAATCTCTCACCCATAGGCACTTAAGTGTCACATGCCACCCGGGCTTTGCAGTGACGGAGATGGATTTTAACTATGCATCGCATACTTTTTTGACCACACCAGGACATTGAGGACCTATCTGAATGAGTGATCAGCTAAGTGTCAAGGCCTCCTCTGAGACAACACGACATTAAGATAAAACCCAACTTACACACATTCATACTATACATGGCGAATATGATAATGATGATTATGTTTGGGGACCGTTTGGGTCTTAAAGTTTCCTAACATTTGTCTTACAGGTGAGGAAAACCCCCGAAGAAAATCATCACCTAGGAAACTGTAAACAATATATTTTTAATCTGGTTCTTAAATGTATATAGGGGCTTATTTTGTTTTCCTTCTTCCTTTAACTAAAACTTTGCAATATAGAATATATATTCTATTTATATTACTTCTGTAACTGAACTGCAACTGGGCACAAGCAATTGCTCATTCGGGTGTCACTACTGTCTACAACATTTATCAGTGAATAACATTTGTTGTTATTATTATTATTATTATTATTATTATTATTATTATTATTATTATTATTATTATTACTATTATTATCATCATCATTATCATTATTATTATTATTATTATTATTATTATTATTATTATTATTATTATTATTATTATTATTTTCATAAAATATGAAATGCGCACAACGTGCAAAGAAGATTGTTCTTAGTCACTGCAGAGTTTCACCAACGATTCTGATCTCATCCTATAGTTTAAAGTTTAACACATGATATTTCTCGCATTGTTTGCCACATCTTGCACACACGCAGTCTGGGCCGGGCTCGTGGAATCTCTGGTTGCTGCACAGTTTGTGGTGAAATCCATGCACAGCGAGTCTGATCACTGTGTGGCGCAATTCATATCCTCCCTGAGTCCATTCACAGTTTGTCATGGCATCATTCATGTATAATTCTTCCCATGTTTTGCGTTTCTTCTCATGGAGTTCTGGCAGAAGGACCTGGTAAGCTGGTGGTCACTGGTAGTACGTAGGAACTTTAGCCTCAGCTCTTCTATGTAGAATGGTTCTCTGGAGAGTTCATATACAAGTCGTGAGGTGTGTATATTTGGAGACATAGAGCACCCTTTTTTAGGTATGTGGCTTTTAGTTTCTCTAATTTTTCTAGGTTCTTTTTTCTTTAAATGGACCCATATATTCTATAATCTATATGTTGCAACGGGATCAAATTTTAAGTTCAAAAAGTTATAGGGTTGTTTCTAATGAGAGTCTGTTTATCGACTTAATGTCGCTTATGGCTCTTGTCGCAGCATTTACTATGACATTTACATGGTGTGTAAATACGCTTCCCTGTGTTTGGAAAGTGACTCCCAGATACGTGACGCTACTTACTGATTTTAGTGTTTTTTCACCAATGTAGAAAATGCCTCATCTGCCCTCTTTAATAAAGGTCATGGAGACTGTTTTCTCTTCATTTAGTGTGAGTTCATTTTCTTTTGCCCAGTCCACAAATTGGTTGAAGACTTTCTGCAGATCACTCTCCGAAATTGAGGTCAATACCATTATTATTTTAGATCAGGGCCGTTAATAAGTGCTCAGTAGGTGTGAAAAGACGTCCGCCTCTCCTATTCAACCTTACGTCAGATAGGTTAACAAGCAAAGACACTGTTACTCAATTGTCAGTTAGGTTGTTTCATTTGAGTGCACCTGCATGCGGGTAGGAGGGAGGACCGTCTTTCCACACCTAGTGAGCAATGTATAAGGGCCCTGCCAATAATAGTATGAAAGGGTTATTCAAAGAAACAGTGCCTTAAAATGGAAACTTTTTTGAAAAGAAAATTATAGTGTAATGGGGTAAATAAATAAATATAGGGATAGGGAAAATTAGTCAACTTAATATTGAGCCTCCTTAAATGATCACAATCAAAGTATTGCTTGCGACTAATCGTCTGTTGATAGTTTCCTAAGATATGTTAACTAAGTGGCTAACTCACTGCTCCTATGGAACCCGTATGTTCATGATGGCGGGAACATAAGCTCTCCATATATATCAATCCTGACCTAATAGTTTCCAATCATCCCCTGTATGATCTACTACTCTCAAATCATGGCTAATGTTATTCTCCCACCTCATTCATGGTCTACCCTCTGGTATTCCTACAAGAAGTTTCCGTGTATCTCTTTCATTCGCAATTCATGACACATATCCTGCCCATCGCAGTCTACGACACTTAAATGTTCTTATTATATCTGGTTTCCTATAAAGATCATGTGGCTCACTGTTATGTAGTCTTCTCCCTTCACCTGTTCATCTCTCTTTGATCCAAAAATTTTCTTAAAAACTTTATTCTCAAATACTCGAAATATTTTCTCATCCCTTAAAGTAAGAGTCCATGTTTCGAATCTATATAATATAACTGGAAAATTAACAATTTTATATACTTTTAGTTTAACTTTTTTTAGAGAAGTTGCGACAACAAGAGTTCCTGTAATATATCCCATCCATCCATCCATCCATCCATCCATCCATCCATCCATCCATCCATCCATCCATAGTAATTCTGCCCGAAGGCAGGTCTTTCACTGCAATCATAGCATTTTCCTGCTATGCTTTGCAACTTTACTAGGAAATTATAGGTGTGGTAGCTACCCGTTGCTTTCCACACCGATGAAGGATGATGATGATAATGATAAGGATGATGATGACGGTCGGATGATTTTTCGGGGACCGTTGGCCCATTAAATCTTTCGGACATGTGTCCTTACGGGTAAGAGGAAAACCCCCGAAAAAACCGTCCTTCAGAGGGGATGCCTGTCCCGACGGTGACTCAGAACCACGAGGCCCCGCTGCGTGACAAGGCAGGCGCGCTACCTCGAGACCACACCGGGGGTGGATACTAGCAATGCCATGTTTGCCGGGATTGAGCCTGTGTTATAATTAATTTGTTGCCGTCTCAGTCCTATTCGTAATTATTGTTCCTAAGTATTTGAATTAAGCCACTTCTTCAAAATTTCTCTCATTAAGATAATGTTAAAGAAAGCGATGCTATTCTGTGTTAATACTATGATTACTTTGCATAAGCACTCGTGTTACGAAATTTAATATATTTTCCTTGCCACATCTGATGGTATATTCCGCCTCATCTATTCCAATTATGCAGAGTAATATGTTTTCATCCAAATTTTAATATGTTGCGGAAAAATGTTAAGCATGTTTTGTGATACAAAAATACCAGGCGCGAGAATCCAGGGAATGTGGTTACTTTTATTATACGACATTCCGGAAACCAAAGATTCAAAGACGCAAAGGGATTATGAACATTAATCCAAATCATAATAAATTCTACTTAAAAGTACGTTATTTACATATTTACTCTAGTTTTGTGTACATAATTAAATTGGTAAATAAATAATAATAATAATAATAATCATCATCATCATCATCTTCTGCACTTCCTGGATTAGGCATTAGTTGCCTGTTACATCTTCACTAATAGATCTAAGACCATATCTTCCGAGGACGTCCGACATCTCTTCTTCCTCTCGGAAAATAACGTAAGATTTTATTTGGTAATCTATTTTCTTCAATTATTTCTACATGTTCTTTCCAATAAATCTTGTTGTTAAATATATTTTCTTTTATGGAGTAAATCTGTAGTTCTTCACGGATATCCTCGTTTCTTATCTGGTTCATTCTAGTGCATCCTTTTACACTTCTTAAGAATTTCATCTCTGCTGCTTGGATTTTACTTTCTTGTTTGGTAGTGATAATCCAAGATTCACTCCCATACAAAACGACAGAGACCTCCATTGTTTTATGAAATTTTAATTTTGTTTGTTTATGGGCTTTATTTTTCAATGTTAATAATAATAATACTACTACTACTAATAATAATAATAAATAATAATAGTAATAATAATCTATCTATCTTCGGGTTTTTACAGCTTCTGCCGTCTTCCCGTGTCAAACCTCCAAAGCCTACGATCCTGGGCATTTCAATGCTTAACCCTCTTGCTTGCATTACTATCTTCATGTTTTCCTTCCATGTTAACTTTGGTCTCCCTCTTTTCTTCTTTCTGGTCGGTTGTCATTGATATAGTTGCTTCGGCCATCATTCATCTTCCATTCTTAAAACATGTCTTAACCATTTTAATTCCTTCTTCTCAATTCTTTCAATTATGCTTTCTTCTGCTTCCATTATGTTTCTAATTTCCTTATTTGTGAAATGTTCTAATTTTGACTTTCTAGACACTTCTGCGTAAATAATCCATTTCTAGAGCTATTAGTCTATTCTTATAGTACTTATTGATTGTCCATACCTCACTTCCATACATTGCAACAGATTCCACCAATGTTTTACCAATATATAATGACTATTATTATTATTATTATTATTATTATTATTATTATTATTATTATTATTATTATTTATTTATATATTTATTTACAAACAGGTTTACAATGTAATAAAACCTCTTACCAAAACTTTTTAAATTCGTATCTTCTTTCTCCAATATTTTCTATCTCCCCATTCTAATTCTCCCATACTAATCTCCCTCATACCTCTTCTTATATCATCCATCCATTTAAATCTAGGTCCACCTCTATTTCTTTTCCCAGGTGGAATCCATTCCAAAGCTTGTCAGGGTAATCTTTTAGCTGGCATTCTATATATATGACCATACCATTCTAGTTGTCTGTATCTCACAAAATGTAATATTGAATGTTGGACTTACATTTGTTGTCTGATGGTTGTTTTTTTTTTTTAATTTAGAATGTCTGGTTGAGCGTCTAAAACAATCAATTTTAGTAGTCATATATTTTAAACTCAAATGTTTATTCAACTGCTAAGTTTCTGCATCGTATGTTAGCGTGCTTCGAATTATTAATTTATAAATTTATAATTTGGTATAATATTATGTTTTTATCCCACAAAAAAACTCCGTTTAACATTCTTATTACCGATCTGCCTAATAATAATAATAATAATAATAATAATAATAATAATAATAATAATAATAATAATAATAATAATAATAATAATAATTGTAATAATAGGGACATGGAAGCTTCTTGTAGGAAAATCAGAGAGAGAAAGTCCAGATGGTAAACCAAGAATGAGGCGGAAGAATAAAATTAACCATGATTTCAGGGAATTACATTATACAGGGAATGATTGTAAAATATTGGCTGAGGAAAGATATGAGGAGACCATGTGTCCACGCGGCCATCCCCTCCATGTCCTCCAGTCCTCCTCTTCTCATTCCATTTCTTATTTCTTTCATCCACGAGTTCTTCCCTTCGCTCTTCTTCCAGGTGGACACTATTCCAATGCTTTTCTGTATAACCTTTCTTCTTGCATTCGTCGTACATGTCCATACCAATTCAATTGCTTGTATCTTATATAATCTACTATTGAATATCTAATATTCATTTTTTTCTCGTTTGTCAGTATTTCTTTCTTTTTTTTTCTAATTTTGAACATCTTGGTGCTCTCCTCATTAATAATAATACTAATAGAAATAATAACAATATAATGATGATGATGATAATAGGGGCATGGAAGCTTCTAATAGGAAAACCAGCGAGTAAATGCCCAGATGATAGACCAAGAATGAGGTGAGAGAATAAAATTAACCATAATTTCAGGGAATTAATTATGCAGGGGATGAATGGAAAACATTGGCTTCAGGAAAGATATGTTTGGAGAACATGTGTCCACGCGGCCTTGAACCTATGAGTTTGATAGTGCTAGTGAGTCATTACGCTTTATTTTCCTTCTCCACTCGTCCCTATCCATCCCCTCCATGTCCTCCTGTCTTTTTGCTCTCATTCCAGTTCTTATTTCTTGTATCCATCAGTTTTGAGGTCTTCCTTTCGTTCTTCTTCCAGGTGGACACCATTCCAATGTTCTTCTGGGTAACCTTTCTTCTTGCATTCGTCTTACGTGCCCAAACCAATGTAATTGTTTATATTTTATACATAGAATATTTAATGTTCATTCTTTCTCGTATGTGTTCATTTTTTATATTCTCCTATTTTGGACATTTTGCTTCCCTCCTCAAGAAATCCATTTCCATCGACATAAGTTTTTATTTTAAGTTTTCGTTGAATTTTCGTGCTTGAGGTCCGTATGTGACAGTATTTCTCACTACTGTATTTCTCAGTATTGCTCTACCTTTATTTATTATGTACTAGATGTCATTTCCTTGCTCTCTTTATCTAGTTTTACCCCTAAATACTCATATTTTTTACATCCTCTAATATGCCCCTTCAGATCTTCTAATATTAAATTCAACTATCTATTCCACATCCCATACAAAATAATAATAATTATTATTCACTGACTGGTGCTATAGAATCCGGAGGTTCATAGCCGCACGTACATAAGTTCTCCGTACATATTTACCCTAAACTAACGTTTTCCAATTATTCCCTGTATAATTTACATCCCTCAAATCATCGTTGGCGTAATTTCTCCATCTTATTTTCTGCCTATTTACTGGACACTTTTCCTCTATCTTTCTTACGTGTAGTTTCCATGTCACTCTTGCATTCCTCATTCATGCCACATGTCATTCTGAAAAAAATAATAATTTTTAAATAATTTTACAATGTTAATGAAGTATGGAGAATATTGAAAGAGTATCTATATGATAATCGGAAATTACAATTAAAAACGCTCGTGACGATCTTCAATATCGTTTATCCACTATTATAACAATCAGTGACGTTTGAGTTCATTGTTACTAGACAACAGAACCTAGACTTTATATTCTAACAAAACACAAAACACGCTATCAAAACATAAAATACAGGTTCAACAAAACGTAAAATACATTTTAATGATGATTTCGTATAATTACATAAATAAACTTCCCTTTAATTTGATGGAAGTACTTTTAAAATTGTTCCTGATGAACCGTGAAAATAACTTTTTCCGCTTATTTTTTACTTTAAATTCACAAATGAAATTAGTACCCAACATTACAGAATGTAACAACAATGTTTGTTGATTGAAAGTGTTTTTTTTAAGCCCACATTACTCTTTCTCTAAGCATATTGTTTCTGCAATAAATAAATTTCATTAAATATACTAAATATGCAACATATACTAAAATACTCTGAACGTACGTAACATTGAACCGAAAGTGCGATTTTCGGTTCGTAACATCAGTGCCGTTATCCTCCTTCAACTGAAAGATTCGTGAACTATGCCAATATCCCTTCTCTATGCATCTACCCCCACTCTCCTTTTTACCTCTCCTATTGCGCTGTTTGTACTGCGCATCTCCCCTTCTACCTCGGAACGCTCAATTACGATACGCACATTCAGAACATTATCATTCGATCGGAACATTTTGTTGGAACTACGTCGTCTGGAGCACGCGAGTGGCGTGTTTTAAGTTTTTGGTCCGGAGGACTCAAAGTATGTGTGAATTTGTTTGAGTGAGTTATATTTTTTTATGTTAATAATTATTAATTTGTTTTCTTTTAAATTCAAGAATGATCAATACTGTTATTTGATTATATTTTTCTAATACTTCAGACGTACCATTTATATTAAACATCATTTTTTTATATACATCATGTTTAATGTTCAAATTATTTATGTGTATACTGCTGTTGGGCATATTCCCGTACACAAGCTTACTTATTTAGGAGATCATACAGACTTTCTGTTTTCCGTCTAGCTTTCATGGTTAATAATAATAATAATGATACACCCAGTTTAGCTAAGTATCATAGATTACTCAAGTGTTTTAGGATCAATTGTTGATTGATGTTTAAGTGTTTGCAGAAGAAAGATGAATCAATATTTGCTTCTTATGGGCCCGGGCAAAGGCTTTTGAATAATAACCCTGATTGTTATGAACTCAAGGCTAATATATACAATGTAAACAAAAGACGATACACAGCGGCGCAATAAATGGTTTACTATCGCGAGTTTAATATAATAATGGTAACAAACGGCACTAATGGTAGTAGAACGCGGGTAAAAAAATATATAAGGCGCCACAACATATTGTAGACAACACGTTAGAAAATTAAGTTTACTAACTCGTTGCACTTCGTTCGGTCGTGTTCTAACTTGAGCACCTCGTTACTAAACCTCTGCTTTTGTAACTAGTAGTCTAAATAATTATTTTAATGGAACTATCAGATTGCAGTTTTTAAAAATAAGGAGATGATCCCGTTTCATGAAGATAATATAGGCCAATATTGTACATCCAAAACTTCGGCGATTTAAGCATTACTGATATATGATTTTTTCCTTATGTACTCGTAAAATCCAGTAGCCTATTTCCTTTGGTGCATTTTTTAAACCAACTAAGGAATTATATTAACATGTACTTTTTCTGCTGTATTATTTAGTCCTGTCACGTGTCACTCGTGAAACCTGTAGATAAATAAGCCAAAGTTCAACTAAATTAGCTTGGTTAAGAAACTGCCGCTAGGGAGCATCCATGTCCCCATGCGGGGTGCATAAGGTATTAGGCCTAAACACACACACATTCATTTAGTCCTTTAATTGATTAAATGATTCATTCCCGTTCGTCCCACGTCGGGACATGGATGCCTCCTTAGTGGGAAGTTTCTTAACCAGACATCTTTGGTTACTCTTATTTCCCTATAGATGTCAGCGAGGGACATGTAGTTATTACATCGCCTCGTAGGTAACTAAGATATTACTCTGATGGATAAAATCGGTTAATTTTTTGCTCAGAGGTTTTTTACATTCAGACTGGAGGTTCTTTTACGAGCCCGAAAATCTTCAGACTCGGGATGCACGGCTTAAAGACCCTCCCGGAGGACTTATCCCATGGATTTTTCTATCCTAGAAATCCATTGACCCCGGCCAGATTTGAATCCGCGACCCTCAGAACTAGAGGCAAGGAACATACCCACTAGACCACTGTGGTCAATTTAAGTCCTATTATTTTAAAGTTGGTATCATTAACGAATTATACAGGGTGAATTTTAATTACACCGACAAACTGCAGGGACTGATTCCTGACTGGAAATGGAGGAAAAAATGTCCTATGAATAAGTGTCCATAAATGCATCGTTGCCACGGTAGATGGCACTGACGAATGATATTATTATCTCGGCCTTGTTGTATGGCCTGCTAGATCACCGGACTTAAACCTCCTGGATTTTTACCTCTGAGGCCATCAGAAAAGTGTTGTGTGTAGATGCTGAACCAGTTCCTGAGTGCTTAACTTTCAACAGCGTGTCCACGTCGCCTGTGACGCTATTCGGAGAGAAGTCAGAACATGCGAACGAGTGAGGCAATCCATGATACGACGTGTGAACGCGTGCGTTGCATCCCGTGGAGGCTACTTTGGACATCTGTTGTGATGTGGATGCGATTACGCTATGTACCGGGACGATTTGTTGTCGTTTAACGCACATCGTTCATTTCCGGACACATGTTTACAGGGCCTTTTCTTCCTTCATTTAAAGTTTGTCGGTGTAATTACATTTCATCCTGTAGTTAATTTGATTATTTACTTGGATTAAGTTTTTGTTTTCCTGCGTTAATTCTTCGCTCTTCTGTGGTGTGTGTGTGTGTGTGTGTTGTGTGGTGTGTGTGTGTGTGTTGTGTTTTTTTCCTCGGCCTCCTGCTATTTACTTTGAGAATATACGCCACTGAGCTGTTGCATTCAATTCATCGGTACATACATGATTCATCAGCTTGAGGCTGCTGAATTGAAATCCGTATTTAGAAGCAGAGCTAAATGGAAGAAACCTGTTCTTATACAACCGAAAAGCAAAGGCCAAAGCGCCTGTGTAAATCTATTCTACCACCCACCCTACGTATAGATCCATGGTCATTAACACCAGGGAAAAAGTCTATTTCCATTTTTTCCTTCAAAGCTCAATGTGTTATCTTTTTTATGCCCTACACTTTTTTTTATTTCAAAAATACAAGCTTATATATTCTATACATTTTCATCACCATCATCATCATTATCGCCATATTTGCTGATAAAGCTCCATAGAATATTTTTCTTTCTTCCCTAACGTAACGTTCTTTTCAATCTGGAGTCTTCCTGCATCTACTCTCTTTATCAACCGGGGGGGGGGGGTTGATAGAATTATTCTAGAGATCATCGAATTATAAAATGAAAATATTTCAGTAATAGATTTTGAGATAACTACAAACAAAAGGATTAAATAGGCTAGTGCGATGTCATCTAAGGCGGTACCTAACTAACTCACTGGCACTATCATACCCATAGGTTCATGGTCGCGCGGACATAAGCTCTTCATACATCCCTATCCTGAGCTCATGTTTTCCAAACATCCCCTGCATAATCTACTTCCTTAGAATCATGGTTAATGTTATTCCCCCACCTCATTCTTGGTCTTGTGCCTATTTTTATCTTTATTATCATGAATAATCTTTCCTTATTTAAGAGGATTCCATTCTTTTGAATGTTTTCCCTCTCGATCTTCTACAAGAAGCTTCTTCGTTCGTTTCACATGTCCTGCCCATCACAGTATACGAGACTTTACTGTTCTTATTATATCTGGTTTCCTATAAAGATGATGTAGCTCGATGGCATGTACTATTCTCCATTCGCCAGACTGTTCATCTCTCTTTTGTCAATTTCCTAAGAGCTTTGTTCTCAAATAATAGTAACATTTTTTTGTTCTCTTAAAGGAAGAGTCCATATTTCGAATACATATAACTGGGAGAGTAACAGTTTTATATATTTCTGTTTAACTTTTTTTAGATAAGCTGGGACAAGAGTCCCTGTAATGCATAATAGCATGCATTTTCAGAATTCAGCTTATGCTTAATTTATTTTGCATCTCGTTCCTGTTTGTAATTATTTTTCCTTGGTATTTGAATTCAGCCACTTCTTCAAATGTTCCCTCATTTGTAATTTGCTGTCCATTTCCATTATATAATATATTTCTACGTGTGTACATACATTTAGTTTTATTTTTGTTTACTTCCAGTCCCAATTCCTTAGTTTTCTCAGGTTTACATTTATACCACCCTTTAATACAGGAATATAATATTTTAAATAATTAAATTCTGGTATTTTTTTTAATTTACTTCAATCTTTCAATTCTTATCACAAAATCAAATGCTTTCATTTTTAACATATATATCTCCATAGTATATATTTGGTGAGAATACAACACTGTCGTCCTTCCTCCTTTTTTCATCCTGTTTCCCAAATTCCTTTTGTACATGCTGTATTTTCTATCCTGTATAAGATTGGTAAAGAAGAGGACAGCTGCAGATTGAATTAAATATCTATAATTCTGAATAAAACATCAAAACTAAAACAGTTGCATGACCAAGAAAACCAATTTAGTCTGTTATTATTTTTAGATCTAAATACAACAACGGCATTTTATATCATATTAGAATTTATATGGTTCTACAGAAAACAAGGCCACATAGGCCTATTCTTCTGAGAATTTTGTTTAAGATAAGAAAAACTGGAATATGTATTCATCATACACATATATTCGCACAGGCAACATATTTAGAAGTGACCTCTATCAAAGAATGATTTGTGTCAAATTATGTCGACATTTAACAAAGTTTGCTAAGAGCATAGATTTTGACAGTTTACAATAGGGAGAAAAATAGATAGCATTTTAGCCATTATTAAGTAAATAATTTGTTAAACAAAAGTAGGAACAGTATACAATTACTAGAGATAGCAAGACAAAACAATAATATTCATGTAGTATTACTTATTGTTGTAGAAATGTAGCATGCTGTCTAGTAAGGACTATACTTACTTACTTACTCACTGGCACTATCGAACCCGAAGGTTCATGGCCGCGCGGACATAAGCTCTCCATACATCCCTATCCTGAGCTAATGCTTTCCAATCATTCCCTGTATAATCTACTTCCCTCAAATCATAGTTAATGTTGTTCTCCCACCTCATTCTTGGTCTACCAACTGGGCGTTTTCCCTCTGGCTTTCCTACAAGAAGCTTCCATGCAAGTCTCCCATTCCCCATACGCGCAACATGTCCTGCCCATCGCAGTCTACGAGACTTAACTGTTCTTATTATATCTGGCTTCCTATACAGACCATGTAGTTCATTGTTATGTAGTCTTCTCCATTCACCAGTCTGTTCATCTCTCTTTGGTCCAAAAATTTTCCTAAGAACTTTATTCTCAAATACTCGTAATCTCCTTTCCTCCTAGTAAGGACTATAAAAATAAAAAAATAAAAACTAATAATTCATCCAATAAATTTCACTCATCTTCCTAACGGTTCCTTACCCATATAATTAATAATAATAATAATAATAATAATAATAATAATAATAATCATTATTATTATTATTATTATTATTATTATTATTTTCAACTCGTGTCCAACTCAGGGTCGGGTCGAGAGATGAGATCAGATGAAACCCCTATATTTATAGAGGTCTCAAAGGTGCCCGACCGACCACTCATGACGCACCGCCACAGAGGCGGATGAACGAAATGAAAAGAAATGGATGAGATGAGTATGGAGAAATGGCGGACATCACAATAAGAAATAGAAAAAAAAGATGAACGGAGTCTAATCGACATACTTAACTCAGTATTATGGAGTAAAAACATCCTTCACAGAACAAAGAAATATATTTATAAGACCACTGTATAAAGTATTACGTTGTATGGAACAGAGATATGGACAATTAAAAGGTGCCAAGCTAACAAGTTATTAGCAACAGAAATGGATTACTGGAGACAACCATCGCGAAGTCCACATTTAAAAAAATGGATACCTTTAAATTAAGAAAATTATTAAAGTTGAAAGAAATGTATTGCAGACAATTGAAGAAAGACGATTAAGAAGGCATGGACATGTCAAGAGGATGACAGAATCCCTAAGAAAATATTGGAGTGGAAAATATATAGGAAAAGAAGAAAGGGAAGACCTAAAGAAGGTGGATGGACGGCGTGAGAAGTATGAGTGAATTGAGACAACAGATGAGGATGTCCAGGACCGCTACAACTGGAGATGACGAATTTCTTGAGAATGAAGGAAATAAAGTTTTAAAATAATAATAATAATAATAATAATAATAATAATAATAATAATAATAATAATATATATTGTCTACCTACTGCAGGCTATAATCTTAAGGTGCATAACATCCAAAAGTTTTGCTGCTATGCATAAAAATACGAATACATTATATTCTAAATCAATGATAAATTAATGACTACATAAAAGAAAAAATAATTAATTTCACTTCAGCTAAATAAGATGACTTAAAATGAAAAATTAAAAAGTCAAACAGAAAGAGAGAGGGATAAATGGAAGGTTTAATTACATTTCTTCAACTTCGCTATGTCTTTAATTATATTTGCATTTACCTAAACATAAAAGTGCCCTTTTGTTCGACTCGATTTAATTAAAGTGAATAACATAGTATTATTTTATTAGAAAATGTTCTGTAAACAACATTTAATAAAAAATAATTGAAGGCGGTTTCTATAGCAAAGAAAGGAGGTATTTTATTTATTCCAATATAAACAAAAGACAATCAAAAGTAGCCATATCTTATACATTGCTTTGTGTAACCCAGGGAAAAAAATAGAAACCGCAAATTATAGATCTGGTAAAGAAACTCTTTATTTTTACTTCTAAAAATCTCGCTCTTATTTATTAATGCTTTAACATCTAAGGCAATTTATACTGCTTTACGCAGTAGCCTGCGAGCTCTTTTTTTGTGTGTCTGGCATGTGTTTTTGAATAAATTGATTTTATTTATTTATTTATTTATTTTTCATTTGATACATTTCATAACGTTTCACATATTTCTGCGCCAAATTAAACTACTGTTATTCTCCTCCTCCACATCTTCCTGTCGTTCCAATATCCATCATCAAATCCTTTTACCCTCATGCTGCTAAAAACATCATCAATCGACGTTATTGTCTGCTTCTTCTTCTTCTCCTCCCAAGTGGCACCCATTCTAGTATACTTCTTGAGAATCTGCCTTCTCTCATTCCTTTGGTATGACCATATCATATTAATTGTTCGTCTTTTTTTATGAAATTCACAATTGAAGCTCGAACATTATTTTCTTTAAATAAACTGTTTCTTCTACAAATTCCAGCAGACAGCCTCCAAAAATCCTCTTCTGCAGAATTAACTTTACTTATTGTTCTACATTTGAATTCCATGTTTTTGCTCCGAATATCATTGCACTCATTATTGTATGAAAAGTATTTGTTTTAGAACAAGAAGGTTAGAAGAAATTTCGGAGATATATATATATATATATGTATATATATACTGTATCTCCGCCGCTGTGGTCTCGAGGTAGCGTGCTGCCTTGTCACGCAGCGGGCCCGGTTTCGATCCCCGGTCAGGGCAGTTTTCTTGGGTGAGATTTTTATCGGGGTTTTTCCTCACCTTTAAGACAAATGTCAGGAAAACTTTAAGGCCCAAACGGTCCCCTAAATCATATGGCAATCATCATTATCACTATCATCATCATCCTTCACCGGTGTGGAAAGCAACGAGAAGCTACCACACCTACAATTCCCTAGTAAAGGTGCAAGCATAGCATGAAAATGCTATGATTGCAGTGAAGGACCTGCCCTCGGGCAGAATTATTGTGGATGGATATATATATACACACACACACAGTATATCCACAGTAATTCTGCCCGAGGGCAGGTCCTTATATATATAACAAATTGGAGGCAGTTAATGAAAATATAAAAGAATGTTGTTGTTAAAAAAATAAATGCATTTTTTCTACTGCGTGCATTAGATTTTTAAGTGTCCACATAACTGTCATTTTATATATTTTTAAATGAGCTCTGCTTAGAGTATTAGAATTCACTTGATACTAAAGCTCAATATTTGTCAGTTAATGTTATAAATTCAAGAACAATTTTCACTGGTTCACTATAATATAACTAAGTTATGGGCACTATCGATCATAAAGGTCCATGGCCACGCGGACATAAACTATAGGCTACATCCCCATCCTGAGCTAATGTTTTCCAATCTCCCGTATGTAATCTACTTCCCTCAAACCATGCTTAATGTTACTCTCCCACCTCATTCTTGGTCTACCAACTGGGCTTTATATCTCTGGTTTTCCTACAAGAACCTTACATGTCCCTTTTTTTTTTCATTCACCATTAGTGATTTAACTGTTATTATATCTGGTTTCCTATAAAGAACATGTAGCTCACTGTTACATAGTCTTCTCCATTCGCCTGTCCATTCATCTCTCTTTTGTACATTCACTATAATTTGTCGGAACAATGCGAAGAAAACTTCTTAATTTATGACCAACTCTCAATACTATGATGTTGCCTAAATAAATAAGTAAGCCCATTAAAATATTGGAATCATAAAATGCGTACCTCTTCTATCAGTCGTCCTCAAAGAGTACATTGCAGATGCTGGTGATGAAAGGCTGTCTTCTGAAAAACGTACATTCTTGAACCCTTAATTTGGCAAAACAATTTCTCGTGCCAGATATTTAAATATTCAAAACCGCAGTGAAAACAAAAGCATGTAAAACCCTAAGTTATTGAACATGATTGTGTAATTTGACACAAATTTAATTAATTTTTATTAATTTGTGTTTCTATTGTTTTATAAACAATCCATCCATAGTAATTCTGCCCGAGGGCAGGTCTTTCACTGCAATCACATTTTCACGCTATACAGGTGAGGAAAAACCCCGATAAAAACCTCACCCAGAAAAACTGCCCCGACCGGGAATCGAACCCGAGCCCGCTGAGTGACAAGGCAGCATGCTACTTCCGAGACCACAGCGGTGGACTTACAAACAATATTAAATAAATGAAATCAATAAATCTTATGGGATATTGCCAATTGAAGGGTTAATGTTTGACTAAGTTTTATATAAAGATAAGATTGTTTTAGTTGAGGACAGCTGATAAAACAGATAAGAATTTTAATATTTTAATCAATGTCCACCGCTGTGGTCTCGAGGTAGCGTGCTGCCTTGTGACGCAGCGGGCCCGGGTTCGATCCCCGGTCGGTGCAGTTTTTCTGGGTGAAGTTATTATCGGGGTTTTTCCTCACCTGTAAGACAAATGTCAGGAAACTTTAAGGCCCAAACGGTCCCTGAGCATCATATGGCCATCGCAATCATCATCATTCATATTCATCTTAGATTAAGCTTATGATTAAGGACTCTCCTGGCGCACCACTATCATCATCATCACCCATCATATCATCGGGACAACGTAACCCCGCCTTCCAGGCGCCCCAACCTCAGAAGTGGGTTATAAGTACGCCATGCCAGGAGAGAACAGTAGGAATGTCGAAAGACAACCTGGGGCATTTGCAAAAAAATATTTTAATCAATGTCCACCGCTGTGGTCAAGAGATAGCGTGCTTGCCATGTCACGCACCGGGCCATGGTTCCATCCCCGGTCGGGACAGTTTCCCGGGTGAGGTTTTTATCGGGTTTTTCCTCACCTGTAAGACAACTGTCAGGAAACTTTAAGGCCGAAACGGTCCCTGAACATCATATCGCCATCGCAATCATTATCATTCATATTCATCTTAGATTAAGCTTAGGATTAAGGACTCTCCTGGCGCACCACTATCATCGTCATCACCTATCGCATCATCGGGGCAACGTAACCCCGCCTTCCAGGTGCCCCAACCTCAGAAGTGTGTTACAATTATGCCAATTCCAGGAGAGAACACCAGAAATGTCCAAAAGGACAAACTATGGCATTAAGAAGATATGTTTTAATCAATAATACCAACGGTTGTTTACTACAAATTTTAAAAGTGTTAAATATACTCATGGCATCTGTAGACATTAATAAATCTTACATGTTCATTTTTGTATAAATTACACCACAAAGATTCCACATAAAATATTTATTCACTCAAAAAAATTGAAGAGTAATTGTCGCCAAACACGCTCCAATTATGCTGTAATTAATTGCCTTATATCAATTTAATCTTCGTATTGTACATAGAATAGAATACATTGACTAATCCTTTAAACAATTAATAAATTATTTGAACATTTGGTGTTTCATGCATTTCCAATAATCCATATAAATATATGATAGATCCAATTTGTGTGGTTCAAAATTGATTGGGTCACATTCATAAATCATTCATCTCTTTTTTTTTTCTTTAATTTTCAAATTCCACTGCAATTTTTCCTCCTCTTTTAAAACCTCATAACTGAGCTGCTTGCTTTCCATTACAGTTACACGTTTTCAAAATTAACGTAAAAAAGTATGCATTATTATTCCTGCGTCATCATAAATAGAGAGACAGAGAGGTAGATAGAGAGAGCAGACATGAATGCTAATTAGCATGGGATCCGACATAGCCGACAGATAAAGATTAATCAAAGCCAATTTTCCTCAGGGATATTAATTTTTATTAAGTTTGCAAATTATAGAATTGGATCGATGCATCTGTCAAGCACATGGTTTAGTGTTACTAACAGTAAGCCTTGTTCTAGTGTTGAAAAAACAATAGAAGTGATTTGATTGCATGTTGTAAAAAATGGATATTCATTTTTAATTTTTAACATAGAAAATGAAACTGGATACCTTTGTACTTTCCACAGTTCTGAAACAAAGTCTGAAAATTGTAGGAATCTATTAATTATCTTCTAATCTTACATAAAAGCTTTCAGAATAATTGAATTATTGCATTACTACACTGAGAATATTCAGCGAAATTGGATTTTTGTTTGACATGTACTAATTCGAAAAGGCAAGCTTTGAACCGAAAAAAAGGGGGGGGGAAATAGCTCATGCAAAAATATAATATAACTAAAATATTTAGGTCACTTTTTTAAAAAGTTTCAAACAATACGCAGGAGGTGATATCAAATGAAAATTTTATTTTTTTCCCCGAAGGAATGTTTTGAAAAAGCAGGATTATTTGTATGGTAGCCTGATTTTAAAATACAACCAAACGTTGAGAAATGCAGAGTATATGAAATATATGAAGAGTTTAGAACAAAAATGAACTAAGTCCAAAACTTGAAAACCTAATTTTACGTCAATTTGGGCTCAGAATGTCAATAATGCTTCAAAACAACGGTGAACCAAATATATATTATATATATATATATATATATATATATACCTTTTTTTGCTGTGAAAAATGTAATGTTTATTTTTTATCTGCAATTAAATGTATTACTACAATTTTATATTAGTTTTTCTCAAACGAGTAAAATATGCACTTGGTCAATTTTTGCCGAACCCCTCATGTGTTCATCAAAGTTGAAATACTGAAATTGAAATGTTAATAAAATTTATTTTTCATCTCCATTGTTCAATCTGATATACTCGATTTTATTTTAATTATATTATTAATAATGTTATTAATAAGAAGAGCTTCGTATCAAGGGTTTACAACAAATTTAGGGTTAAATTCCTAAACATACTATTTTTCAATATTCTTTGTTTTAAAAGTCTGTTAAAGTTATTGTCAAAGAATTGTCTCCAGACTAAGTAAAGTTAAGCTGTAAAATACAGTAATAACACCGGTTGTAACTTTGGCTGTGAAACATGGGTACTGAAAGAATCTGATAAAAACTATTAATCTTTGAAAGCAAAAATCTTACGGAGAATTTTTGGGCCAATTAGAGAAAGGGATGACTCATGGAGTATACGAATTAACTTCGAATTAAATAATTTAATTAACTAACTCACTGGAACTATCGAACCCGTAGGTTCACGGCCGCGCGGACATAAGCTTTCCATATATCCCCATCCTAAGTCATAATTTAATACAAAATAAAAATATAGCAAACCACATTAAAGCTTAAAGGCTGGTTTGGACATGTGAATAGAATGCAAGAAGACAAACTTGTAAAAATAATATACAAATGGAAACCAATATGCACCAAATTAGCTGAACGCCCAAAAAAACAGGTGGCAAGATGACACCATAAAATATATAACACAAATGAAAATTAAAAATGTACAGTCTGTATCCAAAATAGATCTGAATGAAGAAAAATAGTTGAGGGCGTCAAAACTTCACTGAAGTTGTAGTGCCCAACTAGAAGAAGAAAAATAAAAAGAAGAAAAAGAAAAGTAGAAAAAGAAAAAGAAGAAAAAAAAGAAAAAGAAGAAGAAAAAGAAAAAAGAAGAAAAAGAAAAAGAAGAAGAAGAAAAAGAAAAATAAGAACAAAAAGAAAAAAGAAAAATAAGAAAAAAAAGAAGAAGAAATAGAGGAAAAAGAAGAAAAGGAAGAATTGTTTAAGTACTATACTATATCTTGTGATAGTTTTATTGATGTTTACTTCCAGTCCCAACTTCTTAGTGTTTCTCAAATAAAGTGTATCTCCTCGCTATCGCTCAATACTACATCATCAGCCTAGATTATTACTGGACCGCATTAACTTCTTAGCCGGTGAGGGGAAGCAAAGGCGCTAGTGGTGAAGATGGGGAAAGTGCCTCCTTCCACTTTGGTACAAGCGAATGACTGGGTAAGTGGTATAATCAGTGGCAAAATATAGTGTCAGGCCTACTTGAAATAGGAGACGAAGTTAATGAAAGATCATCAGAGTTTGTATGCCTACGCGCTTCTGGATAATGTAATGTACAGAGAAATTAAATCAGCACTGATTTCCAGCTACTGTCAGTCAGACTTAAATGTTTATATACTGTGAATAGTCCACGAGGTAGCGTGCTGCCTTGTCATGCAGCGGGCCCGGGTTCGATCCCCGTCGGGGCAGTTTTTCTGCGTGAGATTTTTATCGGGGTTTTTCCTTACCTCTAAGACAAATGTCAGGAAAACTTTAAGGCCCAAACGGTCCCCGAAATCACATGGCCATCATCATTATCATCATCATCCTTCGACGGTGTGGAAAGCAACGGGAAGGTACCACACCTACAATTCCCTAGTAAAGCTGCAAGCATAGCATGAAAATGCCATGATTGCAGTGAAAGACCTGCCCTCGGGCAGAATTATTATGGATTAATGGATACTGTGAATATAGGGTCTAACTTTCGCACTTGACATTGTCACTAAAAACTGACTATACACGACTAACGGAAAATACAGGGTCCCCATAAAGTAACTATTCATTTTGCGGAAAACGTACATGTGGATTATTTTTGTTACAGGTACAGTGAAGACACGTCATACTGTCTACAATAAACGAAAGAATCTCACTTGTTCAATGTCGTTTAAATGACAAACCCTATGATGAAGTACAGAGGCAGTTTTAGAGGCGGTTTCACGAGAATTGAACAGACCTGGCAATTGTGTCTGTTGACGCCAGAGACATGAAATGTCCCTTCTTCACTGAAGAGAACATGATCCATCAGGTTCTCCTCGTCTACAGCATCCAACAGATCATGACACATGGCTGCGTGTGCCGCATAGTATTCATCCTCTAGCTTGTGGATGCTCCTGGACTTCGTTCGATAGCTTCCTTCACACTCTATACAGATTGTGAGCTGACCAGTGGTCGACCAGAGCGAACCTCATCAGCTACTGAACCTCTTCACAATCCTCGTATGGATGAGTCCTTGTGAAACAGCCTCTGGACTTCATCATAGGGTTTGCCATTTAAACGATATTGAACAAGTGCGATTCTTTCGTTTATTGTAAACATTATTACGTATATTCATTGTACCTGTAACAAAAATAATCCACATGTACGTTTTCCGCAAAATGGATAGTTACTTTATGGACACCCTGTAAACACTGTCACTGCAATCTAAGACAAGGGTCTACTACCTCCAACCCCTACTCATCCTTACCACACCTTATCACGTTTTTTTCCGCATTGAAAGTTAACGTGGTCGAAAAAAACAACTTATTAATACCGTTGAGTTGTATGTCTCCTTCATCCTCTAAAGATTTGACGGCATGCAATTATATCTCATATAGTCTCAGATTTTCTACTTATATCAGTTTTTTTTTTTTTCTGTTGCCACATTTTCATCTCAACATTTCAGTGTTTCAAATATATTAGCAATTTTGATAGAGTATTATTGCCGCAGTTGATAGCAAATGTAAAATTTCTGAAGTACAATTTGTATGTTCCTTCTAATCGGAATGCCAGTAATTTCATCGTAAAACAAAGATCTGAACAGCAGCACTCAGTTACTCAAAGTAAATTACTATTGCAGATATTTTAAGTAAACTGAAAAAGTAATAGGTTTCCGGCTGTCAAATGACTTGAAGAGAAACGAGCAAGCTAATTATTTCTCGTTACACAATCCTCTTTGCCGAACATCAAAGTTACAAGTGTTTCAATACGCTCTCTAGCTATTCTTAACACGGAAATTAGCA
The DNA here is from genome assembly GCA_030220185.1 of Diploptera punctata. Classification (NCBI taxonomy): domain Eukaryota; kingdom Metazoa; phylum Arthropoda; class Insecta; order Blattodea; family Blaberidae; genus Diploptera; species Diploptera punctata. The sequence continues at coordinate 2,022,439 of JASPKZ010008859.1, forward strand.
TTTTCATTATGTCTCGTTCCCAGCATATCTCTGATTACTTCGTGTAGATATTTATCAGAAATATTAATTTCTTTCCCTATTAATTTCCTCACATGTCATTTATAGAGATTTATATGAAAATGCAAAGGCAAATAAACTTACTTTCTATATAGGCCTACTGTTGCCATGTGCCCATGTTTATATATAATAATTCAGCCTGCGTATGTTTGTGGCTTAAATAGGTCCAAACTCCTCAACCGATCTTCGTGAAAATGTCTACATACATGTTTTCAAGTAGGATGAGTGTTTAGCCGTTATCTATTATGTTCTAAATCAATTAGGCGTAGGAATTCATCTGAAACGAGAAACAAAAAGTCGCTCTAACGGACGCATTTCTCGATGTTTCACAACGAAACTCGGTATATGCTATCAAAATAAACCGATGTATACATTACCCAAAAATGAGCGAAATCCGAGAATTAGAAATGCGGATTTACCTGAAATCCGAAATTAAAAATTGGCACTAGCAACCTCCTTGTTTTAGATTACCATATAATTTTCCATGTACTTGTTCAATAAAAAAATAACACACATTTAATTTAGTTGGATGTAGCACCGCATGCTGGGTATTAGCTAGTTATGTATAAAGCCTAAAATTGAATAACATTAAAAACAAATTGTATTTTTTCTTGCAGACTCTCTTATTTTATTTATTCCTTGATTAACTCTGAAATGGATGAAATTGAGTCTTTCAAGAAAACTGTAAATAAGATGCCGTACATAGTAATTCAAGCACATTTAATAATATGATTTAGTTAGCTTTCCTTTACCTTACAAGGCCGTGTCTACCACTCAACCAGGTTAAAAAAATACAAAAAATAGACTAACATCTAAATCACAATAATCAAAAATCATTGCATCGTATATCTAAAATACAATTTTTTTGTCTAATGCCCCAGGTTGTCTTTCGACATTCCTGGTTTCTCTCCTGGTATGGCGTACTTGTAACCCACTTCTGAGATTGGGGCGCCTGGAAGGCGAGGTTACGTTGCCTCGATGATATGATGGGCGATGATGATGATAATGGTGCGCCAGGAGAGTCCCTAATCCTAAGTTTAATCTAAGATGAATATGAACGATGATGAATGCGATGGCCATATGATTTCGGGGACCGTTTGGGCCTTAAAGTTTTCCTGACATTTGTCTTACAGATGAGGAAAAACCCCAATAAAAAGCTCACCCAGAAAAACTTTCCCGACCGGGGATCGAACTCGGGCCCGCTGCGTGACAAGGCAGCACGCTACCCCGAGACCACAGCGGTGGACAAAACACAAAATTATAATATATTTTGATTTACTCTACATTTAACGAATATAATATAAATATGATGATCTTGAAGAAGATTTCCGAACTGTTGGCCGTGGTCTTGAGGCCAACAGACCGAAAATCTTCTACAAGATCATTATACTAACTCCGGTCGCGAAAGCCTAAGTCAATAAATCTTAGCATTTCCATGCAATACTTTGCAGGTTTACTAGAGAATAATAGCTGTGGTAGCTTCCGTTGGTTTCCACACCGGTGAAGGATGATGATGATGATGATGATGATAAGGATGGTGATGATAGCTGGATGATTTTCGGAGACCGTTGGGCCCTAATCATTTGACATTTGTCTTACAGGTGAGGAAAAACCCCGGTAAAAACTTCACCCAGGAGACTGTCCCGACCGGGAATCGAGGCCCGGTCTGCTGCGTGATAAGACAGCACGCTACCTCGAAACCACTGCGGTGGACTAACTCAATATAATAATATAGAATGAAATGCACAAGATAGAAAAAATGAAACTACAACTATACTAATGACATACAATAAATTTAATTCTAGAGAAAAAGTAATTGAGCTGTTTACAAATCTATTAATCTCAGAAAATTATATCAAAACACACACCACACACACACACATATATATATATATATATATATATATATATATATCCATAGTAATTCTGCCCGAGGACAGGTCTTTCACTGCAATCATAGCATTTTGATGCTATGTTTTGCAGCTTTACTAGGGAATTGTAAGTGTGGTAGCTTCCCGTTGCTTTCCACATCGGTGAAGGATGATGATGATGATGATATGATGATGGCCATATGATTTCGGGAACCGTTTGGGCCTTAAAGTTTTCGTGACATTTGTCTTAGAAGTGAGGAAAAACCACACACACACACACACACACATATATATATATATATATTACATACATTTATTTATTATTATTATTATTTATTATTATTATTATTATTATTATTATTATTATTATTATTATTATTATTATTATTATTATTATTATTATTATTATATATTATTATTATATTATTATTTACACACACACACAACTTCTGCCTGCGTATGTTTGTGTTCGCAAAACTCAAAAAGTAGTCGATCGATTGTTTTGAAAATTTGTAGGCCTATATGTAGGTTTTCAGGTAAGGAGAGCGTTTATTCGCTATCTATTATTCTCTAAAAACAATCAGGTGTAGGATTTCACTGAAACAAACATTTAAAAACCCAACTAGCGGTCGCAAGTTTTCATGTTTCACAACGAAACTCAATAAATGCTATAAAAATAAACCGAGGCAGATATTGTCCATAAATCAGCCAAATCCGGTCATTAGAAATGGGGTTTTACCTGAAATCCGAAATTAAAAATTTACTATCAATCACCATGTTTGGTTCGTTGGAATATATGCTATACATGCTATACTCGTAAATATGTTTTAAATTGTTCAACTAAAAATAAACATTATTTAGGCGCAGCAGCGCACGCTGGATATTCGCTAGTGTGTGTACCTATATATCAGTATATTTTGGAATTTCTTAGATTTGGACAGAGTTTATCTTTGTAAAATTGCCATCGCTGCCATTAGAGGATCAATTTCAATTTTAAGAAACCATACTTACAAAATTTCTACTTTATAATTCGAAATTTTTTAATGTATTTACAAAATGTATTTCATCAATTTCAAAAATTAATTGTCCGTATCACTTTGTCCTTGAGGCAATCCTCTAATGAGGAAAGTTATATATAACAATGAAATATATATATGGGGGCACGCCTTAGCGTAGTGGTTAAGGCAGTGCGCTACAAACTGGAATGTCGAGGGTTCGAGTCCCGGTGGAATCAGGATCTTTAAACTGATCCACACCTTCTGGTGGCACCATGGCCCTGGGGTCGACTCAGCCTCTAACGGAAATGAGTACCAGAAGCTTGTTCTGGGGTAAAGGCGGCCGTCACGCAGGCCTGACAACCCGGCTGACATCAAGTGCCCATTCTCTAGAAAAAGTGGGAGCCTTAAACTCCTACTAGCCGGAAGGTCTCCTATGGCCTGTAGTGGGATCACTATATATATATATATATATATATATATCCATCCATAGTAATTCTGCCCGAAGGCAGGTCCTTCACTGCAATCATAGCATTTTCATTGAAGGTGTGGTAGTTTCCCGTTGCTTTCCACACCGGTGAAGGATGATGATGATGGCCATATGATTTCGGGGACCGTTTGGGCCTTAGAGTTTTCCTGACATTTGTATTACAGGTGAGGAAAAACCCCGATAAAAACCTCACCCAGAAAGACTGCCCCGACCGGGGATCGAACCCGGTCCCGCTGCGTGACAAGGCAGCACGCTACCTCGAGACCACACTGGTGGACATATATATATATATGCAGTACATATGGCATTTAAAGAAAAAATAATCGGGTTTTCAACCCGGGACCTCTAACTATATACGTTAGTACGTTACCCGCTACGCTATCCAGACATCCCAGTGCAAACATTAATGTTTTCTTTCCCTATGCATAATTATCAAATGATAAGAGGCAGCAGGTAACGTCTGCACTGCCGTCTTATAGCTTCTGTAACAAGCAAGCATTTTAATGAGAATATTTTTACCTTATACCAGTGACTATTTTTTATTTTGATATTATTAAATTTTGATATTAAGTAATGAAAGCTAAATACGTCATGAAAAGAATAAATAGGGCTACTCAGAAAGAAGGAACAGACTTCAAACATTTATTTCTTCAAAACTACAAAAAATACAAACACAATTCCAACGCTCCTGGAAAGGGAAATTTTGAAGTTCCGATCACGGCCGCATTGGCACTGTTGCTTGTCATGTTGAGGTGTTTGTATCAAAATGGCGACACAATAGGACGTTGGATTGGAAGAGGAGGAGCATAAATCAACTTCATCGCCGGTGGTCTCGCAGGTCACCCGACCTAACCCGTGTGATTTTTTATTCCCGTGTGGTAATATGTAAAAGACCGTGTTTTATACCCGCTATGCCTGACACTCTTGAAAATATGCGACAACGAATTGTTGAAGCTGTGAATTCGATAACTAGATTCCAGCTGATTCTTGTATGGCAAGAAATGAGCCACTGTTTTTATATTTGTCATGTAACACATGGTAATCATATTAAATGCATAAAATAGTGAAATTTGAACTTTTCTCTTTCCTGGAACGTTGGAATTGTGTTTCTATTTTTTGTAGTTTGGAAGAAATTAATATTTGAAGTCTGTTCCTTCTTTCAGAATAACCCTGTATATATTTCGAAGAATAACTGAACACGCGATTGAATAATATTGTATTGTAAAGCTCTCACAAACTGCATTTATTGTCATCAAATAGAACTTGCTATTTCCGATCAGGACACTTCTATATAATCATGATTCATGTGAACAATAGGTCCATCATTCAAACTAATATGGACTAACATGAACTAGCAATAACAATAATTCACGAATCAGGCGTCAACAATTTGAACTGTATCATATTTTCCAATTTCACAAAGTGTTTTGTGGTTATATACAACAACTATGCATAACAAAACAATGAACGACTCTCTGAACTACACAATAAATCATTTTAACTTGACAAAGCTAATTATTTCTTATAATGCTGCACACAATACACTTCATGTTTATTTCGTAATTTACGAAAACCTACTGCCAACAATTAAGTGCAAAATGATGTTGATTACCAACTTTGATTCGTAAACATCAATAAAACTAAAAATATGATCTGTAGGGTTTGGATTTGTATGTAATAAAAGTTAAGATTGCAATATAGTATAATGAGACGTTAGACTTATGACTGTCTTTTGTTTTGGTTTCACACACAAACAGTTGAATAATATAAACTATCTGCACTGCAATCTTATTTCTTATTACATAAAAGTTCTAGAAGTACACACAGAAATACATTATATAAATAGAAATGGGCAGTTAAATGGCCATAATAAAGTTTTTTATGTATTAAAAGGCAAGATTGCAACATAGTATAAGTTAAACTTATAACTGTCTTTTTTGCACGATGGTTCGTTCTGTCGTACTTACAGGAATGGCGACCATGATTGAAAGTTCAATTTCCTAAATTTCGGGGTTGCCAACATATAAATAACTAAATAAATATACTGTAATATTACAAATTGCCTACCTAGGGCGGGAAGTAAAACTACTGCCCTTTATGTATACAATGTACAACGTATATACAAAGTATATCCAAATAGTAAAGCTACTAGGATATATATTATACGAAATAAATCACTGCATTTTAAATTAACTGAACTTTATTTGAAACAACATAAAACAATAAATTCGTACTTGCCGTCATTTTATATTTGATTGGTATCACGGCCTGCTATAGTATCAACTAAATTTTTTTTTCACATTTTCCGTATATACATTGGCCAGACTGCTAATGTCAATCAGTTGTTTATAATGAACGCAAATATTTCCAACACACATGTTATTATTTTACTATTATTTATTATTTTCAAAACACCATCGTGCAAAAAAAAATATACAACACACGTTTGTGAAATGTTTTACAGAATCTCGGAAATTAAAAACCTTGCTATCGCTCGGTTTCTAATACGTTCCTGGCTTCTGTAAAAACCACTTCCCAACATCGCATTATAATATACTATTCCTGGATGTACGAAGTCATACATCTCTCAATAGCCAAATGAATTCATTAATTTACGAATAAACTATTATTATTATTATTATTATTATTATTATTATTATTATTATTATTATATACTGAACTACAAGCCGGAGGGTCGAGGGTTCAAGTCCCGTTGGGGTCACGATTTTTAAACTGACCCAAACCCTCTGGCGGCACTATGGCCCTGGGGTCGACTCAGCCTCTAACGGAAATGAGTACCAGACGCTTATTCTGGGGGTAAAGACGGCCGTCACGCAGGGCTGACAACCCGGCTGACATAAAGTGCCGATTGTCTAGAAAAGTGGGAGCCTTAACCACCTACTACCCCAAGGGCCTCCAGGCCTGTTGTGGGATCACTTTATTATTATTATTATTATTATTATTATTATTATTATTATTATTATTATTATTATTGTTATTATTGAAATATAAATACATAGAACATTTAAGTACTTTATATGAAACCGGAATATGTATATATATTAAAAATTCGCTATAATTTGTATTATCATTATATTTCAATTGTCCACCGCTGTTGTCTCGAGATAGCTTGCTGTCTTGTCTTGCAACGGGCCCGGGTTCGATTCCCGGTCGGAACAGGCTCCTTGGGTGAGATTTTTTCGGGTTTTTTCCTCACCTGTAAGACAAATATCAGGAAGCTTAGGGCCCAACGGTCCCCGAAAATCATCCGGCCATCATCATCCTTACCATTATCATCATCCTCCTTCACCGGTTTTGAAAACAACGGGAAGCTGGGAAGCTACCACACCTATAATTTCCTAGTAAAGCTGCAAAGCATCGCATGAAAATGTTATGATTGCAGTGAAATACCTGCCCTCGGGCAGAATTACTATGGATGGATGGATATTTTAATGATTATTTTGTCAATGGCACCACATTGTCATTTCGACATTCTGGTATTCTCTCCTACTTCTGAGGTTGGGACGCATGGATGGCGGAGTTACGTTGCCCCAATGATATATGATAAGTGGTGATGATGGTAATGACGCGCCAGTGGAAGCCTTAAACCTAAACTTAATGAATATGTTAATGATGATAATGATGGCTAGACGATGTTCGGGGACCGTTTGGGCCTTAAAGTTTCCTGATATTTCTCTTACATGTGAGGAAACTTATCACCCAGGAAAACCCGACCGGAGATCGAACCCGGGCCTGCTGCGTGACAATGCAGCACGCTAACTCGAGACCACAGCAGTGGACATTTTAATTAAAATTAATTAGCAAATTAACTTAATGTTTAACATGTTTAACTAAAAATTATTTATTTTGTTTAAGAGTCAGTTTCGATTAATGAATACAGAATGTAACTAAATTTCCATTACAGACTTTGGAGACGTGTAGTGGGGACCAAGTCAGTCACTTTAACATATGAACCCATGTCCAGGAACGTACCGTTATATCATTACCACTATCATTATCATTATTATAATTATGATTACTATATTTATTTTAATCCCGGGTTCGATCCCCGGTCGGGACAGTTTTTCTGGGTGAGGTTTTTATGGGTTTTTTTCCTCATCTGTAAGACAAATGTCAGGAAAACTTTAAGGCCCAAACGGTCCCCGAAATCATATGGCCATCGCAATCATCATCATTCATATTCAGCTTAGGTTAAGCTTAGGATTAGGGACTCTCCTGGTGCACCATTATCATCATCAACACCCATCATATTATCGGGGCAACGTAACCCCGCGTTCCAGGCGCCCCAACCTCAGAAGTGGGTTACAAGTACGCCATGCCAGGAGAGAAACCAGGAATGTCGAAAGACAAACCTGGGGCATTTGAAAAAAAAACATATTTATTTTAATTTACTAGTCAGCTTGTCCCATTACACTATGTACCTGTAATACTATATGCTATGTTCTAGCTATATAAATACATTAATACAAAATATAAGTGATAAGTAACTAAACGATACATAATATCACTCTACATTCTTTTATGTTTTTTTATTATTTAAAGAACAACAGTTAAAACATGATTATAATAGTAATATTGACATGAAGTAGCAAGAATTGTCTCCATCTGTATCCTTTAACAATTTGGTATTCCCAAATAATAAAATGTATACAAGTTTTAGCCAATTTGAAATTAACTGCGAATTAACACAAACTACGAGTATTAAGCTTTATCGTATCGATATTCTCGTGATTACTTTTAATTTAATGAAACATTTAATTTTGATGTACAGAATATGATTCACCATTTTATTGACAAAACGTAAACTTCATTGTTGCGTAAGTGAAGATATTAATTTAAACACATCGACTTATTAAATAGGATACGTTATAATTATAAATAGCATTCGAAAATTATACTAATTGTATAAACTAAGTAAGTGTAAAAGATTTTATAAGTTCGTAATAACTTGTGCAAAATATATTGTTTTAATAGCCTGTAGTGATTTCGGAAACAAATGAATATTAATTTATGATATACACGTTGCTATGTTTGTGGTTTGTGTTCTAGTCTTGTATTATAGAACTTTCTACGGTTACGCTATTGACATAAATTTGGGACATCTTCATAATACTAATGTATATAATTCTTCTATTTATTTCAGACATGTCTTAAATCCAGAATAAACAAATAACTTTGAAGAATTAAGTGAATAGGTCAGTAATGAATTACACTTAATATCGTAGATTAAAAATCAATATATAGGCCTATAACTAGAAACGTGAGTACATCTAATTGTGGATAACTTTAACGTAACTTTATTACTATAACATAATATGTGATACACGTTTTTATAACTTTCACCTTGAGATTTTAAAAGAGGAATATTCCCAACATCCTAAAATATAGGGTATTTTCCGAAATGCTAATTTTTTTTCATTCATTCATTGCAAAAATCATAAAAATGGTGGTTTTAAGCATTAATTTACAATTTTTATGATAGTGCTGACATATATCAACATTATTAAATAGTTTTTTTCTGTTCTTAAAGCTTATATGAATAATATGTTCTACAATATTTAATTTTAGGAAGTTATATTTTGAGGTTATTTTAATTATATTATTTTTGGTCTGGACATCTTACCTCAATATTAATGTTTATTTGTTCCCAGAGTCTGGGAAAGCTGACGATAAAACAGAATTGTTTTGAAACATGTCCAAGAACAAATCAACATTAATATTGAGGTAAGATATCCAGACCAAAAATAATATAATTAATGTTCTACAATGTTTGAAATTTATCATCACTGAAAATATTTTTAATTTAATAGGTTGAAAAAAGATTAGTTTATATTTCTTCTTTTTCTTCTTCAATCAGGGTTTAGACTCTTAAGCATACACCGTCTTCACATATTCTCCAACCAACGTTTCCGTGGTCTTCCCAAATATCTCCTTCCTTCAGGTTTATATTCAAAAATTCATCTAGGAATGCGACTGTAGCTCATTCTTTCTAGGTGTTCAATCCATTGATCTCTATAATGATGAATAATTTCCTCTAATGATATATTAAATTATTTTCTTATATCTCCATTATTAAATTTATCTAACCTAGTACAACCCTTAAATGATTTCAAAAATCTCATTTCTGTAGCCTGTAATTCGTTATTATCATTTCGTGCCGTAGTTCAAGTTTCTGATCCATATAATGTAACTACGAGTAGTATTGCAGTCACTGTATAGAACTTAATTTGAGTTTCTTTCCTCGTCCGAATTCTAAGTGTATTGATTTAAATTTCCTGATACATTCATCCATATTATTTATATATATATTAAATTACTGACCAATGCTAAGGCGTCACCGTGGTAAGCGGTTCGACGCTCGCCTCTCACCGCTGGGATCTCGAGATCGAGTCTCAGTCACTCAAAGAGGGTTTCGTGGTGGACAGAACGGAGCTTGGGCAGGGGATTCTCCGGGTTTCTCCCGTTTTCCCCTGCTACAAATTGCATTCCACCATTTCTCCATACTCATATCCATTTCGTTTCATTTCATTCATCATCCGCCCCTGTGACGGTGCGTCAGGAGTGGTCGGCCGGCACCCTTGTAGTTCACAGACGTCTATAAATAGGGACTTCACCTCATCTCATTCCTCGACCCAACCCTGAGTTGGACACAAGTTGAGGATGTTTCTTTAATAACTACCCATGCTAAACCCATAATTATAGAAAATTTTGTCGTGCAAACGTGAAGAATTAATAAAAAATCATTTAAAATATATATATATTTCTTAGACACATTAGCAAACATTGTAAATTTGTACTCAAAAACAAAATTTTCCGTGATAATTATGAATGAATAATGGTAGCATATTTTTATCAATTCTAAAACAACCTTTATTTGGAGGTACCGGTAGTGAATATTCCGCATTTAATATTTCATGGTAAAAGAGTTACCAGTCACTCAGATACAAAATAATATATATATATATATATATATTTATTTATTTATTTATTTATTTATTTATTTATTACAATACTGTAAACTTTATATCCTCCTTAATACCTATAGTGATTCCGGAAACAAAGGGAGAGTAAATATATGATACATTGCTTTGTTTGTGTTCTGTCTTCTATTATTGAACTAGCTATGGTTACGCTATCGACATAAATTTGGAACATCTTCATAAAACTATGTAGTGGTATGTAGATATTATGTTACTCTAAGCGTTTGTTTCGTAGAACTTACTGATGTACACGACATTTCAGCTGTAAACTTCTCGTAGGCCTGACGTTTATAAAATTATTGGCAATTGTGTAGAAAGTACAGTTTTTTAAATAGTTAATTTTGTGAACGATTTAAAGGTGCGAAACTCGTTCTCAGAATTTCACTTATTATTTACAAACATGTTCAGGTAATTTTTTATCACTCACCTCATATTCTTTTTTTTTTTTTAACTAGTTTCTGAACTTTATACTTCAATTCCATCTTCAGCAATTTCGTAACCGTCGTTATGTCGTCTTGAAGTGCCGTCTTTCGCTCCCTCTGTTGGTAGACTGAAAAACCTCGAAATCAGGTCATTTTCCCGGGAATTTCAAAGTTCAGTAATTTCTCATTTTCGTTTTTTTTTTTTTTTTTGAATGTAGATTCCCTTCCCCAAATAGTGGATTCTTTTGGTTTTTCTATTTGTTTTAATGATACAGCTTTTTTTCGATAAGATTTTTTTGGATCATGCATGGGCAGCCTCTGCAGATTTTCTACTCCCTTTCTTGACGTTCCTGAGATGTTCACTCATTCTCCTTTTCAAATTTCTCTTAGTTTTTGGTGTGTAGACTTTCTCACATTCTTCACATTTAATCTGACTATTTAACTCATGCCCCAAATGGGAGTCAATGACCAATCACGTTTCAATGTATTTTGTTTTACAACCAATAACAGTCGTGTTTCACCTCTCTCTATCGATTTTCTCTTTATCAGCTCCTGCTTTTGTGATAAAGGAAGCTCCTCCTTTTTCATATTCTGAATAGGTAAGAGCGTTATTTTTCTCCAACAAATACATTGAATATAGCAAATAATGAACAGATTCCATGATTTTATTGAGTTGTTTACTAAAACAATAAATTAATAACCCATAATGTAGATTATGATATACAATTTGGTGTTTCATCATTTCTCCACTAGGGTACATTCTTACAATACTGTGATCCTATTTGGCAATAAATAATACGATCGAGTTGCAGTGAATATACATAACCTCACATTTATGATTTGTTTTCAAATATCGCCGTTTACATTAAATATATAAATTTTTAAAATACCGTTAACTATATTTAAATAATGTATTTTGTGTAAACAGAATAATTTTATTCGTTAAATAGTCCTAACAAATGCCACGAGTGATTGGAAATCAAGAGTGGCATTACTTATGATAAATCCCTTATTTGTTTTCTTCTTCTATTTTCTCATTTTTGTTAGATATAATTAATCTACTGAAGCTACAGTCATTTTTTGGTGCCAACCTTATGTTGAAATTAAAAAAAGAATGAAACTTATGGTGCTTCAATGGATATCTGAATTTCCTAAATTTTACATTTCCTTATTCTTTTCTTTTAGAAGAATGCTTTGATTAACATTTTTTTTTCTTTTTAAGTAGCTTATTTTCTTGTGTGTCATTCTTTCTTCTCGCATATTAGTGGACAAATGCTGGCACAGTAGCATCATCAATGTTAGATTAGTTAGAGGGACAGACAGCAATTCGGATCATCATCTGGTCAGGGTAAAACTCAGACAACGGCTTTCGCTTATGAAAGGAACAAATGCTAAAGATGATTCTGAAAAATTTGAATTAAAAAAACTTGAAAAATTATGAAACGCGGCAAGAATAGCAAATCAAAATTTCTAAAAGATTTGAAGTACTGGAATCTCCAGATGACAATGTGGCATACGAAGAAGAATCTGATATAAATAAAGAATGGGAAGCTATAAGAGATACTACCAAATTGTCGGCATCAGGAAGCTTTGGTTATATAAAGAAAGAGGCAAAACAAGAAATGGTTAGATGAGGAATGTGCCGACATTGTAAACAAAGGAAAGCTAGCAAAAATAAAATGGTTACACGAGCCAAATGAGGTAAATTTAGACCAACTGGGTAGTATTAACGGGAAACCACTAAAGAGTAAAACGAGGGAATATATTTTGAGAGAGAAGATTAATGATCTTGAAATGAATGCATAAACTAGCAACATTAGAGAATTATATTAGGGAATTAGGATAGAGAAGAAAGGATTTCAGGCTAGAACGAACATAATTCGGAATGAAAATTGGGATATGTTCCAGATTACAGTATATTAAATATATAGAAAAGTTACTTTAATCAGCTGTTAAATGTGCATACAGAACAGGAAATTGAAGACGATAATTTACAGACAGCAGAAATTCTAATCGCAGAACGAAGTGCATTTGAGGATGAAATGGCGACAGAAAAATTGAAGATGTATAAAGCATCAGGTTCAGATGAGATCTCAGCAGAACTGATAAAATCAGGGGGAGAAAAATTAATGGACAAGATATGCCAATTGCTTAATATGATTTGGGAAAAAGAAGCTCTTCCAGATGAATGGAAATAATCGATTATCGAACCAATTTATAAGAAAGGAGATAAAACTGATTACAATAACTAAAGGGGCATCTCATTACTTTCAACTTCGTACAAAATTCTAACTAATATATTAGTAAGCACACTTACTCCTTATATTGATGACAATCTAGGAGATCATCAATGTGGATTTAGAAGAAACAGGTATACAACAGACATATTTTCTTATAAGACAGATCTTAGAAAAGAAATGGGAATATAATGGTACAGTACATCAACAATACGTAGACTTCAAAAAGGCATAAGATTCAATTAAGAGGGAGATGTTACATAGTATTCTGCTGGAGTTCGGAATTCCCAAAAAGTTAGTTAAACTTATACGAATGTGTCTAAATGGCGCAAAGAATAGGGTGTACGTATGCTAACAGTTTTCGGATCCTTTTGAAATCCACAATGGGTTGAAGCAAGGAGATGCACTACCTCCTCTACTATTTAATTTTAATATTCTATAATTTTATATTAATACTAGAGCATGCCATCAAATCTTTAGAGGATGAAGAAGGCCTACAACCCAATGGTATAAATAAGCTGTTAGTTTTTGCTGATGATGTAGTATTATTGGACGATAGCGAGGAGATACTAAAGGCTAACAGGCACACACTATTGAGTAACACAAAGAAATTGGGAATGGAAGTAAATATCAATAAAACTAAATATATGGTCACACATAGAAATACATTATCTAATGCAAATAGCCAATGACAAATCAGGAAAATTTTGAAGAAGTGGCTGAATTCAAATATCTAGGTACAATAATCACAAATAGGAATGAGATGCACAAAGAAATTAAACATAGGCTCAATTCTGGAAATGCGTGCATTACAGAGACTCTTGATGTTACAACTACTTTCAATAAACGTTAAACTGAAAATATATAAAACTATTATTCTACCAGTTATATTATATAGATGCGAAACATGGACTCTCACTTTAAGGGAGGAAAGAAGTTGAGTATTTGAGAATAAAGTACTTAGGAAAAATTTTGGACCAAAGAGTTGAACAGACAGGTGAATGGAGAAGACTTGCTTAACAATGAACTAAGTGGTATTTATAGGAAATCAGGTATAATAACAGTTAAGTCTCGTAGACTGCGATAGGCAGGACATGTGGCACGAATCTGGAATGAAAGAAGTGCATCGAAGCTTCTTATAGGAAAACCAGAGGGAAAACGCCCAGTTGGTAAACCAATAATGGGATGGGAGAATAACATTGACTATGATTTGAGGGAAATAGATTATAGAGGGAATGATTAGAAAACATTAGCTCAGGATAAGGATATAAGGAGAGCTTATGTGCGCGTGGCCATGAACCTACGGTTTCGATACTGCCAGTGAGTTAGTTATTAAGTTATCATTCTTTCTTCAAATCCATTTTTTGTAGCCACGTTGATTGTGTTTTTTTTTTTTTTTCACGGGTATGTTTAGTCATCTGTGTGTCAAACTATTGTGAGCTACGTGATGGAAAACAGAAGCTTTGATATACCGGTAGTTATCTATATATGTATCTTTTCTGTATATTCCAAATTCTATCTTTTTTTATCATTCCTTCTTAAGTTGAGATCTAACAATAGTGATTGAAACCTGAAGCTTTGATATAGTTATCGATATATGTCTTCAGTTTCCATGTTTTCAATTAAAATTTGTTTCTGTTATGTAGTCTTCTATTTTGTTAGAACATTTACGCATGTTTTCAGACCACTTTCCACAAGTTCCATTTCTTTCTTATCAAAAGTGTTTTTTTTTTATATGTTGACAAGTTCTAGTGATCACATTTTCACTTTCATAATGTTTTGTTTTTTGTTTTATGATTTTTGGTTGTTTCCCGTTATCTCTTATTTCCACTTGCTTTTATTTTCAGATTTTCAATTTTCTTTTTTTGTTTAGTAATTTTTTGTTTCATGATGTTACTAAGCTTATTGAAAAACTTTTCTTCTAAATTTTCCCAATAAAAATTGCCTATGTGTTTTCAAATCTTCAGATGCAGAAAATGTAGTTCAATT